>LZPO01057484.1:3214913-3228854 GCA_001675575.1 Neotoma lepida
AACTGAAATTCATTATATATTTGTATGAAAGTCAAATAAAAATAAACATTTTTAAAATCCCCCTGAATTCTATTTGTCAAAGAATCTATGACATAATAAAATACTCTACTCTCTTTTTTTAAGTGGATGCTTGTAGAATGACAGTAGACCCTGTCAACCTCTACACATACATGCACACAAATATGCACTCGCACCCACCCACTCCCCAACCCAGCCACAGTATAACCTCATTTTCGATCAAGCCACCTGGGAGCCAGAGAGATGACTCAACAGTTAAGAGCACTGGCTGCTCTTGCAGAGAACCCGAGTTCAGTTCGCTGCACCCACACAGTGGCTCATAACCATCTATAACTCCAATTCCAGGAGATCAAACATCCTCTTCTGGCCTCCGGGGGCACCATGTATGAGAGTGTTGCACAGACATACATGCAGACAAAACAATCATATACACAAAATTTTAAAATATAAAAAAAAATTTAAAAGAAGATCAAGCTATCTTCCTTTATGAGACAAATCTGAACATGAATAAAAATAACTGCTTGCCACTATTCCTAACTCCAAGAGTGGGGAACGATAAGCCCTGTAAATAAAGTCAAAATTCAAATTTCTCTTAAAACAGCTGGCAACATACAAAGTATAATTACGTAGTTCACACACACAATAGTGTGTGGATGTATTCATTTGCCTTCTGTGATAACTAACAGTGAAAAACAAGGGCTTATTGGAATCAGGAAACAAAGGTACAATTGAACTTGCTATTTCAAGAATACAAAAGAGCATATATTCTAGAAATAAAAGATGACAGAGTGGTGCATCAGACAAAGGACACTTCCTGTTTTACTAATAGACCAAGCAACACATTAGATCTCCTCAGAAAAGGGGAGAAGGGGGTGTTCCACAAGTAAGTAACATCCTGTCCACAAAATAAGACAAACTGAGAAAACTACTAGGAGATCGTTTTCGTGTTTATTGTTGGACATGAGCATGTTTAACAGACCGGCTTCGTGTGTGTGACTGCAACACCAAAAGAGTACAGTGTCTTTTCAACAAATCCCTCATCTATGTTAATTTCACTTTTAAATAATTATGAGTAACAGGGTGGAACAGTGTTTACACATACTGACCAGTGCAACATTGACAGTTATAATTAAGGTATCCAGGAGGCCTGAAAATGATTTCTGTCAGACAAATAAGTTTATTTTCACTTGTTCAAAAAAAGGAAAATAATTTTAATTCATAAATTACACATTTACACATAAGAGCAAATTAATTTTCAATTCTATTTTTATCTTAAATAAAGAACAGTTGAAGCATTCAATGATAATTTTGGCAAAAACTAGAAGCAAACATAAAAGAAGAAATAGTAGTGTAGAATAAATAAAGCCAAGTGTTAACATGTCTCAGCCTACCATGAATATTGGCACTGTTTGCTATCTGTATGCCTGTCTCAATGCATAAAAATTCGAGTAAGACTCAACAGTTTGGACCAGGTCATTTTTCTCCAATAAAAGAAGCCCTAACTTTTGTATTTTAAAAATTACTCCCTAGCATTTGCCTTTTCATATACACAAAACACAAATATATCTCTTTTATATCAGTGGCAACCAGGTAATAGGCATGTTAAGATACTCTTTAAAAAGAAGTTTTGCAAATGTCGTCATTAAAAAATCCTGTACAGAATCACAATACTGACAGAATCGAATGCCCACAAGCACCTTGCTGCTTTTATTTCAGTCCTTTTCCCACAAAACCCATGCAAAAGAGTTCAAAGGATTATTAATACTTATTATAGGTAATTCGGGATTAAACAACCCATGGCTCTGGATGACCGGGACTCCAATTGAGAAATTCCACCCACAAAGAGACTACGTGCTCTGACACCTTTCAGACTTGATACTTTATAAGTATCCTGGAGGAAAACTTTTCCACACACTGGCAATACTTATCGGAAATCAGCTAGGCCATAGTGATGGGGAGGGACTTTCCATCCAGAAGACAGGATAGCAGCTGCTTTGGAGATGGCACACCTCTTCTGCTCTGCTCAGAAACTACAAAGGTATTTACAGGGACTAAACTGGGCACTACAAAAGCAGAGGGTTGGCTTGCACTAGTGTCAACAGTGGTACCGGTCCATAGAACTTAAAAAGCAACATTTCTTCATACACACTCACACGCGCACGCACACACACGCACACGCACACATACATGCACATGAGGACAAGGGCTCTTCCTAGGAGAATGCATAAAACAGGTTCAGAGAGGTACTTGGAGTATGCCAGTGATGATTTCCTGACATTCAGTAGCTTGAGCATTTTGGCATGTTTGCTGTCTTACCACTTCTTGTTTACTAGTCCTTAGTCTAAGCAACCATCTAGTTCAACTTTCATACGTAGCAGATGCACAAACATGCTGGCAACCAATAGATGGTCTTGCTCAAGAAATCAGATTACATGTAACCCTTGAGTGGACCCAGTAAACGTCTAAGAACATGACTTCGATGTCCAATGAAGGATACATGAACTTGACTTAAAACAGTTTACATAACTGTTGTACCTCCCTAAAGAAAGCTTGTAAACATCTGGTAAATGTGAATTAATGGTATAACGTTAAAAACTGGCCAAAAAAGATCCAGAAACATTTGGCCTTTCAGCACCCAAGGCTCCCAAAATATAATGTTAAAACATCTCTGCTAGAGGGATCTGAGTAATCTGAAAAATGTCATACCTGAGTGGCTAAACCGTTCTCCCCCAAATTTTTAAGAAGTGCAAGGAGTTTCCACACTCAGGAATTGCATAAGTGTTTATCTTTCTTCAGAAAACAAAAATAGTGAATGATACAGAGGTAGCATAATTTACTAAACCAACTTTGAAACCCAAAAACAAAAGAGCAAGGTAATTTTCAAATGCTAACAGGAGTATTGCAAGTGTCTAGGACTTGTGGACTTGGGCTTGCTTCTACCTGCTTTTGGGTACCTTATCATTCTCATCTCTTTTCTTATCACGAGGACATTGATGAGTCCAGGCTCCCCTTGGCCCAGTTGCATCTACTGCAACATCAATGATAGAGTCTGGAGTCATCCATTGCAGGAAAATGAGAAAGAGATAGCTGAACACGGCCAGTAACGCAAAAATGTAGCCTGTCACTGGGCCACAATGAGAGATGAGCCTGTTCAACCTCTTGTGCATTGGCAACACAGTTTCCTTCGACACACGCTCGTACACCTGGAAGAGAGAAGGTGACAATGAGCACTCTGAATCACCACATGCCTGTAGCAAAGGGTGACCCATGACCTGCACTGACCAGGAGCATCTGGCAAATGTGTGTTGAGAGAATTACTCATGTTTGTTGTCATTTACCACAGTGCTTACCATTGACTTAATTCTGGGCTAAACACCGAGTGACACGGAGAACAGGTGACAGTCACCTGACTACTGGAATACCAAAGTCCTATAAGGTTGGAAGACTTTTCCGGCAGGCACACTGTTGAGCTGAGCCAATGCCTTGACAGGGTCAAGAAAGCTCTCGCTAATGCCTAGCAAAGGTCACACACAGACAATCACAGCACTGTATTGAGGACTGATGGAGACACTACAGAGAAATGGCTCCTACACTGCAAGGGAAACAGGAAGAAGATGCTGAGCGGCACAGCAGGTGAAAAGAACGGTAAGGAAAACAAAGAGGACTGTGCTAAGAACCGGGAGTTGATGCCTTGCTTTGTAAACCACTGCTGATCCTGCATCCTGAAAACATTAGACATGCAAACTTGTCTCCTTGGGAATTGGAGAAAATCACAATGGACAATGCAAGCTCTTCTGGAGGTGGGTAGCCTTCAAAAGGCATGATGCTTATTCATCTAGCTCTTCTACCCTGGGGACATTTTAAGTACAAACATTTTAATCAGAATGATGTTGAGAGACTGAGGCCGATGGATTGTAGACTAAAATAAATAAAAATTAAAAAATTTTAAAAAGTTCCTTATAGCAGAAACTCTTAACTTTTTTTGGACACAGAGTTTCATGTGTCCAGGCTGGCCTCAAACTCATTAGGTAGCTGAGGATGGCCCTGAAGTGCTCATTTTGCCACTGCCTCCAGAATGCTGGGATTACAGGTGTGTACCCACCATGGCCAACTTTCCAGTTTACTTTTCAACCATGGCCAACTTTCCAGTTTACTTTTCAATCAATGTTCTAAGCAATCCAGTCAAATTAAAAGGAGTTGAAAAGGATCAAAATATCCGTGAGGTAAAAGACAAAACAACTTGTTTGTCCATCTTCACTTGGGGTCAATTAATTTATTATCTTAAGTAATAAATAATTTACGACTATAAAGAGAACATAATTATTATAAATGAGGATTTATTTTTTTCTGTTGTCTGGCTTTTTGAGATAGGGTAGCACAGAACTAGCCTGGAACTCACTGTACTGCCCAAGTTGGTCTGAAACTCATGGTCATCCTCCTGCCTCAGACTCCCAAGTGTACATCACCATGCCTGGCTGGATTTTTTTTTCCTTTTTTTCTTTTTTTTTTCCTTTTCTTTCTTTCTTTTTTTGCAAATGTGTACTATAACTTAGCAGAGAATATAAAAGAAAACATAAGATGTTTTACTATTACCTCAAAGCAAAACTACTAGAAAAATATTATTAGAAAAATGCTAATTAGTGCCTTTAATACAGACTGGTAAATTGCCATCAGAGTTCTTTACTGAGTTGCTTACTGACAATAGCTCAGACTTTGGAGGTTTATATGATGACAAAGTCAAATCACCACTTACAGAGCTATGATTCCAAATCAGGGTGGAGTCTAAGATCACTAAAAAAACCTGTCTGGCCAAATAGTCCTGCCAACCATAATCCAAACTGCATTTCTGTTTGACAAGGGACAGTGAGAATTTAAGGAGTGGTTAGGGAGGTAAGGGGACACAAGAGTGGAGGATGCAGTCTGAAGAAGCTATCCACAGGATCCTGACATGCACCCCCATAGGCAACTGGTACCCACTCCAACTTTCAGAAGAAAAAACCACAGAACTGTAACTATGTTTCTAAGTTGATATACCTCTTCAGTCAAAGTTACGTCTGTTTCCAATACCTCTTATGTCAATGAAGCATATAGCATATGTCCATTTTTAGAGATAAGAGCTCTCGAGGCTGGAAACCCATCGCTCCACTGTATTTAACACCAAAAGCATAAAACCCAAGTCTAAACTATGACTCTTGCCATGCTCCGCTCAACTGTCTTTCTGGTACAGGGTTTATTTGTTAGCTTTTTGCTTCTTTTCTTTTTCTTTTTTTTTCCCGAGACAGGGTTTCTCTGTGTAGCCTTGACTGTCCTGAATCTAGATCTGTAGACCAGACTGACCTCGAACTCAGGGAAATTTCACCTTCCTCTGCCTCCTAAGTACTAGGACTAAAGACATGCACCACCAGCACCCAGCTGGTACAGGATTTCTATATACTAAGGAAGTAAGTTGTTTCCTTCAGCTTGGCATGTGGTAACATGGGGAATGAGGCATAAGTAGACACAAGGGGGACTTAACAGATGAGACTGAGTCGAATAAATATTACAGTATTTCTCACAATTGTCCTCTCTAAGAGGATCTGTCAAGCCTGTGTGTCTTCTCGGAAATTCCCTGTGGCTGCTTTCTTACTGGTGACTATTTGTTCTTAATTTCACATATATTTTGAATTCTAATATAGTGTCAATTGGCCTAAAGTCACAATCCTTTCTGGCAGAGTATCAGTCATCAGGAAAAGTGCTGCAAGAGTTCTGGGAAGTATTCTGAATCAACATTCACAATTTAGGACAGGCACTGCAATCACCTACCCATTTACTAATAGGCCTTGTGTGCTGCAGAATTATAAACAGCCCCAACACAAGGATTTTACTTCCCTTTTTGCTTCTGACTGCTGCAACTTCTAGAAACTTTTGTGACTTCATTAGAAAGAGTTTAATGAGACTAAACTGTGTGGTTACTATTTTCAGAGGCCAGGGCAGTGAATTATGTAGAAAATTAGCCAAGCACGTATACCAAACCTAGTGCATAACTACTTATTCCTTGTCATTTGGAAGGGCTCATACCCTTAAATCAAAACTCAAGGGGCAAGCCTGTATGCAAGAGAAAGCAAACATGCACGCAAAACATCAAGGAATTCGGACAATCTTTTTTCAACACGTGACATACTTTTTCAGTTCTCTCTGCCACATTCCGCCAGGTGTAGAAAGCCTTTACTACATTGTGGATATTTTCTGGAGCTGGCAACGTCCCCGACTTCACTTGGAAAATAGCTTTTTCCAGGCCTTCACATAAAGATTTTACTGAAGGCTCACATAAAATAATAAGATTTTCCGGAAGGACTTCAGGAATCCCACCAACCTTCGTGCTGACAACCTTAAAAAGACCAGAGAGAGCACATAATCCACTGCAATCATTTCCCAGGAAAAGCAAAAGACCAAGCTAAAAAATATTAATTTGGCATGTACTACAAATACAGAATCCCACAAAAGAAGCCCTCAAAGTGTTTTACCTGCAGACCACAACTGGCGGCTTCCACGATTGCCATGCAGAATGCTTCAGTGAGGGAGGTGTTAAGAAAAATATGTCCTTGAACTAAGACATTTCTAACATCCTTGTGTTCTAAAGCTCCCAAAAGTTGCACCCTAATTTTTGCAATGAGAGGGAGAGAAAGGTGTAAAAAATTAAAAAAAAAAATCATGCCACAAAAGGAATTTAATTCCTAAGCCAAGTCTGTTATTTGTATTACTCTTACTGGTACTAATGTTTCCTACCTCAAAAGACTAGATATGGCCAAACACCAATGTAGAAACAACCTTAGAAACCTGTTGTGTTACAGCTCATACAATGCAATTTCATCTTCTCCAAAAGTAGTTTGGGTTTAATGAATATTCAGTTTTTGGTTTTTTCAAGACAGAGTCTCACTATGCAGCCCTGGCTGTCCTGGAACTCACTCTGTAGACCAGACTAGCCTCAAACTCAGAGATCTGCCTGCCTCTGCCTCCCAAGTGCTGGGATTAAAGGCGTGCACCACTACGCCTAGCTAATGAACAAATTAATAACATAATTATAATTAAATATTGAAAGTGTCATTTCTAAGTGGGAAACTAACCTTTTTAAAATCAGCCCTTCACATAATACACATTGTGCGTTACAGAAATTATAGAGGACAAGATATATCCAAACTTGTATGTGTACAATAATTTCCATGACTGATCATGACACTTAAACCTCACACAAGATGGCTTGGAAACCTGCAACTATTTCCAATCAAAGTTCTCCCCCAACCTCCATGCCTCTCATCATGCCTCCAACACCTGCCCCAAGTCAATATTCAGCTAATGGACAAAGTTGTGTATTCTGTAAGCTTTCTGATTTGATATAAACTCACAAAATCATGCCTTATATTTGTATATAAACAGAAGCAGGTGCACACCTAAGTCAGGCATGTGGTCAAAAGCAAACACAAACAGCTGCCATTTTGACACCCACAATGCCTTGGAAGCCATTAATACCTGTCATGTAGTTGGTATCTTTCCCGTACTTCTTCCAAAATGATTCTCTTTGGTCCCTCTCCTCCAATTAGGAAATTTAATTCTTGATATTTCTGACAGAGTTCAGGTATTATACCACTAAGCAAATCAGTCCCTGAAATTATAAAGTTGAATATTGGAAACATTAAGATTTAAGATTTAAAAATCTCAAGAGTCCCAGAGAAACCACTTGTTTTAAGTATCAACTACAGCTAGCCTCTTTGAAGTAGACAAATCAAGCCTCTTCAACTTTTCCCAGAAAGGGGGAATCATTTACCAACTGCCATTAGTTCCCAAGAGTTACAACACCTGAAGATACAGGTTCTGACACGCATTGCTACTGCCACATACCCAAATCATGAGCAATCCTGTTTCAACTCCGTATCCTTTAAGCCATTCACTTGTTCATATCGCCTACTTTGAAAACGGTGTTTAAGAGAGCTAAAGTTTGTTAGCTTTCTCCAGAGCACACAGCTGACTAAAGATCTAGGTCTCACTCCAGCTCTTTTCTTTTCAAACTAGTCCACCCTCTCATGGTGGCCAAGTAAATGCAGAGACATACAGATCTAAAGTCCAAAGTGTCCAGCTATAAAAATCAACAGGTCTATGATTCCACTTTCTGCAGCACGAAAGGACTAAGCAATAGTCTTGGCTCCTGCCTTCAGTTTGTTAAGACTGCAGTTTATACAGAGACTTTCAGAATGAACACCAGTGAATGAAGGTGGCAGGACCTCAGCTGGAGGATCATTATAGTCCACAGACCTAAGGCTATAGCTTCCTTTTTTGTTTGTTTGTTTTTTTCACAAATATTTTATTTCATATCTGATATTTTTTTAAAAAATCTTTTACAGATTCCCCTCTCCTCCCTCCTGCGACCCCCACTTCCTTTTGTTTTTAAAAAAAGAAAGTGATTTTCACATAATATGTAAGCATAATCTCAGGAGACATAAAGCAGTAGAGTAAGTCACAGCCTACTGGTATAAAGAGCAGCTAGCTAAAGCTACAGCAATGCCACTATTTGGGAACTCAGTTCATCAACAATTACAAACCATACATTCAAAAGTAAACATGAAATAATCTATTGAGCTGAGCTTATTCAATTAAAATATACACACACATAAATTTGCATATGCACACAAACCACATTTTTTTCCATCAATCTTCCTCAAAATAGGCAGACCAATTATAAAGCATGGAGGGAGAATATAGGTTCACATGGATTTTCTTTTCTTTTCTTTATAGATTACAAACCCACATCTTCCAGATTGTGTGAATTAGGTGGATAATGATGAGTCCCTACAGACTCTCATTCAGTGTTCTTTTGAGCCAGCTAAAAGTAACAAGCAGATGCTGGGTGTGGTTTGTCATTACCCAGCCACACCAGCCTAGCAAACACTCGGGCAGTTCCCCACTGTACGTACAATCTCTCTCTACACCCTCAGAATGGCCAGCCACTGATTTGTTTGAGATCCAAAGAAGTGACTTTCCAGATAAAGGAAATTCCTTTATCTTTACTTTGAGATAGTGAACATATAGATAAAAGTATTTGTTCCCTGTATCTGACTTCTTTGGGGACATTTTCTGCTCTAAGCTTCTATCTGACAGGTTAACTGTAACAAAATCATTTCTTCCACAGATTCTTTCCTTAATAAGAAATTTAGTTTTGGCTACTGTGAGATTCTGAAGTTGCCTATGTCTCTGGAAGCTGCTCAGAATTTAGTCACTTTGTGCAATCACCAATGGATTTTCAAAATGATTACATACACCAAAATTCAATTCAGATGTAGGTTTCCTGAATGCTGAAGGCTTCCCACTAGCTATCTTTGTTTCAAGTCTATATACATCAACTGGATTGCTAGATAATCAGGAAGTGGCTTAGGCCCACTTAACACTTACCTTCCTATACTTTCTCCTTTTCCCTCCTTTAAAAGAAAATAGTAAGTGTCCATTCTTCATACAAAAAAGGTGGAGCAATCATCACAGCTGCTGACAATGGCTACGTTTCCTGAACTCTACTTCAAATGTACTGGGTTATTTAATCCTGACAAAAACCTCATATGAACCTCATATGAAGTGAAGCCAGTAAGCACCATTGATGCTTTATTATAGTACTCTAGGAATAAAGCAGGTTTTCCCTCCCCACTATACAACAAACAAATACAAACACAATCAACAAGCTTATTCTGGCTAGATTCAAAGAAGACTCTAACATAAAACACAACACACAAAAGACTACCAGTCACCACATTCACATAAAACAGACAAAAAACGCCTCTGATTCAATTTGACTTTAAAGCATAGTCCAATCATGCTTTACAGAATGTTCAGATCTGTTCTAGGATAACAATGGCCAGACTGAGGGTAGGGGCACAGGGAGACCTTGACTCAAGAGCTGGATTCATTTGTGATCTGTTACTTACTGTGTAACCTTGGACAAGCTACTTAATCTCTGAGAACTGTTTCCTTGTTACATGCAGGTAACATCTACCCTACAGTTGTTGGGGCAAGTGGGGTACTGTACCATGCACAGGCTTTATCAACTGCAGAATAAAAATGTTAAGTTGTCATTACTACTACAGCAAGCAGCTGGAGGTGCCTGCACATACAGAGAACAGTAGCAAGCCCTGACTAGATGAAAGGAAAAAGGAGCAGAAGCCAGCTTTTTCTTCACGAGAGCTGGGCAAGGAGAACATGGCTTTATCCTCTTACACTACTTCAATGGGCCCTGGAAATCTGGTCCACTGAACATCTCCCAGGGGAATTACAGTACTAGGAAGGAACGGACCGTAATATAACTACTCACATTTGAGCTATAGATGTGGCCATTGCTCCTCATGTTACATTTTGCAGGGTGCCTGGCCTATGGAGAAGGTTCAGTATATCTGTTGAATTACTGAATTGAAAACCGGAAAGGCTATACTTTGGCTCCATTGTAGCTAGCTCTGATGGTTAAAATACCACATGAATAAGATAAAGCAGCACATTTAACCTTTGTATGAGTAGCTGTGCTGATTTTCAATCATATATGCCATCATACTTTCTTATCTATCTCACCAAGCTAAGCTATTGGATTAAAAAATAATTTGGGCAAAGTTTTAAAGTTATAATAAATACATCACCAGTATCCGAGAAGGGGTGCAGATTACAGAATTCCACTCACCTCATCTTGATTAAACAGCAAGACATGATTTCCTTTATTCTAGAAAATGTAATTGTGTCCAAGTTTTCTAACAAACCTCCACTTAAGAGGGTTGTCCAGAACTACTACAATCATCACCCATCCTGACCACTGCCAACTCCCAAATATACTGCTACATGACAAAGAAGAACCTATTGGCATTTCTCCACAAATTCATCTTGCGACCATTTTCCTTATGACTGGATTGAATAATTTAATTAAATATCACATAAGCTGGTAAGTTTCTACAAAAGCTAAATAGTTTGAAAAAGCCAATAAATGAATGCCAGAAAATAAAAAAGTCCTTGCCAGAGGAGAAGTGACCTAAACTGGAGAGTAAAACTGAAAATAAATTTCAAATCCAGCACATTGTTTCAAACATTTTAGTCCCCCTCCTTTAAATGAAACCCAGAGTGGCAACGGTATGTTCTGTGAAGACAACTGTGCAAGATGGCGCAGCCAGAATCAGTGAGCTGATCCTCAACTCCTACAGCTCTAAACCAAGCTCCCTACAATTCAGCATGTGCTCAAATGTTTTAAATTCTAATAGTTAAGGGGAGCATGTAGTATTTGTTACTGACTCCCCACCCCACAAACCTTCAATGATATTTCTGACTATTGGACAGCTTTTCAAATACCACCGGGAGACCATTTCTATGGTAATAAGTAGGTTGTTTCAAATGTGCAATAAACACAAATGCTACAGTGGGGACCGTTAGTGTCACAGAAATTTGAAAACCAGCAACAAGGACAAAATACTGCTGAGGGTTAACAGAGGACGGAGGTGGAGTATAACCTAGGCAAAGCTCTTTATAAGAGTTGTCTCTGATCATTCACAAAGTTCCCGTTGTGACCTAAACAAATAATAGCTGACACAGAGCTATCAAGTGACCTGTCCTCGAATGGCCATGAGCCAGGTTCTGACCCTGGGCTAACTACTCCTTTCTTCATCACTTGACTGCTGATATCAATGCTCTGCAGATGACCAGATAAAACCAGCAAGCTACAGGACAGCCATGTGCCCAAAAGGCCTACTGACTCTGAACAACGTGTACAGATGTACAAAAGACAAGAAGTTACCAATGAAAATAGTCATCATGGCCATCTCTGAATAAAACAGTCACAGATGTGCTTTGTGAGCTTTGAAAACATCTGCAATTAAGAATCCAGCACTTCTGCAATGAAAAAGAAAAGGCCACACAGCACGTTCTGTTCTAACTACCTGTGCAAGGCTCCTCAACTTCTACAAAGAAAGAACTGATTAGAGGACATCAGGTAAATGCTTTTTGTTGTTGTTGTTGTTGTTGTTCAGTAACCATTACCACGTCAAAGGTTGGGGCAGCATTCATAGCCACTCTATACATTTCTCTTCTTAGATACATAAACTTGATATCCGACCTTCCCTTGCAATAGTAACAAGTCATTATAAAGCCATCACACAAAATGAAAAGGCAAGCAATCGTTATATACAAGTATTGAACAGTTTTCTACAAGGAGTAAAAAAAAAAGTCGTGAAAGCAAATAGAGCTACTATTTCATTACCTTTTCTGTAAACAAGTCTGCTGACAACAACAATAGTTATTAGACTATCATGCCTCCTAAATGGCTCTGGAGTGAAGTCAGTAGGATCTACAGCGTTAGGAATGACGGACACTATTTCAGGATTCAGTGCTGCTCTTAGTACAGTGTTTTCCTTACTAGTGTAAGAGACACAAATGATGTGGTTTGTGTCACAGAGAGACACAGTTAGAAGCTTGTTTGTAAGCACCGAGCTGACATCAGCAAATCCAAAAAGGGAATGGTCCGTGAAGACTGTCTGAAGCCCCATTGTCTTGGCGTGGAAGAGAGCATCATGGGCCATGGCAGAAAAAGAACTGTGGGAATGGATTATAGTAACTCTCTCCCGGACAAATATGTACCTGAGCAATGGCAGACTGTGAAANAGAGTCGTAGCTGTAGATTGGTTGTACATGACTCTGAGAGGCAAATAGTAAACTTTGAGGCCATTGGTGAGGTAACGGATGCCCTTTCGATTTCCATAAGCATGGGTGATAATTATGACCTTGTGTCCCCTCTCAATGAGGCACTGAGAGAGCTGGTAAATGTGGCTTTCCACACCTCCCATGTTTGGGTAGAAAAAGTCAGACACCATGCATATATTGTGGGTGCAGGTCCTATTGGTAGGAAGACTTTGAGGACTAAACCGGGAAGGCGTCACTGAGGGAGGCTGGCCATGCCCACCTCGTCTTCTATTGGCCATGCTGAGGTGGTTCAGGCATCAGTTCTCAGAGCAAGCCAGTGTCTTCTGTCACCTGAATGAGAAAAACAGGACATCAGCTCAAAGCCACATCCCATTTCATATTCCAAATCCTGTTAGAAATAGTTTTAATGTTAAGGCATCTTTTAAAGCTTTTCCCCTAAATTTATTCATTTGACAACATTTACTTGCTTAGCATGGTGATGCATCATAGGGCAAAAACTAAATTCTGCGATGCGTTAACTGAACTAGGAAAATGGTACATTTGAAATGTTAGGCCATAGTACATAATGGTTTGCCACAGTAACAAACCAATTCTTTCCGACAATAAAACATACACGCATATATTTCCCATCTCCTTTTATCACTTTATCAGCTTCTACTTAAGTCACTATATATCCAACACTACATAGACTAAGACTTTTCTATATGTTACCATAGTCTAGTTGACATATCTAAACAAGGAATCAATTCTATAATATAAATGCAAAATCTAAAGCTTAAAGAAGTTAGAGGGAACACAATACGGTAGGCTACTTCATTAGTGATCCTCTCTACTCACATTTTTTTTAATCCAAGTTTTATCTATGTAGCTCACACTGGCCTTGAACTCCTATTATTCCCAGTCTCTGACTCCTGAGGGCTGGGATTACAGGCGTGCACCACTGTACTCCAGAATCTCCCTTGTATTCGGACTCTTTAAGCCACAGGACATAGTAGAAGTGACACACAAATCTTTGACCTCGGCCTATAAAAGGTCTAATGGCTTTCACTTCTGTAGTTGCCACATAAATCATGCAAATACTGGGTTAGAAGGACACGGGGGAAGCCAGGTGTGCTGGCGCACATCTTTAAGCTCAGCACTCAGGAGGCAGAGGCAGGTGCATCTCTGTGAGTTCAACGCCAATCTGGTCTACAGAGTGAGTTCCAGGACAGCCAGAGCTACACAGAGAAACCTTGTCTC
>LZPO01057484.1:3237485-3247758 GCA_001675575.1 Neotoma lepida
GAGAGAGAGAGAGAGAATCCTAGCACAATTAAAATTAACATCTGATTCTAAGATTACTGACACAGGGATAACATTCCTTTCCTATATGGATATGATGAGTTAAAATAGCAAAAAAATAAGGCTTAAGACCTGAATGTACATGGCCTTGAGGGGAGGCTCATTCCTTTCCCTAAACATTTTCTGGGACTCTCAAATAAGACTCCTAACCTTGTTAACAGTAAAGATACAGCCCTGCATTCCAGTCATCTGCAGCGTTACCTTATCATTGTTACCCTGTCCCAGGCCCTTCGGGAACCACCCTGTGATCTCATTTAGGTTCCTTAGCAACCCTTTGAAATTATTAGCTTCAAAACCACCCAAATTCTATATGTGACTATTATTAAAGACAATGGGTGTGAGTTTCTCAGAGAAGCCCACACCCATTCTCTTGGGTGTGTCTTTTTTTTCTTCTCACACATTCTTTCCTCCTTTTAACCCTAGTGCTGAAGAAAATCTATATTAAAATGTCATTTAGGAAACTCCAGCTCTACTTCATTCTGTTTCCTCCTAAAACTGTTTTCTGTGTCAAAGTTGAGGAACCTGTTTTACCTGAGCCAAAGTCCCTAAAAGATTAGGGCAAACTCCCTAGGCTGTTGCAGGTTACAGCACAGAGCTGTGCCTCCATCTAGTCCGCCACTGCTGGCAAATTATGTTATGTTTTGGATAAGAATTTGGCTGCATTCTGCCCATATTCTGAGAACTCGAGTAAGGCTGAATTCAAAAGTAATGGACTCACTTCTTTGGTGGAGAAGAGTTCAAGACAGGCCAGGACTAAGGCTGTGGCATGTCTATAGCTCCCTACTGTCATGCAGGTCCACAGTGAGAGAAAGCAACCAGTGGGACAACAGGAAAGATGCCCGAGGGCAAAACACTTCCCATGGAAGACTTCATCTTGAAAAAACCCAAATTCACTTAAAAGGAGAGTCTAAAGAGAGAATGCTACCGAGGAGGTTCCCTTGTCAGAAACAAGCATGTAGGGAAGTTTCCCCAGGGTCAGCACAGAGAAGCTGCTACGAAATTGTGATCCGGGGCTGCCAGTCTACATCTCAAGCTGACAACAGAACTTCGTAGCTTCATCCATATGATGCTGGGTTACAGGCAGCAAAGATGTAGAGTGAGGGGGTCATGGAAGCTTGTGCCAAGGTTCCAGAAAGCCAACAAAGCTGACATACTTGGCAAGGTTGACTTTCCTGCCAAGAGGCCCTGAAGACACAAGTTTGTGAAGCGGGCAAAGTGAAGCGTAGGTTGCTGCAGTGGAAATCCTCGAGTGTCTGAGATAGCCACTGAAAACAGTGGCATGCATAGAGTAGAACCAGCCAAGAGAGAGACTGCGTATGCTGTACACAGCAGATGTGGAGTGGCAGAACTGTCTAAGGCAGTGACTCTCCACCTTCCTAATGCTGCAACCCTTTAATACAGTTCCTCATGTTGTGGTGACCCTCCCCAACCATAACATTATTTCGTTACAGCTTCATAACTGTAATTTTGCTACTGTTATGTAACGTAAATGTCTGATATGCAAATTTGCTGCTGTTGTGTCATGTAAACACCTAAGGTGTCGAGACCCCCAGGTTGAGAACCACTGATCTAAGCCCCATTGGAGCCCATATGATTCCATCATAACCCCAGATATCCTTCATGGAGCTTTGGGATTCAGTATGTGACATGATGAGCTTTGATTTTGCTTTGATCTGTTATTTCCTTCCTATGCCTCCAGTTCCTCCGTTTTGGAATGGGAATATATTTACGCCATGCCACTATATATTGGAAGTATGTAATTTGTTTTTGATGTTGTAGGGTTCACAGTTAAGAGATCTCCTGAATCTCAGAAGAGACTCTGTACTTACACTTTTGAATAGTGCTGGAAATGTTTTTTATTGTTGTTGTTGTTCAATTTTTTGAAATTAAAAAATAATTACATCATCTTCCTTTTCCTCCCTACAGTCTCTCCCACCACCACCCTCAAATGTTTGACCTCTGTTCTCTTTTTCTTTAATTGCTGTTGCTATCATATACATATGCATATGTATTTGTAATGTTACTTGTATGCTGATCACTTGGTATTGGATAGCTAATTGGAGGGCTCTTCCCAGAAGAATACTCACTTCTGCTCTCAGCATTCCTTAGTTGCTTGTAGTTCTTTGCCTGGGACTGAGGCTTTGTGAGCTTCACCCCTTTCACTTAGCATGTCTGTAGTTGTCATCCTTATTCAGGTCTTGTTTAGGCAACTATGTTGTTAAGATTTTGTGGATGTAGTTTCCGTGACCTTTCTAGGAGACACAATCTCACGGCAGACATCCTGGTCCTCTGGCTCTTACAATCTTTCTGTCCCCTCTTCTCCGGTGTTCCCTGAGCCTTGGGTGCAGGACTTGAGTTGTAGATGGTGTTGGGGTTGGCCACCACACAATCCCTTGTTTTCTGCATTGTTATTGGTTGTGGTTTTCCATAATGGTCTCTGTCTATTGCAAAGAGACATTTCTTTAAAAAGTTGAGGGCTGAGAGCTACACTCTGTGAGTATAAGGGCACATATTTAGAATACTGTCAGGAATTATACTGGTTTAGTAAAGCGGCAGGTATTGGCTCTCCTACAAGATCTGTGACCTCACCAGACAATTACTCACAGCTAGCTTGGCTAAGATTTCCAGTACCAGGCATGATTTCCCTTCTGTTGAGAGGGCCCTTAAGTCTAATTAGTGAGCTGTTGGTTATTGCCAGGATACAAGGTGCCACTAGTGCACCCTTAGGGTTATCAAGCCATGCTGGTTACTGTTGTAGTTCATAAGCATCATAGCTGGGTTGCTTTCCTCCTTTGGAATATTTAATGGTTCCTTTTGGTACCACCAAAACTAGTAGTTCTCAGGGAGGAGACTTTCAGGTCAGATCCAGCTCAGCTCCTCTGGGCCTTGTGTCTGAAGTGCATGGTGTCTTCAGCAATAGGGACATAACATTTCTTTCTGAGGATGGAGGCAACAAAGGACAATAACAATAGGCTATAATGTTTTGGGAGTATCTTTGACAACCCTGACCAAAAAGGATTTCTCACTCCTGGTGTTGGGGGTCTGTTTTTCCCACATCCCCACTGTGATGGAACTGTTTAAGACTATGGACTTTTGCAGTTGAACTGAATACAAATTGAACTTTGTATTGTGAGGTGACCATGAGCCTAGGAGGACAAGGAGCAAAAGGTTATTACTTAAAAGTGGCATGTTTGGGTGTCAAGTTGACAAGGAGTGAATTTGTGATGGTTAATATTGTCAACTTGACAGTCTACAATCACCTAGGAGAGAAAACTCTAAGCATATCTGTGAGGGAGATTCTAGAATTGTTTAACTAAGGTAGGAAGGCTCACTGTAACAGCTGACAGTACTATTCCATGGCCTGGGATGTCAGACTGAGTTAGAAAGAGATAGTTAGCTGAGCACCAGTATTCAACCCTGCCTGCTTCCTAAATGCAGGCTCCACATAATTGTCCACTCCAGCCTCCGGCTACTATGCCTACTCCTTCCACGACCTTCAAATTGTGGCCCAAAGTAAGCCCTTCCTTCTGGAAGTTGCTTTTGTTATTTCTTTTGTCACAGCAACAAGAAAAGCAAGTAGTGAAGTGAAATTTGGTTGAGCAATGTCTTCTTCCATGTTCAAGTCCCTAGTTTTGAGGATTTTGCAATGACTTCTAAGAAAGATGTCATGAGAAGGTGGGGAGGAGTAAGATTTTCTGGGACCCTGCATGTTTAAATTGTACTTTTCACCCCTTCGTGTTTGTTCATACTTCCTGGAGCAAATACTGTGCTCTGAAATGCCATACTTTGTTCTTGGTATAGACATGGTTTCATTATTGGTTCTCTGTAGCCCAGGCTGGCCTCAAACTCCGAGATCCACCTGCCTCTGCCTCCCTAGTGGGGGATTAAAGGCATGCACCACCAAACCTGGCTTACTTCAGGATTTTTTAAAGGTTCATTTTCATCTTAGGCATATGAGTGTGTTGCTCGACATGTATATATGTGCATCACATGCATTCAGTGCCTATGGAGGCCAGAAGAGGGTATTAGATCCCTTGGAACTAGAGTTACAGATGACTGTGAGACAACATATAGATGCTGGGAACTGAAACTGGGTCCTCTGCAAGTGCAGCAAGTGCTTTTAATCACCAAATCATCTCTCCAGCCCCAGAATCTTTGTATCTTTCATTTTTCTTTCTTTCTTTTTTTTTTACAATTTCATACACCTACATCATACATACTGACTACCTTCCCTCTCCCTCTATCCCTGTCCCCCTCTCCATAAATCTGCACTCTCTCTTGCTCTTTCTGTGTGTCTCCACCCCCCTCTCACACACACACTCTCAAGTTTATTTATTTTCTTTTGTGATCTACTGAAACTAACCAAGGCCATCCGTGTGACCATGGGTTTGGAGCTAGCCCTTGGAATCTGGTGTGTTCAGCATTGGATACATAACTAAAGATAAGCTCGGAGGTAAGGTAGGGTCCTTGTTGACAGGGGTGATCTTGTGCAGCCTTAGTGCAGATAACTACAGTTTTCACGAGTTAATGATTGCAATGATTCTATCAGGTCTGGAGAATGTCATGTCACAGCCCTTAACCCTAACATCCAGCTCTTACATGCTTCCTGCCCCTCTTTGGCAGTGTTCTCTGGGCTTTAGAGGGGGTAGTATAAGTGACTTATTTAGGAATGGGCCTACATCTCTTAGTCTATGCCTGTTGGGCAGCCATGGGCCTCAGCATTCACCACTGTTCATTGTATGGAGAGGCTTCTCTGCTTAAGGCTGGGAGATGCTTTTGTCTATGGCCATAGGCATAGGTATTTAGAAGGCAGTTTGATCCTGTATCAGTTTATTTAACCATCAGAAATGCGGTCCCTGAATGAGCCTAGCACCTCAGCAGATCTAAAGACATTTTTTCATTTTGCTTATTTAGTTACACTGTCTTCTCATCTTGTGTCAGACCTCCTGAGGACATGAGTGATTTGAAGCCTTCTTTTTCCCCATGTTGTCTGTTTCATCCATTTTGTCTTTTTCTGTTTGTTTTACTCCTTCACCTTCATTAGAGGTTTTAATCAGACGCCTGAAAATGCATTGCTTCTTACTCATATTGAAAAGTAAGTGTATTAGCCAAGGTTCTCTAAAGGTACAGAGCTGATAGAATGACATAGATGACAGAAAGAGGGCTGGATAGACAGACAGACAGACAGACAGACAGACAGACAGATAGATGAGATAGAGATAGAGTGAATGAAATATACATACATATATATATATATGTATATATATATATATATAATTTATTAGAGTGGCTTACAGGCTGAGTGTGGTTGGGGTAGTCCAAAAATGGCTGTCTTTTGACAGACAGGCCAAGAATCTGACAGATGTCCAGTCCACAAGATTGGATGGCTCAGCAGTCTCAATCTAGTGCTGAAGTCCCTGAGGATTCCTAGAGAGTTGCTGGTCTTCAGGCTATGTCGGAATCCCCAAACGTAGGTTCTAATAACAATGAACGAATGCCTGTGCAACTGGATAGACGAACTTTGCCAGTGAGAATGAGGGCAAGCAGGGAACAAAGCACAAGCTTCCTTCTTCCCTGGCCTTTTATGGGGGCTGCCATCAGAAGGTGTGACCCAGAGTTAAGATGGGTCTCCCCACCTCAAATGACCCAATCAAGGAAATCCCCCAGAGGCAAGCCCAGCTGCTTAGATTTTTAGTTGATTCCAGATAATAGTCAAGTTGACAACCAAGATTAGTTCTGAGCCCAGGCCTGGGACGTGTTGATGGGATTGGGCAGTTTTTCTGAGGCTCATCTTTGCCCTAGCTAATTTCAGTCATTTTGAGATCTCTCTTTTTGGATCTAGATTCTCTCCGGAGCAATGCTTTTCAAGGTCAGGTCTGACTACCAGTGTGCTGGGTACACACAGAGGGATGAGGGCAGGGAGTCTGAGCACGGTATGCACATGATCACTTAATCCTCTTGGTGTCAGTTCAGCCCCTTGCTCTTCTGGATTTCAAATGTCCCAAGCCCAGGCACTCTGTTTCACTCTAGCTCAGTATTAGGAACTTAGCTTTTGCCTGGAGAGACAATCAGCCCACTACAGGGTGTGAAGGAGAGGAGCTAGAATCAAAGTGTTTCTTTCATGGATTGCAGAGTAAATCACCTTTACTGAAGAAAGTACTTGGAACGCCAGTTTCTTAGCCTTTAGGGGACTCAGCTTTCTATACTGTTAGCTTAAAGTTTTATTCCTGTCTGCCAAATTATTTGCAACTCACTCATGTGAACTTTCAGAATGCTTTGTCAAGAGTCTCACGCACTCTGTCCTCATGGTTGTGTGCTTCTTTTTAAAAATATCTTGGAGGAGAAGGGGTTTAAGAGGGCTTGCTGCTCTTTCAGTGGACAGGAGTTCAATTCTTATCACCCAAGTTGGACAATTCACGACCGTCTGCAACTCTAGCTTCAGGGGATCCAACACCCTCTTCTAACCTCCAATGGAACACGCACGCGCGCACACGCACACACAAACACACACACACACACACACACTTGCAGGCATTCACACGCACATAAATTTAAAGTAATCAAATAAATCTTTTAAGAATCTGTTTACTTTTGGGATTTTTTTACTCATGGTATTGGAAGAAAACCAAAGTTCATAAACCTGTTTTTTCATTTTTCTATTTATTTATGTATGTATTTATTTTTGAGAGAGAGTTTTACTATGTAGCCCTTCATGTCCTAGAACTTGCTATGTAGACTAGGCTGGCCTTGAACTCAGAGATCTATCTACCTCTACCTCCTGAGTACTGGGGATTAAATATGCACACCACCGTATCTGGCACATGAACTCGTTTTTATGTACTATCCTTACTCAAAGTCCATGCAGGTAACTATAAAATAAAATGTTACAGCTATGTCAATAAATGTGTCCATAATGACTTGAATTGCTAAAATTAAAAAAATGAATGAAATTAAAGGAGAAGGATATGACTACTCCTAAAATATGGAGAAGATTGTTATTGTAGATATAAGGGAGAAAGCAGGCAGAGCAAAGAGTCCAGGCTGAACATGACTGGCAGACTAAACTGGATCATAAGAGGAGAGAGGGGGAGGGAGATCAGAAGAGAAGCCACTGACCAAGAGAAGTGACCCAGACCAAGAGACCAAGAAAGGTGGCATAGCCAAATGGCTCAGTTATATAGGGATCAGGCTGGGGTAAGGGAAGCAAAAGCCTACCCCTGGGAGGGAGGGGTTCAGGGTAGGGGGCCCGGTGAGGAGTGCTGGGAGGAGCCACAGGTACTGAGTGGGACTTGTCCTGGGTTTGAGACCTAATGGTCCAGCTTTTTGTTGATAATAAAGAGTGATATAATTGCTTCTATAACTACTTCCTGATGAAATTGTGGTATCATTGTCAGGGCCCAGCAGGAAGGCTGAAATGCCAGTCAAGAGGCTGGGAAGGGAGGGAGTCAGGCAATGGACAGAAACTTCTGGTTTTTTGCTCACTGCCCAGGTTCTGTGGGGCTATCTGGGGCTAGCAAAGTAGAGGCCACCTTGAAGTAGTCTGGAATGCCACTCCAAAGCAAGGCTCAGGCTGACAGGCGATGGTAGGAGGCCTGGGGAAATTCTGTCAGAGGCACCTGGTAATTTTGCTAATTCTTTCCTGAAAGAACCTGAAGAGACAGAAAGCAATCATAACTACAAGAAATATGAAAATCAGTGGGCCAAGGAGGTATAGGAGCCCGAGGGAGACCAAAATGAGAGTTCTGTGAAAGAGGTGGCCTCTGGAGGCCTTGGAGTCTTTCCCAGATCATGTAAGTTTTTAATCCTTACTTCCACCTGGCCAGACTGGTTTACATAGTAGCAGCATTCTTCTTTGAGGAAGAGGCAGATGCCTCCTCCTTCAGTGGTTTGCAAGTCGAAGGCCCTTTGATTTTGTAGGACCACCGAGGCCAGACAAGTGAGCTGGTTTTGGAGTAATTGTAGAGCCAAGGTTGATTCCTGCATGGTATCTGGATGGATACCTGCTGAGACAGATACAGACTGTGACCCAAGCTACCTTAGGCCACACCTGGAACAGCCACTGAGACTGCCAGACTACCACGACTGGGAGGACTATGGCTGGTTGATGCCTGTGTGAGATTTGGAGGAGAGTATGAATTCTCCCTCCGTGTAGAGGGTGAGTTGGGGGAATAACAGAGTGGGGAAACAGAGCCCATGCACATGTTTTTCCTTACTTTCATTGGGTTGCACACTTACAGAATGACAAAAGGAAGGTAAACCCAGGTCACGGGAACAACCCGTTCAGGCTAGGTGATGCCTTTTTTTCAGTAGGGATTCAAAAAACTCTCATTCCTTCTATGTATTGTTGGTGATACTTGACAAAATAAGGACTATTTTATACCATGAATTGATTACATTTTTCTGAAAGGGACCATGAAGTATATGTTTGAAGCACTCTGGGATATCAGTTTCTGTTATAATTAATCAATTCTGTTGGTATGGAAGCAAAAGCAGCCAGAAGCCACACATCAGCAAATAAGCATATAATGTGTTTAAATAGAACATCACCTACCAAAAAAGGCAGGATTCCAAAACTGGCCAGTGAGTCATTACTTACAAACCTCTGTTTTAAAACAAATAGCATCAGTGATGAAATGACCACAGGCTAATTGTTTATTAAGTTATTGGAAGGATCAGCTATCAGAGGATTTGGGGATACTTGATAAATATTTTGAGAACTGATCCTTCATTAAGTTCTTAGCAAGAGTTGCAACATTGGAATAATTCAGATATCCATGTCATCTAGCAG
This sequence comes from Neotoma lepida, assembly GCA_001675575.1. NCBI lineage: Eukaryota > Metazoa > Chordata > Mammalia > Rodentia > Cricetidae > Neotoma > Neotoma lepida. The sequence continues at coordinate 3,246,331 of LZPO01057484.1, forward strand.
AGTCTGAACAATACGGGTTGTGTAAAGTTACTCTTGGCATTATTTTAGAAAATTTTTCTTTGCTGACCATAAAATCGGTGAAATGATTTGCTATTTATTAAGCAATTCTTTATTCAGAGTTTACTTTATGCAAAGCTTTGTTTTCACACAAAATGCTAATTCCATTAAATTCACAAGTTTTACTGTGCCGTGAAATGCTTTCAGTGACTAAAAGTGGACTGTTTATGCCGTGCCATTTTACTAAGTGTCCCAGCAAGTATTTCAATGGTCATCATTGTGCTGCACAATTTATTTCAGTCTCTACAGGGCTTCCCAGCACATTGCTTTGGTCACAGATTTATGGTGACTACCACACACTCTGGCTTTGTGGCTTACATGATCAGGGACATCATGTGTTTCTGTCATTTGTGGTTTGCTTTATGCTCTTGGAGATCCCCATCATATTTTAATTCTTTGACAAGTTGAGAATTTTCAGCTAATGTTCTAATACTTAGTATGGCAAATATTCCTGTACTGTGACTAGTGAACTTGAATAAGCAATATATTAGCTACTCTACTTCCATCCTATGACCATTATCCTTCATTGTAAACTTGATTGGATCTGGAGTCACCTGGCTGTGTCTGTCAGGGGGTTTTCAGAGACATTTACCTGAGGCAGGAAGACCTACCCCAAATGCTGGCAGCACCATCCCATGGGCTGGTTCATGAACTGAATAAATGGGCGTAAAGGAACTGAGCACCAGCATTCATCTCTCTCTGCTTCCTGCCTGTAGACTTGATGTGACCACTGCCTCATGCTCCTGCCACCATGACTTCCCCACCATGATGGAGCTAACCCTCAAAACCATGAGTCAAAATATACCTTGCTCCCTTAAGTTGCTTTTGTGAAGGCATTTGTTGGGTCACAGCAATGACAAAAGAAGCTAGTACACATGTGAGGGCTGAAGTTCTGTTTGAAGTTTAAGTTACTGTGCTTAAGAGATCCATAAAACCAAAATGCCTCTAACCTATAAGCCCCACTTGCCCAAGGAGAGATAACTTCCTGGAATGCTGGGGGCTATTGTTCATGTAGCAACAGATAACAAGCAACATGTCTTCACTTCTGTAAACAAGCATGGTTGTACCAACTGCACAAGATATGTGCTTGATCACATGTAGGTGGGAGGTACATAGGTAGGAAGTGCATCAAGATGTATGCTTGCCCCCAATTGGACAAAGATGGGAAGGTACATTGTGGGTTTTGCCTTTATAAGCACCAGACTAACATTAATTTGTGGCCATTCTCTGGGAATCCCATGTATGGACTTGGCCAGTGTCCATCTTCCTAGACAATATTTAATAAAGCTTGCTTCAAAGCTGGGTGGTGGTCCATGCTTTTAATCCCAGCACTCTGGAGGCAGAGGCAGGTGGATCTCTGTGAGTTCAGGG
>LZPO01057484.1:3254169-3275166 GCA_001675575.1 Neotoma lepida
TCTTGCAGGGAACCCAGATTTGGGTCTCAACACCCACATGGCAATTTAAAATTACCTATAACTACAATCCCAGAGGGTCTATTGCCAGGAGTATTGATGTTGTAGAAATATTTTCCTCAGAACTTCCAGATAACCAGTGATGCATTTTCTCATCTCAGATCACTACACTTATATGAAACATATAAAGGTGACAATGAACTGTGGTCCAGTCTCAGCCAGTGAGCTGAAACTGATTGTAAAAAGAGTAAGAGATGGGCTGGGGGTGTGACTCCATTGGTAGGATGCTGGCCTAGAGCACATGAAATGTTCTGGATTCAATCTCCAGTGGCTCCTAAACTGGGTGTGGTGGCACATGACTGCAATCCTAGCACTCACTCCAGAGGTAGAGGCAGGAGGATCAAAAGTTCAAGGTCATCCATCCTCTGCTATGTACTGCGTTTAAGGCTAGGCTGTAGCACATAAGCATCTGTCTCAAATGAAAAGCGAAAGCAAACAACAAGTGGAGAAGGTGAGAAGTTTGGAAGAACTTGTGCTTTTCATCTTGGCATTCATGAAGATTTTGGAAAAAAATGAGTATCTCTTCCCCCAACCTGCTTCTTTTTCAGTTTGCCTCATTTGGGCATTGGCATCATTGTCCACTAGATTGTGTGATCACTGTGTCTGCTTGGTCCCTTGTCCATGCCCTCTCTTCTCCATCACACTGCCTCTGTGACAAGTTACTCAGTACCTTGTATTTCTTATGTTGGTGGCTGCCACTCGTGTCACAGCCACAGCATATATCTCTTCAGTCTCCCCCTCAGGTGACTATCAAATGCAAACCTTATCCCATCACTACTGAAGCTTTAAATGTCTTTTTTTTTGGAGATAGTTTCTCTCTATAGCCCTGGCTATCCTGGAACTTGCTATGTAGACCAAACTGGCCTAGAACTCATAGAGATTCACCTCCCTCTACCTCTGCCTCTGCCTCCTGAGTGCTGGGACTAAAGATGTGAGCCACCATGCCCAGCCATGCTTTAAATGTCTTAAACTTTTCCTTCACACACAAAAGGCCAAATTTTATACCAGAATCTATAAACATTAAAAGATCTTCCATGACCTTGACCCTAAGACCCTCCCATACTCATTCTCACCCCTCCCTTCCTCCCTCTTTTCTTCCCTACTTCATCCCCAAATGGCAGTCTCTCATGATCCAGTCTCATGGTTTTGAATGCTCTTTAATTGACACAAATTTAGAAATTACATGGGCTGGATATCCATAGACTCCATTCTTAATTTCATGAAGAGGAAAAAGACGAGCAGCATATGCTCTAAGTCACGGAGGCAAATGTCAATTTAGGGCAAGACAAGGCTAGATTACTGAAAAACAGTTAAGACTCTTAAGAGAGTTATTGAGCAGTAGGTGGCAGCAGAGATACACAACAAAGTGTCACACAGGCCCAGCTCTATTCTCAGAGTACTTTAGGCGAACACAATCCTGAGGTGTTCAGCAGATTATATGGCAGAAGCAGAACATTATGTCCTTACAAGCAAGTTAAAAGGAACAGAGACTGGATGCAGGAAAACTAGGTCGAATAGCAACCAGTTGAGGCTGACACACTGAAGTCTTACACATTGATTTCCATCCCTAGGGAGGGTGACACTGGGTTACCACTGCATCCTGTCCTCGGCCTTGTTCCATTCACTACTATGACTACGTTTTATTCATTATAGAAATGACAGGAAAACGAGTTAGATTTGCAACAACCACATCCATTTGGAGAGTAAATAAGTGTAGAGAAGGCAATTAGCTCTACAGCTTTGTATGCAGAAAAGGTGTTTAGTGCATAGAAAGTAATGTGTCATCAGTTGAATGGGACCATTGGAGAAACAGATGGCAACTTGGGCACATGAGGATGTTATGAGTGATGAAAATGAAGTAATTGGGATGCAGTCCACCCTCCTTCCTCACTTCCACCATTGTTACAGTTTCCCCAAAAGTTCCTTGCTGTCTCTCCTGCTCAGGTCAACTCATTCTTATCTGCACCTTTGCTCACTTGATCTTTTTACAATTCCAACAGGTGTTACACTCTCTTTCTAGAAACATTTGGCTGGTTTCCATTTGTCCAGAAGATCAGACCCAGGCTCTTCCAGCACAAGCTTACTAACTCCTTTCACTCCAATCCTAGGGGTTACCCCAGCTTCATCTCCTCATATGCACCCCTTTCCCTCAGTATGTTATGTGTCCCTGTGATATGGTTAATCTTTGTTGTTGACTTTACTGGATTCTAGAATCACCCAGGATGTATACCTCTGGGTATGCCTATGAGGACACCACCAGAGAGGTTTAACTGAGGAAGACCCACTGTAAACTTGAGCTGGGCACCCAAACTGAATAAAAGGAGGGAGAGGAACAGGAAGGGCTAATGGGCAGGAGCATCCATCTCTGTCTGCTTCCTGGCTGTGGACACAATGTGATCAGCCCTCTCATGCTCTTGCTGCCAGATCATTCTCAGCATGGCAGGCTGTCCCCTGTCAAAGCAAAAACCATCATTCCTTCCTTCCTTCCTTCCTTCCTTCCTTCCTTCCTTCCTTCCTTCCTTCCTTCCTTCCTTCCTTCCTTCCTTCCTTCCTTCCTTCCTTCTGTTGCATTTGTCAGGTATTTTGTTACACCAACAAGAAAAGTAACTAGCATACCCCAGCACCCTGCTAACATTTTCCAGCATCGAGTTTGTACTTTGCTCTCTTACCTCAGTGCTGAGCTCTTACAGCCCCCTGCTCAGAGCACATCTCTCCTTCCTTACTGGGCCTTTCACCCTTAATACGTGAGGCTATCCAATGAGTCCTCCCTGAGAATTAACCTCCTTCAGAAAGAAGAGGCCTCACCCCAGGTTATAGCCCCTCCCATAGTCTATAAGACCCAAGCTGCTTATTTGAGATGTCCCCCCAGGGAGCTCCTTGGCTCCGACTCCAGGTAGGGCTGGCTGATAACTTTTAAGTAATTGCATTGTGTTATGCTGCCTCAATTGTCACCCTTTGATATATTGTGTCTGTGTGCAATCTATATGCAATTTATACATAACTTTAAAAATATATTATCTCACATCCTAGTTTGAGCTCTCAGGGAATCATTTAGAAAGCTGCTGAGAACCAGAAAAACAGGACAACTGCAAGTAACAGGTTGCTATTTAGTTTCTATGACAGATTCCATGGGGCTGAATCCTTGCTGTTCTTGCTAGATCACCGTTTAAAACAAGCAAGATTCCCCTGTGATGGTTTTCAGTGGACCCATGTCACATGTTATGGGGAGCAAATAAAAAACTCGTGCATGTTCAACCATGTATTCATCCCAGGACTCACAGCTTTACAGATTGGGAGACAGAATGGCAAGCTAGTAATTCCCAGTGTGGCTTAGACCAATACCATGGTTTGCTCCAACTCTAGAAAAATGTTTCCCATGTTCTTCTTCCATCCTTTATTTTTTTTCCAGATTATTGGCTTGATTTCAAATGTTGCAGTTGGGAGAAATCAAGTCTCAAAAGACCTTGTGTGCACCCTGAAGTAGTTTTAATTAAAGTTTAATGTCTGCTTTTGAAAGCATGCTTTGGGATGCTTTGGCCATTCTGTACTTTTCTTTGAGAATGAACAGTAGAGTGATTCATCGGTGGATATGGTCACAACAGAGAAGGCTCTAGAATCCAAATGCTTCTGCCACTGTTATCTATATGATGGTGAGGAAATTACTAGATATCTTGGGGTGGACACTGTGTGCCTGTGAAAAGGGGCAACCATGGGCTTGTTGTGAAGATTACAACATTGTCTGATGTTGTAGCTTGAATGAGAAATGGGCCCCATTGGCACAAGTATTTGAACACTTGATCCCCACTTGGTTTTGTTCCAGGAAGTTATGTAACTCTTAGGAGGTGGGGCCTTTCTTGAGGAAGTACATCACTAGAAGCAGACTTTGGTAGTTTATAGCCTCACCCCACTTCCTGTTCTCTTTTTGCTTCTTGTGAGCATCTGAAATGTGATCAGCCAGTTTCCTGCTCCTGATGCCATGCCCCACCATGATGGACTCTATTACCCTCAAACCATAAGTCAAAATATGCTCTTTCTTCCTGAAGTTGCTTTTGGTCATGAAATTTTATCACAACAACAAAAAAGTAACTAATACACCTGGTCATAGTAAGTACTCAATCATGTTAACTGTTTTGTTCTTTATATCATTGTGGTTATTACTTCACTATCACCATCATTACCTTCTGTTCCAGGGAGTGGATCTTCATCTTGTAAAACACATTTACATTTGGTGTTATCCCACAGCATGTCAATAGGACAGAGTTTCTTGGAATGAGAACATCTAGGAAAAGAAAATATTTTTAAAAATTTCAAGGTAATTCTACCTTGGGAATATTAAGTCATTCTTAATATTTAATATCTAATCATCAAAATGTTCTGTGTGGAGCATGTTAGTGCTTTCAAATTTTGTTTCTAAGAGTGATGCAGGAGAAGAAATGTTTGAGAGCACTGTGTCACACAGCATGGGAACTGCTAAGAAATGACAACTAGGTGTGAACAATTACAGTTTTAAAGACCTTAACTGTAGGGGCTAGAGAGATGGCTCAGGAGTTTAGAGTGAGTACTGTTCTTCATGGGACCTGAGTTCAGTTCCCAACACCCATTTGGCTCACAGCTGCTTGGAACTCCAGCTCCAAGTGATCCAGCACCTTCTTCTGGACTCCAATAGCACATACACACATGTGCACAAACATGCATACACAGACAGAAACATAAACAAAATAAAATATAGAGCTTAATTTATATTTATGAGTGGCATCTTATTAGATAGCAAGTCTATAGTTGTAAATATTCTTTAAGGAAACCTTTAGAAAGTAAACTGAAATTTAGGAGAGTCACTGCTTGCTCTGAAGTGAGGGGATACATGGTAGCTTTGAGGCTGGTGCAGTTTTACAATGCATTTGACCACTCATGTTAAGAATAAAAGTGTCAGGCCTATGTGGCAGTACATCTTTAATCCCAGCACTCAAGAGGCAGAGGCAAGCGGAACACTGAGGGTTGAGGCAGCCTGGTCCATATAGTAAGTTTCAGGCCAGCCAGAGATACAAAGTGAGACCTTGTCACAGAAAAGTAAAAGCAAAACAAACAAACCACACACANCACACACACACACACACACACACACACACACACACATACACAAATCCTCAACGGTGTCTGCAAGTAAACATGCCAAGTTTATAACCATCAAGGTTTGGGACCCTATTACAATATATATATAATATGTTTGTCAAATACTATGGGTAGATCTGGTTTTGAAGCCAAAAGATGAAGAATTTTAATGAAAAGATGATAATTTTATAATTTTGCTTGTATTTTTTCTATTTGTTTCTTCAACATTTTTATTAATATATATTGTGAAAAACAATGGGTTTGACCATGCCCTATTCAAGCATGCATAAAATATACTTTCTTTAGCTTTACCTGTACTTTTACCATCTCTTCTCCCCTCTTCCCCCTCCTCTTCATCTGCTTCCTTTTCCCTAAAATTTCCCCTTCCACTTTCATGACTTTTTGTTTCTTATGTTCTTCACAAGACAGAAAACATGCAACACATGTCTTTCGGGAGATGCCTCTATAATGGGTAAAGGAATAAAGGAATGTACACACAATTTTGTCAATACAAGAACAGACATTATCAAGTCCAGGAAATGCTTACTGATCTTCTTCTGGGATCTGAATGGATCTTCTGATAATTGAGTAGGGATGGCGGGGGGCCGTGGGCAAGCACTTACAGCCTGTATGGTTGGCAATTTTAACAGGCACTAACTCAGGCACTGATGTCAGAGGCACTGATATCTCAAAGAGCTACAGCAAAGAGAGAGAACCATGATGTAAATTTTATTATAGACTTTTTTCAGTTTCCACAGTCTGTATTTTTGCCCTTGTCCTTTATGGTAATGACTTTAGCAAAGTTATCCATGCAGAATGGAGTTAGTCATTGTAAGAGGCTTGGAATGCTGGGAGACAGGAAACCGGGGGCTTCTCCAGCTTGGTAAAGTCTCAAGTGTTTTCTAAATCTCTTCTTTTTGCCAGCACTAGAGTTCTTGAAAATGGTACCACTGCTCCCTGCTCTTGTTTTAAATTTGAGTATAAATTATAAGGATAAACAAAATTAAATCCTTGGAGGTTCTTTGAGATTTGGGTAGATTTGATTGTTTTTTAAACTGTTTATCCATCCCTTCCCAAACCAGTACTATCTTTTGACTTTGAGCTTGGCCATGACACTTGTTTTGGCCAATAAGATGTTAGCTGGCATGATCTACTACAATTTGGGACTGTGCATGCTTTGTGAGATTTATTATTTTTTGATTGTGGTATAGCCATGAGGAGAATATAATCTGGAAGCCATGCTGGTCCAAGGGATTGGGGACACAGGAAGCAGGCCTGGACTCACACAGCACCTTGGAGTATTTCAAACCTCAGATACACAAAAAAGAATAATTTATCATTGTTTGAAGCCCTTGAGTTTTAGGGCATTTGCTAGAAAAGCATTGTGCAGCTAGGTTAAGATCATACCCAGACAGATAATTAGAGCTAGTGTGTCTATTTCTGTGTCTATATATGCCTGCTCTATTGTAAATACTTTATTATTAATTTATTTATCACTTGTAAAAACATTTTATTTGAGAGGGCTGGAGAGATGGCTCATTGCTTAAGAGCACTTGCTGCACCTGCAGAGGACCTGAGTTCAATTCCCAGCACCCATATCAAGTGGCTTAGACAGGTAACTTTGGCTCCAGGGGATCTGGTGCCCTCTTCTGGCCTTCACAGGTGCTACACTCAGGTGGTAGACACATATACAGACTGATATAAATTTAAAAAAAATTTTTAATTTTAAATTATATTTTTAATGGTCTTTACATGACAGATTTGGAAAGAGATGTCCAAAGTGTGTACAGAAGTTTCTAGAGTGGTTCCATGAAGTGTAGATGAATTTGAACTTGATTTTTTAAGGCATTTCCACTCAATCACCATTCCATGAAGTTCTGTTTACTTTGTTTCTAAGAAGTAGTTCATCACATAGTCTGTACCTTTAAGGTAGGAACTGCCAAACTGCACACATATGCCTGTTTGGAAAGAAAAACTTCTGTGCACTTACACTTGAATAAATTGCTTCATATGAATCATTTGTTGAGTGCAGCAGTCAAAACAAAGCAATCAACTAACTACTAAGTGGAAACAATTCATTAAGGTTGTGTTTATTCAGACCTTTCAACATGTCATGAAGCTTCCCTGAGAACAAGTAAGGGTGTTCTTCTGCATAAAGTTCATGTTCTTGCACAATTCTTCAGCTATGCTCCACGGAATAACATGATCAGACACTGAACTCTTGTACGTTATGCAAGCTTTGTTTTACTAACCGTTGATCGTAGCCATACTTATGTCATTGTTTCTATTTATCAAATAGTAGGGGTCAGATACCTTGAGTTCCAAAATTCTCTAAGAGGGTTCATACACAAAATTGCTACAGTTTCAAGGACAGTTTAGATGGTAGGGGGGAACAAAATTAAGAAAACTTTAACCTATTAACAAAACAAATGGGCGTCTAGAACATTCTTTGGCGTGGATGTATTTGGCTTCTATGAAATTGTCTTTTACTGCATGATCATGAGGAGACAAGCAAATGTGATAAATGAGTTGTGGTAACATGTGAGGAATTCGCAACAGAGGACCAAAAGGAATGTGGCTTGGTTTACAGCATTTTAATAATGCTTTCCTAAGTGGGTTACTTCAGGTCCCACACAGCAGCATCTCCGTTTACAAGAAGATGGTAGCCACAGACAAATACCTACAGGGCAAAGGTCATTCGATTCATTTATTTCCTTCATGGGCACTGCAGGGTACTTCCCAAGGTCTCCTGTGCTGCACATTCTCCTTCGTTCCCCACCCTACCCCAGAGACCTGTCCTCTCTCATCCCTTCCCTGTCAGGCTCTGTGCCTGCTGTCACTGCCTCTGTAACTGGTTGTTTTGACTCTCCCAGCACCTGCTTACATTCCCCGCCATTAAAAGTCCCCTACCATTTTCCCTCTGTTCCTCTGCCTGCTTCCTCCTTCAGCCTCTTCAGTTTTAGGGTGAGAGCACCTCCCCCTCTTAGCTGGTCCTTGTTGCATTCTTTCCTCTCTCTTCCTCCAACCCCATCCACACTCTTCATTCAACTTTTCTCAGTTATTCCAATTAAACTCCACACACCTGAGCAGCTACACAAGACAGCACGGCTTCCTCCAGTCCTTTTTACACCCTGTTCTAGTAATGTCCAAATGTGCCAATTCTTGATATTACAGCATTAGGTGGATGGTAACTGATGAGGCTGTGTCACGTTGGATATCATGTTGTTACCTCCCTGAGCCTCAATTCCTTTCTCTGAAAAGGAGGATAAGATTTCCTCTGATTTTGTCTGGGGAATTAAATGAGGTTCACCACACAAAGTATTTAGCTCAGTGCTAAGGTCAGTGGCAATGTCTACTTCCTCATACCTGTTTTGAGATGTAAGAGGTGCTTGTGTTCATACACATCACACTCTCTTCATTGCAGCAGCCTCCACACCGGAACACGTTCACACAGGGGGGCTTGAAGAACGTGTTGGTTGTCCTTCCCAGCTCACTGGCGACTTCTACACATGTCTCTCTGGGGCTGCACTGGGTTCTCTGCCATTCTTCATCTATAACTGCAGTGATAAAGTTCATTGAGGCCAGTAGACAAAAATGGCCCTGATACACAGCATAGGTGTTCTCATGCTCTCCTCTCACACCTTTTTGTACTTGTTTATTTTACTAGGTGGGTATTTAAACATTTCTTTCAGAAATGTATTTATTTTGTGTGTATGGATGCTTTGCCTACATGTATGTATGTGCACTACATGGGTGGCTGGTGCCTTTGGAGGTTAGAAGATGGCATTGGATCCCCTGCAACAGGAGTTACAGATAGTTGTGAGATACCATGTGGGAAATGAACCCAGGTCCCATGCAAGGGTGACAAGTGGTCTTAACCACTGAGCCATCTTTCCAACTCCTAAATGGATATTTTTGTTCATCCTTTAGCCAAACATCTGCCTGCAAAAAAAAATTAAAATTGAAATCTCTATATTTTCCCATTGATACAATCACTTCATAAAATATTTTATTTCCCCTTGGGGTGAGCACTGTGTCCTGCAAATAGCCACACTGGGGCCATATGCAAAGGCTGGATAATAAGGAAGTCAGTGGACTAATGTGATGACATAACATGTGAGTGTCTTTTATCAAGCAACTTATAGGATACAACTGGATAGCATTTCTTCTACGTGAAACCAGGTACAAATAGGTTTTAAAATCATAGAGAAATGAATTTCTGTTGTCTGCTTATATAAGTGCACTGAGATTTAAACCTGGCAAACACACAAGTAGACATTTCAATGGAATTAATTTTTCCTCAAATAAGACTTTCCACATTTGGAACCATCCACAGGTTTACAGAAGATGATGAGATAAGCTCCCTGGCCACAGCTAATCTGAGGAAAACCAGAAAAAGAGAAATACATCTCTGGCAATAAAAAGGGAAATACAGGGTGTTGTAGAATAATCTTTTTGTACACTGTGAAGATGTGTCTTGCCAAGGCACCTTCTGATTGGTTTAATAAAGAGTTGAATGGCCAATAGCTAGGCAGGAAAAGGTTAAGCAGGATTTCTTGGCAAAGAGAGAGGAAGAGGAGATGAATCAAGGTATGGGAGAGACACCAAAGGACACAAAGAGCAAACAGGAGGTGCAAGATGGAAAAGGGGTAAAAATCCATGAGGCAAAACATAGATTAATATACATGGGTTAGTTTAAGTTATAAGAGCTAGTGGGACAAGCTTAAACTATAGGTTAAGCTTTCATAATTAATAAGAAATCTCTGTCATTGTTTGGGGCTGGCAGCAGAAAAGAAAGTCCATCTACGACAGGGCTGGGGAGATGGCTTAGTTAAGAAAGTGCTGGCTGCACAAGTGCAAGGAACTTAGTTCAGATCCCCAGAACCCATATAAAAAGTTGAGCACATTGATGTACTCCTGTAATCCTAGTGCTGGGAAAGCAAACATTGGTGGATCGTTGGGGCTTGCTGGCCAGCCAGGCTGCCAAAATCAGTGCGCTTCAGTTCCAATGAGAGGCCCTATTTCAAAAACAAAGTTGGAGAGTGGGTGAAGAAGATGCTTAACATTGATCTGTGGCCTCCACATGCATAAACAGACATGGACACATCTACCTGTGTGCACATACATGCACCACAACATGCTTGAGAAGAATATTACATATTTTTCTTGCATAGCTATTTCATTTTCTCTCACCATTTTTTTTTAAATTTTTGAGACATAGTCTCACTGCATAGTCCTGGTTGGCCTAGAATTTGTCATGTAGACCAGACTGGTAGCCCCGAACTCAAGAGATACACCTGCCTTTGCCTCCTGGGTTGGAATTAAAGGTGTGTACCACCATACCTAGATTTCACCATTTTAAAAAATATTTATTTTTAAGTGTGTATGTGTGTGAAAGAGAGCGGGGGGGGAGGGAGAGAGACAGACAGACAGCCAGAACAGACAGACAGACAAGGAGAGGGAGAGAGAGCAGGTGCCTGCAGATATCAGAGTCATTCGATTCCCTAGAGCTGGAGTTAAAGGCGGTTGTGAGCTGCCTGATGTGGGTGCTGGGAACTCCATTCAGGTCCTCTGCAAAATCAGTACCAGCTCTTAACCAGTGATCTCTTCCCAACCACACTTTCATCATTTTTTAAGATACATGTTGACACTTAATGCTGTGAGCAGCCCCTCTTCAGGTTTTTTTTTTGGGGGGGGGTCTTGCTTTCAGCTTGTCATAGATAGAACTGCAGACTATGTTATAGTGGGACATATTGAAGCCCTTTTGTAGTAGGCAGCCTTAAAATTGGTCCCTAGTGATCCCTAGTTCCTGGAGGCCATATCCTATGCAATCTCCCCTCTTTCTGTGTGTCGATGAAACTGAGTGGTTGGATTTTTGTGAAGAGGGTACAGCAAAACAGGATGCCACTTAGGTGCTTAGGTTGAAAAACTCTCCGACTCGGCTTCTCTCCCACCTCCACCTCTCTACCCTCTCTCCTCTCTCCCTTTCTTTCTCACCAAGGACCACTTTTTAAAAAGATTTCCTTATTTTAAATTATGTGTATGTGTATGGAGGGAGATGTGCATGTATGTGGGGTGGGGTGCACATGAGTGCAGTGCCCTGAGACACCAGAAGAGGGTGACAAATGCCCCCTGGAGCTGGAGTTTTATGGATGGTTGTGAGCTCACCGTACATAGGTGGTAGGAAACAAACTTGGGTCCTCTGCAAGAGCAGTATGTACTCTTAACCTCCAAGCCACTTGTCCAGCCTGAACGTCATTCTTGAAGCTACCTCCAACTGAGGGCAGCTTCTGGTGAACAGCCAGTGAGGAAAGGGGCCCTTCACAGTCCAAGAGTCTGTGTGGAACTTAATCCTACAAACAGCCATTGAATGAACTTGAAAGTACATCATGCCCCTGTTGAACCTTCAGATGCTTGGAGCCCAGACAAAGACTGGAGTCTCCAGAGAGACATTGAATCAGAAAAAAAAAAAAATCTTGGCCATGCTTGTATTTCACAACTCCAAAAGCGCGAAACTAAAAATATTTGTTTTACCTGTGGGATGGCACCTGAAGAATGAAATCTTAGGTGGTCCACAACCACATGCACCCATACCCACATGTACACCTGCATGTGTACACACAGTCTGTTTGAGGCAGCCAAAATTTAGGGTAATATAAAGTAGCAGACAAATGTTTCTATACACTATATTTAAAAATATGTATTGATGGGTGTGGTGGTTTGAAAGAAAATGGCCCCCAAAGGGAGTAGCACTCTTAGGAGGTGTGACCTTGTTGGAGTAGGTGTGGTCTTGTTGGAGGAAGTGTGTCACTGTGAAGGCAGGCATTGAGGTCTCATATATGCTCAAGCCATGCCCAGTAAGACAGACCACTTCCTGTTGCCTGTGAGTCAAGATTAAGAACTCTCAGCTCCTTCTCTAGCACCCTGTTTGCCTCACACTGCCTTGCTTCCTGCCATGAAGATAATGAACTAAACCTCTGAATTATAAGTGAGACACTACAATTAAATGTTTTCCTTTATAAGAGTTGCTGTGGTCATGATGTTTCTTCACAGCAATAGAGATCCTAAGACAATGGTCCTAGAGAGATGGTTCAGAAGAGGCCCCAAATTTAGTTCCCAGCATCCATATGGCAGGTCACATCTCTAACTCTAGTTCCAGTGGATCTGATGCCTTCTTCTGGTCTCTATGGATACTGCACATATGTGGTGCATAGACATATATGCTGGCAAAACACCCATGCATACACAGAATATAAAATTAATATTTTTAAATTTCTGTTGATAAAAATTTATATAAAGTATCCTCAGGCTGTATGCATGAGACACAAACTATTTAATTAAGCATTACTAGGGATGCTATTTAAATTGTTACTATTAGTCATAAATCTTTGAAGGAGAGAGTAATTGACTTATGAAAATATCCTTTGTTTAAAATGTTATTTAATGTTACTTTCTACTTGCTTTTTCTCTTTAAAGTTCTTACTTTTAGAAGTTGGACAAGATTATAATCAAAATCTCATGCAGTTATGACCAATGCCACTGACTAAGGTTTCACAAGGCCAGCGTTCTTTACTACTGTCCAGGGAATTACCCTGAAATCCATGAGAGGGAGTAGATAACAAAACATAATTGGTGTAACACACTTATTTGATAATCTACTGCTTCTAACTTAGTGAATAACTTCAGCTAATCCTCCATATAATTAGGAGGAAAACCGTGGAGGTTGCAAATTCTCTAATTTTTTTATGGTTTCCTCCTTAGAAAATGTCAACCTAGCTGACTTTTAAAAATCACTGACTTGTGGTTTTATGGTAAAATTGTCTTCAGAGGTCATCTGTACATTTCCCTCAGGCCTTCGGCGAGGTGATCTGGTCAAAGCCTGTGGTCTCCAGATACGCTTGTTTTTGTGAAGGCCATGTGAAATCACGACATGAATGGACAATTAGACTCTCACTTAGACACACAGTCCCATGCATGAGCATAAAGAACCTTCTTCACACTGCAGTGGGATTCCCCTCACCTACACACAACTTTCCCCATAGCTGCGGAATCCTGTGCAATCCATTCTTTAACAAATGGGAAAAAAGACAACTCCAGATAGAAAGAAAAGAATAATTTTTGTGTAAGGATCAACTGAAATTAAGCAGCAGATCTACTCATGTGCTATGTGATCAAGTTTGTATCTACAAGGCTAAGTCTAACAATGGCACTGGTTTCTTGAGTTGTTTTGATATTTCATTAGAGAGCTAAAGGTCTACTCAAGGCCACACAACTTTATTTGAAAACATTTCATTCATTGTGGCACAGTATGTACAAACAATAATCTTGTCAAGAGCCTATATCTCAATCTGGATATCATTAAAGTGGCATAAGTAGACACCACACATCCATCTCCACTCCTACCCCAGGAATCAATTTGGAAATATAATAGTCCCTTGATATCTGTGGATATTGGTCCCAGGAATCCTTGCAGATACCCAAATCCTTGAATTATCAAATTCCTTATATAATTGGGCTAGAATTTGTAAATAGCCAACCTATATCTTCCAGTACACTTGAAATAATGTCTAGATAATTTCTGGTAACAAATAAAACACACACATGCCATATAAATAGTTGTTACAGTATATTGTATGTCAAGAAGAGGTCTGCCTATGCTCAGTACACATGCATTTCTCCAAGTATTTGACCTGTGTGATTGGCTGAACCCATGGGGGTGGGAAGACCTGAGGCTACGGAAGACTGACTGCATGCTATTTTTCAGTCCTAAACTTTGATTATTTTGTGTCAAGAAATTTCTTTGTTATTCTCTAAGCAACCAATACCCATTATTATGCCTCACCTTGCAATTTCTGCTTCTCGATTTTACATAAAAACCACAGGATTTTGAAGAAAAAAAAACCATAGCTAAATTCTTGATTTTCCTCTCTATCTGTATAGTAACTGAAAACTCCCTGTGGATGAATACTGAGGTTGTTTTGTTTTGTTTTTAGTAAACCTGTTTTTTCCTCTCAAAGCAGTCAGTCTTTCTGTATTGCTTTGTCCTCAAATTCCTGAGTTAAACTTATTTTGATAATTTGCAATGTTCTTGTGTTGGATGTAGATATCAAAATCATATTGAATAGTCTTCTTTGTGGAGTAGACATTTAAAAATCAGAATTCTTGAGCTAACAAGATGGTTCAGTGGGTAAAGGTGCTTGTTGCCAAGCCTGAAGACCTGTGTTCGATTCCTGAGCCCCACAAGGTGGAAGGAGAGAACTGACTCCTGCAAATACTGATTTGTTTAAATTTTTATTACATCTATTTATTTATGAAGGGGCACATGTGTGGCTATCAGGAACCATTCCCAGCTTTATCCAGTGAGCCCATCTTGCCATAAGGTCATACTCCCTTTTGTTCCCCCGCTGATATATAACCACCTGTTCAAGCTTTTGGAAGGAGTTGATACCTGTGTCACTATCTGATAAGGAAATAATCCGCCATTTTACTCGCAAACCTACCTTTTAGCGTTTCAGTATCATAGAAAGTTGCTGCAAATCTGGTGGAGCGATGTGATGCCGAGCGCGAGTCCATACTGGCAAGACTTTTGAGCTTCAGCCGGCATCTCCACAGCTTCCAGTCCTCAGAGTGTGCGATTTGCAGCAGCTCCTCCAAGCTAGAAGCAGCTCTGATCTGTTGTTCAGATCGTTCCAACATTGACCGGGATGATCGCTCGAAAGACAAATCCTAGTTTAAGAGTGAGTTACAAAGATAGCTTGATAACTGTGCTTGCTAGCAGTTTAAACGATAGACCATCTGAAAAGAAACTAAACAATATTTGAATGTGAGCCTGTGCCTAGGCAAAACAATGTCTAATGGTGGACTTCAAAAGGATAGGTCAACTTCCTTACTGCCAGAGCCTGTGCACATTGTTTTATTCAGGAAAAATTGCATATATGATGGGAGTCAAGTCCTTGAGATATAAAGTACAAGGACCAAGGTACCTAGAAGCCAGGAGAAGACATAGACATAGCGGGGCCATTTGAAGACAGAGGTGGAGATGAAGTGATGAGGCCACAACTCAGAGATTGGAGCCACCCAAAGCAGAGGAGGCAATGCTTCATGCCAAGAGAGTTTGACACCTTGAATTTGGGGATTTTGTTGTTCTGAGACACCAGATTTATGGTACTTTGCTACTGCAGCCACAGAAAAGCATTAGAGATTCTTTTATTAACCGACTTTTGTGACAACAGCCCTGTTTCCTAGTTTAAGCGGAAGTCTTGCTGTTTTTCTACAGTTGCATCTGAATTGTATTGGCTAATACAGTGCAACTAGACTAGATGGGTATATTTTTGGGTTTGGGGAGCCCAAGAAAAGATTTTCAATACGTAATTTCCTGTTCAAAAGTACGAGCTTGGTTATATGAAATAATGATGCATACATCCATATACTATGCAACCATCAAAACCAATGGAGCCCATTTCCTACTGGAGTTTTTTTTCCCCAGCACTGGGGATCAGTCTTTGGGCCTTAAGCATGCTAGGTAGGCATTTTGCCAACTGAGCTGTCTCCCCAGTTCTGGAGCTGAGGTCTTGATGGCCTCTCTCTCCCAGACTCACATCTGTCCGTCCTGCAGCTTCGACTTTATGGTTCCGTAGTTAATCAGCATTTAGCATTTATATTGCTTTACATGTTTGTTTATTATTGTTTTATTAACCATGTATAGTCTATGAACTAAAAAAAGTCAAAATATGTATCTTCAAGGTCATGTCTTTTGTGTTGTTATTGTTGATTTGAGGCAAGTTCTCATTATGGAGCCAAGTTTGGTCTGGAAATTGTGATCCTCCTGCCTCACCTTCCAGAGTCCTGATATCTCAGGCTTGTGTGATCATACCTGGCTAAATTCACCTTAGCCATTTTTACCTAGAAGTCCAGATGGGAGTATACACATGAACACGTATGCACATTTTTGCCTGAGTTAGGAGAGTATTAGATATGTTTGTAAGCTGGGAGAAAGAGTCAACAGAGAAGAAGCTGAAAGCATACACAGAGGAAATAAAGCAGAGCCTGTAAGGCTTGATATACAGCATGAGTGTTAGTTGGTCAGTATGAAGTGATAAAAACGCACCTTTTGAAACAGGTGAGCCACAGGGAGCCTCATGGATCTGTAGAGAGCAAGGCTGCCTCAGAAGCTCAGTGAGATTACATTGGTGGTTTCTCATATATCTCTGGAGTTCGAAGCAAAGACATTTTGGCAAGGAAGAGAAGGAAGCTTAAAGAGCACAGATGGGGTTTGTGAACTTGACACTGAACTTGCATGGCATACCACAGCTTCTTTAGCTGAGAACCCTGGAGACAAAACTAGTTAATTGCTCATTTCCCTGACAACTCTTAAATGTGATGGTCCTACATTAAGGCTAATTTGTTAATGGCTTCTCTTTGCCTGACCTCTTTCCAGTTCTATGGCAAAGCTACCTCATATCCCATTCAATCTTCAAGATAAAATGTTTTGACAACACTGCTTCAATAAGCTAATGAGGAAACCTAACAAATACTTTTAAAAAGATTATTAAATTGGGCTTAGTAGGTTCTGTGTGTGTGTGTGTGTGTGTGTGTGTGTGTGTGTGTGTGTGTGTGAGTCTGTATGTACACGGTGTGCATACTCGTCTGCACCACTTGTGTGTATACCAATAATTATAGAAGAAGAGGTTGGGAATTTGAGAAGGACTAGAGGAGAGATACAGGAGGAATTGGACAGGGAAAGGGAGGAGTGGAAATAATACAAGTACAAGTACTTGTGCATGAATCCCTCTAAAATTTTAAATTAAAAAGTATTAAATTGTACATTGCTGAAAGAATATTTATGGAGGTAAAATTTCATTCAATACTATCCCTAAGTAAGGCTTCATACTTCTTACAAGTCTCAACTCAATTTTGGCTTCTTTAAAAAAATCCTATGATAAAAAACCCAGGATAAAATATTAATCCTGCAGCCTGAATTAAAATGATTGAATGATGGTTAGACTAAATAGTTTCTATGACTGGTTTCTTTGTATAACCACAACATCTACTTACATACTCAAAGCTATTTAAGCCTACTTTGCTAAATGAAAACCTAGTTTGAAATAACTGAGAAACTGCAAAAGTCATTTTTATAATTCTAAATAGAAATACTAACAGATCAACAAAAGCAAGTAATTCATCCGGGCACACATTTGGGAAGGGTTGAAAATGGATCCCTTTCCAATCGGCATTCTACACTCTTTGATTTTTGTGTAACCAACTTTATGTTACCTGCATGGGTAGGACAAAACTAAATCTTAAAAAGTGTGTCCATTGTCCAAAATGCATACTTAAACCCTTGATTTCAATAGTTTTCACAGCCGAACTATTTGCTCTTTATTTCATCCAATTTTCTGATATAAGCGCTAGTAAAATCTAAAATAGTTATAATACCATCCTCAAAATGAGAGAATGAGAAAGGCCTTCTAGGATCTCTGCTTATTAGAGTGGAGCTTTGGTTCTATCATTAATTCAAGACTGTTAACAATTCTCCTCCTAAATAACAAATCATTCTCTGATGGTTTTTAGCTACCAACAATCAGTTTTTAAAGCATGGGGCTGAAGGTCTCTGCAACACTACTTTGTCATCATATAAATGTTACTATAGTCTATTACATAGACTAATGTTTTCCCACATGCGGTTACATTCCTAACAGGCCACCAAGCAATGGCCACACTGTCTGTTGTCTTATTCTCTTTTGAGAAGGATTTGGAACAGAGGTTCCCAGACTTGCCTTCACCTTGAATGCATGTGGGGAAAAGCTTAAAAAAAATACTAATGATTGGATCTTATCATCAGAGTCCCATTTTACAGGTTTAGACTACTCCTTCAAAAGAAAATAAAAAGTCCCATGGCTGCATCAGTAGCAGCTAAGTGAAAGGTTTGCAGCAACTTTCTGTGTGTCTTTGCAACTTTTCCATAAAGTTAGAATTACTTCAAAATAAAAAGTATTCTTAAAAACTCTTTAGGGCTGGTGTTGTAGCTCAGTTGGTAGTCTACTTGCCTGAATTCACAGAGCTGCACAAACCTGGCATGGTGGTACACACCAGTAACCCCACAACCTTGGAGGTAGAGGCAACTGTATTAGAAGTTCAAGGTCATTCTCCCATATGTACTGAGCGAGCCTGCGATACAGGAGAAAGTGAATTTAAGAGGGCCAGTAATTTGGAGCATGGTAATACTGATTTAAGTTCAAAGACCTGGGTTAATATCCCAGCTCTGTATGAGAACCCTGATTAGCATGGGATAAAAGGCTGATGCATGTTGAAAAATTGTCCTAGTCATTGCATTCCTTTGTGTTATACCTGAAGGTCAGAATATGTGCATGAATATCTGGCTGAATTGGAGTTTGAAAGCTGGCCACTTACTCTCGTGCCCTGTCTGCTGAATATGTGAAATGTATTGCCTCCACAACTCAACTTAAAGCCTGTGGGCATTCCATACGTGCAAATTCTATTCTTTTTAATCCACTTCTCAACTTGTATGGCTTTTAAAAGACTGAATAACAGTGATATTTCCTCACTTAAACAGTGTGATAGACTTAACTGTCATCCTAAATGACAGACTAAATTGCCTTTCAGATTCCTCCAAATTCCAAACAGTCCATTTCTCAAGATAAATTTTTTAAAAGGCACTGCCTGAACCCACTAGAATGCAACAGAAAGCTATACATTCTCTCAAAAGGCAGTCCTGTGAAATATCTCAAGGAAAATATCAATGTCAAGTGGAAGGATCTTGCCTTAGGGGTATGGAGCCTGGCCCCGATTCCAGCTCTGGGCTGTCATGGTATCTACAAAGAATTGGTCCATGAGCATCCTGGCTGCTTTCCTCAAAGAGCTGCAGAATGCTTTTCCTGCACCATTGTGGTCCTGGGCTTTTAAGACCCTCATGTTGCAGATATGGAAACAGAGAGCAGCTTTGCTGAATTCTTCACTGGGCCTCTTGAGAGCCATGAGGATTAGACTGGGAGTGCTATTTTCTTTGCAGAACTGCACTGTCTTCGGGAAGTTGGGTGACAACGTCTGTGGGTTGAATCCGGTTTGTGAAAGTGGAATGTCCCGGAGCTCTGGGCTAAGTTATGGAGGAAACACATTCACACAGCTTTCTCTGGATTTGCTGAAGGAATTAGAAGTGTTACTTGAGGGCACAGTTCTCTCATAACCTGTCTCTGCAGTTCAGGAAAAACCACCGTCATCCATTTGCCTTTGCAGTGGGTTTGGGGTGATAAATTCCAAACAGTTCTAGATAGAACTTCCTTCCACCTCTCAGCAACTTCTTTGCTTTCACTCAAGGAACACTTGCATTTCATCTTTACCTTCATGGTTAAGGATTGGCCTAAACCACTACACTTTTCCTGGCTTGATATGCAAGTAACATTGTAATGCTCCCCTCACGGTTGTCCTCCCCAAGGGCCTCCTTTCTCCGTCTACCAAGAATCTGCCTAAGCCACACCAGACTCATGAGTCTACGTGAATATCTGAGATGCTTCCATGCTCTTGCTTTTAAGTTGGAAATCACAGTGCCCTAAAAGAAGTTATGCCTACTGTCATAAAGTATACTGCTGACTACTCAAATGGCTTGTTTTAGAGGCAAGAGCACAGATCCCAATTGCTCAAAACCAGCTTTGAGTGATATGACATTCTGGAAGTTTCTTATAAACATGTGCTCATTATATGGCTAAGTAACCCTACTCTAGGGAATTTGTCACTTGATAAATGAAGCCTACCCTGCACAAAACTCTGTACATGAATGTTTGTACAAAACTCTGTACACGAATGTTTGTACAAAACTCTGTACATGAATGTTTGTAGTAACTTTTTTTATAATAGTCAAAACAGTTGGAAAAACACATATGTAATTCAGTGAGTGAATGGTTAAGCCATTCATGGCCTACTACTCATTAATTAAAAAGAACTATTGGTAAATGGGTTAAAAGTTAAAGAAGCCAGTCTCAACATGTTAGACTGCATTATTCTATTTATATGTGATTTTCAAAATACCAAACCAGCGATGACTAAGGACAAAATGCTACTTGCTGGAAGTTGGAAAGATGGTCTCACTTTCACAGTTACATAGTGTATTGATATGGAACAGCTTGTATCCAGGGTATGGTTGTGATCACACAAATTTATATTTGTGCTAAAATTCACATAACTGTACCTACAAAAAAGGTAAGTACAATCACAGTATAATTAGGAAATAAAGTAAATTGGCTTTTAACTGAGGCACGACTCCTTTTTGACTGAGTATAGGTTAACTTCCTTCAGATTTGGTTTCCCCATTGATGTTAATAATAGTTACTTCACAGGCTGCGCGGTGGTGGTGCATGCCTTTAATCCTAGCACTAGGGAGGCAGAGGCAGGTGAATCTCTGTGAGTTCAAAGCTAGCTTGGTCTACAGAGTGAGTTCCAGGACAGCCAGGGCTACACAAAGAAACCCTGTCTCAAAAAACCAAAACAAACAAAAAACAAAACAACAACAAAAAAAACCTAAAAGCAAAAAACAAAAACCACACACACACAAAACAAAACAAAACAAAAAACCTACTCCCAGCCCTTCCCCCCAAAAGAAATAACCTAGACAGAAAGCCACCAAAGAGAACTCTTAAACATTGTGATAAGGATGCTGAAGTGTGACTGTCCACAGTTGAGGACTTCTGGTGGGGGTGGGGTGGGGAAGGACTCGGTTTTCTTTAAGGGGCTGGCTACTGGGAGTTTGAGCATGCTCCAGTGAGTATACGGGCAACAAAAATTGGACTTGGTGTATTTTTCTTTTTGGGGAGGAGGGGG
>LZPO01057484.1:3275242-3298219 GCA_001675575.1 Neotoma lepida
AAAATAGTTAATAAAAATATTATGTTGAAAAAAAGTTACTTCGCAGAGTTCAGTGGAGAACCTAGGAGTTCATAAATGGGAAAGGGTTAGAGTATAAAGCAGGAATACAATTGTTTGTTTTCTTTCTCAGGGGCGTGTCATTTGGACCTACAAATTGGGGTAGAGGTCCTTAGTCACCAGAGACATGGGATTGAAAATAGCGAGACTTGGCCACTCTAATCATAGCAAATACAATGAAACACATAAAACCCAAACAACTTTTCCAGGGTAAACTGTGAGCTATCTTTTTCTAATGAGAAAAGCGTTCTTGGAGTTTTCTGCAGATGGAAGCAAATTTCCAAGTATTTTCTCAGGGCTTAGGTCTGTCTTTATATATTCATGTAGAAAAAAAAAATCAGCCTGCCTCTTAACATTTTGTGGTTTGGTTTTAGGGTCTAGCATTAGCCAGAATACCTGGTACCTGATGGTTTGGGATATACCAACTGAGGGAAGGGAGGAGACTGCCCACTTGCGACAGCTGAGGCTGTGGCTATGCAGGTGGAAACTACAATGGCTCGGGTACCACATCTCTGAAATCCAGAAACTTGGCTATCTGGGAACAGAATTAGGCTGTTCTTCATTTTCGGTGCCTAATGGTGCTGGTGGATCTTTTGCTTCTATGTTTCTATGTTTAAATGCATAAGTCAGAAATCCTGAAAGCTTACTGAAGGAAGGCGCTACAGATGGAAGAAAACTGTATGTGTGTGCATGCTGACAGGAACGAGTGTGCAGGATTGCCTGGGTAGTTTAAGGCAGTAGAAAGGGGTTTGTTTAGATGCTCAGAACTGCCACATCTTCCAATTTGATGAGGATTGTCGGTGATTTTATCTCTAGACAAGCCATCTAGCATTTGGAGAGATGTCTGTGTCTCCCTTTACATATGTTAAATCTGTGTTCTACTCAAATGCCTCTGCTCCTACTTGACATAGCTGTGCCACAGAAATAGAAGAAAGATGGATGTGGAGTGGGCTTTAGTGGCAAGATAGTCTCAGACCTTCTAAAACTGTGCTCTGAGCAAGCCTTATAGTGGTGATTGCTGAGCTGTCTAACATTCTCTGTAGCATTGATCTCAAAGATCAAGGAGCCAATGCCCAAGAAACAACTCAAAAGCTTTATTGTGATTAAGTAGAACTGAAAACAACATCATTCTGCCTCTCCACAACTGTCTTGGTGTTGGATCATGTGACCTACTTTGACATGTTGCAAGCACAAGCTTGACACTGACTTCTGATCAACTGCACTGAGCTTCTACACGTCTCCTACCTCTGCAAGCACATGCTTCTGCTAGCCCACTTGTCAATGGGAGTACACATGGAGCAGACATGTACTCAGCCTGAGGTATGGGCCTTGATTTCAACTCTCAGCTGAACCACAGAGATATACGATAATAAACTATTGATGTGTTAAGCCACTAAAATTTGTACAGGTTTGTAACAGCATGATTGTGGCAATAACTAGCTGCTATGACTCTATTTCAGCCAAAATGCAGCATAATCAACTTCACGGGAAGACCTTTGTGCAAAACATTATGGTTTCCTATAAGGTAGTTCCCTTGCCGTTGGCAGCCAGCCTAACATACCCTTTAAAATATTTAAATGTATTTCTTTAATTGTTAATTATTAATATTAATAAATAAATACATTTCTAAACATCTAGTGGTCCTACATCAACATTTACCCATCACCTTCTCTTCCTCACCAACATCTATAACACTATGCCCAATGATCCCTAGCCTTCCTATAGCAATGTAGTTACGAATTAAGCACACAATTGGAAAGACTGCTTTCATGTTTTTATCCTGCTCTCTCTTGCTCTCTTGCTCTCTCTCCCCATATATATATATATATATATATATATATATATATATATATGTGTGTGTGTGTGTGTGTGTGTGTGTGTGTGTGTGTGTGTTCTCTTGATTTTAAAATACCCATTAAATCACTACCTTTGGCTCTTACAGTCTCTCCACCCCCTCCTCTAAAATTATCCCTGAGCCTTGCTTGGGAGGGGGGGTGCAGTATAGATGTTCCACATGTACATAAATACACAGTCAATACAAATTAGACTCTGATGGGTTAAAAAAAAAAGAAGACACAAAATTGGGTGGGTAAGAAAAGGGATCCAGGAGGAATTCAGGGAGGGGTGAATATGGTTAAAACTCAGTGTATGAAATTCTCAAAGGACTAATAAAAATGAAATAAAAGGTTATTCATTCAATCAAAACTATACTCTTCCTAAAGAGTTCCACTCACAACAGAACAGCAAAGTATTTGTCATGCTATTTTTCTCTCCTGTGAGAATTTCTATTTAAATGTTGGTTTTGCAAAAAGCAATACTCATCTCCATCATGTCAGTGCTAAGGTTATTTAATAAGATCCAGTCAATGGTGAAATAAGCCTTGCTGAAATTATGGTATTACTTACAGTTTCAGGCATTAAAATTATCCTTCCTACAAGCCAAAGTGAACTCCCTGGTGGTTGGTAAGACATGAAAATGACTAAGACATCTTTATTTTATAAAAAATGTCATTTCCACTCATGTGCTTGGCACATGGAAGACATTCCACAAATGTACAGCTTTCCTTCTGCCAGGGAGGAAGGATTTCCTCAACAACTGAAACAAGCTATCTCTCTTCCACATGCCTTACCCTTGACACCAACCATGAAGTTTCCCAATCTCCAATGGAGAGTTTCCATGTAAAGCATACATTATTTCCAACACTAAAAGAGGAATAATGAAAAACAGTGACTTCTGTCTTTGTTCCCTATCTCTTCCTGCTGTTTCAATACAAGGTATTCTCCAGTGCTTCTCTAAGACAAGGAAATATTAAACATAGCAAAAGTTGTGTGTGATAGTTATTAATAGTGTTCATGCAATATTTCCAACATCCCACCTTCAGAGGCCAAGGTAAGAGTGAACCTCCTGGCTCTTTGCACCTAAATGGGATGGTGGATCCATGATGTGTGCCACTCATTTCTAGGTCAGAGCATACAATGGTCACACTGATCTAGAACATTTTAGATGTGGGTGCTCAGGTAGCTTCATACTGATAGTGAGTTGACTGTGGATGAACCAAGATGGTTGTGTAGTACGAGCACCAAATAAATTTGTACTGATTACAAACCACCACGATTTTGAGGGTGGTTGTAATTACAGCATACACTCACTTTTCCTCACTAAGGAAGTATCTGACCAAAGTATTTTTGTCATAATTTGCCACACCTTCACAAATCACCCAAGATGAAAACATAGGTAGGCCTCCTAAGGCTTTCAGAGATAAAGAAAGACAGGAAGGTGTCCAAGTTGTGCACAGAGACACTGTGTGGCTAGATGTTGCTTTGTGTAACTTTCTGTGACCACCAGGCTGAAATAATGGACTAAAGTGACTCCACTCTAACTTTGGGTTCTAGAATTGAATACCCTATTGGATGGCCTAAGGCTAGAAGGACATTTCAGGATTCTTGGACACATTCACCTAAATCTTACCCCATGTCCACAGTAAAATATCAAGGGTAAATAAACTGCCTTAAAAATGCTTTTGGATTTTTTAAAAATCATAAAATCAGGTGAGCCATGGTGACCGTTTAGTGTTGTCCTTCACCTGGCTGTCTTAGGATCCTCCAAGGCTAGTCTATCAACCAGCCAACAAACACTGCTTTCAGCATCTACTGTGTGACAGGCTTTACAGAATGGTGGCTGGGACACTGCCATAAACAAAACACCGAAACAGTCCTTTGTTGAAAAGCTTTCATCCTAATGGTGAGGGTGTAATAAACCAGGACAAACAAACCACAGAATGTCAGGTACAGGTGTCTGTCATTATGTCTCACCACCCAGTCATGCATGTCCCAAAACTTCTTTTTAACTACAGGCAGCACTTTCTTCATATAAGAAATAATCTAATTAGCTAGGGGCTGGGTGGCTGTAAACTCCCTGGATGTAGCTTCCCTGTTCAAAGGGAAAGCAGGGCATGTAAGAGAAACATTTTGAGAGGCATATTAGTAAACACAGGCTGCACATCTGCCATCTGTTAGGGCATGTTTTCTGTCACATAAAAATTCAGTTCCTTTCTTCCATTGCCCATTCAAGAAATGTAAATGGGAGAAATAAATTCAAAACGTGTCCTGTGCCCGGGACACAGAGAGGATTCTGGTAGCTGTGTCTATAAAAGAGTGAATTCCAAACATTGAAAACTTCACTGGGGAATAGGGTTGAAGACTAGTGTTCAGTGAAATGTTGAACAGCATTGTGCTGAGGTAGAAAGGTTTCCTGCCTGGCAGCCTGCACCTTTCAAGCTTTGCAAGTCCCAAATGTACATGGCAGAAAGGACAGTCCTCAGCTCTACGTGACTGCCACCAGCCTGGATGTTGGATTCCATCTCAGGCTGTAGGTGAAAGGAAATCCACTGTAAATGTGAATCCCAGTGCCAGGAGCCCTTTAGTCTTGTCCTATGAAACTTGGGTGCAGATTTCCTACCTGATTATAGACTACATGCACATGCTGCTTTCCACGTAAACTAGTCTACATCCTTATGAACTCATTTTCCCCTCCTTGGGGGGGGGGATATGTCCCCCTATTGAAAATGGGTGACACAAAACTCAAGCCCACATCTGATTTCTGTGTGGTTGTAACCAGAAATTTCTACATCAGTCATGATTTAGTAGCATTCCAGTCAAAACAATTACATCTGAGTCCTTTTCAAAAATAAAAAGGCTTTAAAGTATACAACACTGAGTGGCAATGCTATTCTGGCCGTCAGTAGCACCCTAGTTCATCCTTTTTGCACTGTTCTCAATTTCTTGGGCTGTCCTTGATGCTTGCTCATAGAACCAAAGACTTGCCAACTGCTTAATTTTATACACGTTTTCAAAAGCAGAAGCACAAAAACAAAAACAGACTCTAAGAAAACTTTTTTTTCCCCTGGATGGTAGCAATTGGTAATTTGCAGAACCAGACAGAAAACATCCATGAAAAGCACTGTGATTTTCAATTTACAGAAGAAATTACTCAACCTTGCTGCTCACAACCAACCTAAAAACCATCGGCCCACAAAATTGTGTGTGTCACAAAGACAAATCACAGCTTCATCAGAAAACCACTGTGCCATCAGCAGGCACAACCGGGAGCAAACGCTTCCATACCATGTGCAAAGTTTCCAGACTGCTTGTGTTCTATTGCCATTCCAAATACACACAATACATAAAAAAAAACATACAAATTTTCTTACACATGTACGTTTTCATACACTCATGGCAAGGAAATTATTAAGCTCAAGAAATAAAGCAGTCACTAATACATGCAGGCTAAGAGCAGCCTGGGCTTTTATATTGCTTCAACAACAGTGAGGGCAAGGGACTTTCTCTGTGAAAACCAATAAAAAGAAACATTATGAAAAGATCAAGCTCACCTACCTTCACTGGTCCATGTTCACTATTGAAGCCCTGCACCAGGTACACGTAGGACATTATGAGAATATTCACCACTGCCCACTCTCTATACATTTTGAATATTTTAAATGTCCACTGATGACTAAGCAGTTGACACGAGGCAGCTACTGAAAAGTGTTGCAAAAGGCATTCTCCAGAAGCAAAGTTCGAAACCCCAAAACTTTACATGGAAAATCACATGATCAGTTGTAATCAAAATCCAATGAAATGACTTGAGTTAGTCAAGGGACACCCCCTGCCACACACAATCTTAGTATGGGAGAAAGATGAAAAAAATTGTGAAGTTTCTTGCTGCAAAAATAATCAGGAGGTGGTCATGTCTTCCACTTTAAGCTAGAAAACACTCTACAGTCATTTCATGTCCAGAAAGTGGAAAGAAAAAAAATCCCCACCCTATGCCCTAGGTTTCTAAGGAGGTGGTGTGACCACCGACACTTGCAGCTCCAGCAGGCTGGACTCTAACTAGGGATTAAAACTTTTTCACGATCTTCAAGGAAGCGTGCAGGAGCATGTGTCTTAAATCGGACACAGACTTTGGCAGAAAATTGCAGGGAAGTCTTGGCTGGAATCCTGCTGTGTCCCTAGCAATAGCAGGGCAGTTTTCAAAGCTGACTCACATGGTCAGGACTGCTGTGCTTCTTAAAGCAGATAACCTGTAACATGAAACCCAGAACACAGTTCTGATGGCTGCCATGGCAGCTGAACTGCAGTAGGACAGCTTAAGATGCTCAGATAGCGGCTGCCAGTGACACAGAAAGCAAGGAAAAAATGCTCAAAGAAAACCCCAAAGGGCAGACAATAAAAGGGCATCTTCTCACATATAAAAAGCACATGTACATAAGCAATTGTTTTTAATAGCTTAATAATTTCCATCAAAATGAAGAACATTGATTTTTAAAGAAGCAACAATTAGAATTATTTGCATGTACAACTACCATTTTTATTGTTTTTGAAGTAATTAAATCTGTTCTTTGACAGTTTCATACATGTATATAACGCATTCTGATGACTCACTACAAAAACCATCTTTTCATTTTAATGTGGGATTCTTTTTTATTTTTTATTTTTGGGTTTTTAAGACAGGATTTCTCTGTGTAGCACTGGTTGTCCTGGAACTGGCCTGTAGACCAGGCTGGCCTCGAACTCACAGAGATCTGCATGTCTCTGCCTCCTAAGTGCTGGGATTAAAGGCGTGTGGCACCACCGCCCGGCTTAATGTGAAACTCTTTAGAAGCACCAGCTAAACCAGCTTTGGAAATTGAATATACTGAATGGTCAGTCCATCCAAATGGCAGAATTTCAGCTCTTCATAGGTTTCCAATCTTTGACTTCCAGGTTTTGGCCCCCTCAAAACCGTTTTTTGCATTCCTGAAGTCAAGAATGGCCTCAGAAATTTCTTCATTGGTACTCATCACAAATGGACCTAGGGCAGAAAGAGACATTTACAAAATTCTGGGTGATAACATTTTCATCTACCACTGGAAGTGGTATGTATTACTATAGCTCCTCATCTGAAACACAATCTAGACATATCTGGGCAGCTATATTCTCTTTTCACAGTGTTCAGTCCTACGGGACTCTAATTTGAGTTTTGTGGCTAGGACTGTCTATAAGTTAGCATACAGACCAGACTTAGATAAACACGGTTGGGTCTCACTGCTGCTCACTGCAGGTTCTTTGCCAGTCACGACAATCCCTTTATTCACCACATTCTTTGTAGTTGTTATTTGTACAACATCAACTGATGTCAAGAACTGAAACAACCTGCTTTTATGAATCAGCTAGATGATCGCATTTTTTTTTTTTGGTGTCTGTCTAAGCAGTGGGTGAGGCTATGCATTTCTGGGACGGTTCTAAGTCTGTTTGGAAAACTAGCAGCATTTTCCTGACAACAAACAGGGGCTTTAATTGCTTCTGAACAGTTGTTTTGCAGTTTCCCCAGAAGACACCTCCATGTACCCCATAGCAATCACAGATTGGGTCAAGTTTTGAAGTTTGGCTAGTTTCTCCTTCCTGTCGTGAGTCGCTATCATGTGCTTGCAATTAAAGGTGTTTTTATCTTCCTGTAAACTTTTCTTTTTATGCTTCTATTATCTTTCATTTTGATAATCTCTTATTCAGCTACCATTCCAAAAGATACATCATGCTAGCATGACCATCCTCTTGCCAATGACCACCAGCACCATGGCTTTAATAAATTTTACTAATAAATTTCAAGTGAAGAAGCACTGTTTAAAAAATTATTTCTTAGGGTCAACTGATTTTTTCTTCAGAAAAGGGCCTGGGAATGTATACTTTAGATTTTATGGGTCAAAGGGATCAAATGCTGAGTCACGACTGATTTCATACGCAATAATTTTCCTATGGTTTCCTCAGGCAGAGCCCCACTACTCTTATACCTCAACTCTTTCTCTGTAGTACATTTCTATATTCTATTTTTGACACCATCCCATGCTCTCAGCTTTATAATCTACCCTTGGGTCACCTAAGACGTTATGAGGAAAGAGGGATTCCTTGAATGAATGTCTATTATTGACAAGGACCAATGTCTCCAACTCATGGGAACTGGCAAAACCTTCCTTAAGTCAGGCTCAGGAAATTGGCAAGTCTTCCTCTGGTTTGTGTGAGGACATGGCAGTGTATGCAAAAACTACCAACCACAGCTTCCTCATCCTGGATGATTGCAACCTGAGACTGCTCCCCTACAGAGACCTCCCACAGACAAGAGCTAACTCCTCCCTCTGTGCTGGACATAATTAACTTGCTGAGGTTCTGGGCTGGTGCATAGTAGGTAGATCTCCATCAGATCAAGTACAGGCCACCTAATTCTAGCTTTCTGTATGTGTGTCTCTGTGTCTGTCTTTTCATCATTCCCTTGTCACCCTAGTCAAGTGTTCAGGGTTGTTTTGAAATTTAAATAAATTAACACTTGAAAAACATTCTGATTGATACTTAGTAAATAGTAAATGGTATGAAAGTATATGTCAAGAAAATGAAATGTCTGCATTTTTTTCTCACTTGTAGGAGGGACATAACTCCACCAGAGTTAAGGTTCTTTTCTAATCCAACATGCTGTGACATCTTTGCCTAATGTCATCATTAAGAACACTTAATGACAAGCGGAGCAGGGCATTAATAATTCACAGAAACACAACCAGTCCCCATATACCCTCAAGATGTTTATGGCTGTCTTTGAACATGAAAAGGTAAAAAACTTAAAAAGAAAAGCAAATTAGGCAAACCAAACAAAACGCTCTGTCTCGCAGTAACTGACAGTTCAAGACATATCTCTATTTTGTCTGATTAATGTGGGCTGTGTTTACAAGCATGCCCAGTGTCTCCACTCCGAGGTGCTGGAAGAGGATTTACATGCACAGTGCCTACCGTTTTGCTTTGTTATCTTCATTCAACTAGACTCTTGTTTCTCATTACTGCTATGGAGGGAAGAGCCTAACATAAAAGGTTTTCATCCCAAACACTCTTTTCCTACACAAATTCCAGTCTATGACTAGACGATGACCCTACTCCATTTGTTTGTAGCTTTCTTTGCCAAAGAACAATTTTATCTAGTCATGACAAAAGGAAGAAGGGAGTGAAATTCTGAAGTGTGCGAAATTAACGTGAGATGTCACAAGCTGGGGGCATATGATTTAATATTCCCCCTAAATTACTGCTAGAACAAAAAATAATATTTTCTAAATATTCAGTGTTATTTAAATTTATGACTAGCTGGGGCTTATCTGAGGTCATTGTGTACGCCTTGGAATTCATGCCAAAGTAATGGAATACAATGAGATCTTAAATCATGTCTAATTTAATAATTAGTAAACTGCACAGTACGTTTTGCAGACAAAGGTATAAGTAACAAGTTAGGTTCTAGGTGTTTCTCATTTAATCAAATGCCAATGATACAAGGACATCAAGATCCAAAGTGATTGTGTATCTGTGCCAGCATTTTTTTGCCTTCAACTACAGTACTACCTCTTCCATACAATAATTAACTCTATTTCTTTTTCTTTAAAAATATTTAAGTGTGTGTGTGTGTGTGTGTGTGTGTGTGTGTGTGTGTGTGCATGCATGCATGTGCAAGCAGGCCAGAAGAGGACATTAGATCTTCTAGAGCCGGGAACTCCGTTTGAGTCCTCTGCAAGTGCAGCATGTACTGCTGAGCTGTCTTTCCAGCCCCCCTCTATTCATTTAATTAAACGAAGAACGGCTTAAGCTATTACAGAAATTTTCAAAGAAGTACTATTCCTAAGAGGCTCATATTTTTCACTAAAAATATAGCAGATTACAAGGATGGTGTTGGCTTGAATATTGACTTTCCCCTCCACAATTCATATTGAAATCTGACTGCCCTTGGGCAGTATTGGGAGGTGGGACCATGAAAAGGTGATTAGATCACAAAGATGAGGTAAAAGTTTTTCCAGTGGGTGAGTTCTCACTCTTGTGGGACTGGCTTAATTTTTTGGTGCGGGAAGAGACTGGCTTTATTACCACAGCAGTAGACTGTTATGAAGCATATCTACCCCTCAAGTTTTGTCTCTCAAGCATATACCCATTTGCCTTTCTACTTTCTGTCAAGAGTTGAAACAACATGAGGCTCTTCACAAACACACACACACACACACACATACACACACACACGTTGTTGGACTTCCAAGCCTCCAGTGATGTCTACCAAAATAAAATTCTTTTCCTTAGAAGTTACTCAGTCTCATGTATTCTATTATAGCAATACAAAACTGTATTGAAACCACTGTTATTTTGGTTAAATGATAATCGTGTCGTTAGTCGACAACAAAGAGTTTTTTCCTTCAGGTTGAAAAAAGTTATTACAAAATCAAAAACAGTTTTCATTCTTCCCACAGATCTAAGATCAATATATTACACATCATAGGTATTTAGAAAATGTCTCTTTTTCAAAAAGAGGTGAAGGTAGACATAAACACCATGTACATATTTTCCTCTGACAATGGAGAAATGAAACCCACTCAGACTTCCTGGTAATACAGCATACACACACACACACACACACACACACACACACACACACACACGTGTCAAAGGAAAAGAATGTCAGCCAGGAAAACCATCAATATTTTGGACTTACCATGTTGGACAACTGGTTCTCTTAATGGCTCCCCAGCAATTAAGACAAAATGGCTTCTTTGGGGGTCCTAAAGTCATCAAAGAAAGCATCAAACCGTGAATACATTTATTTTGAATGTCAAATTGGACACAAGTTATAGTTAAGGGGAAGGAGATATGGAGATATTTCCTCTGTAGTCCTTGATATGAGAATGTCCATTCCTTAGGATGGTTAATATCCTAGCAACTAGAATTCAACTCTAAGTCCAGGTTACCAATATATTAACATCTGTAAATTAAAGAAGGGAAATTAATTAAAGTTTTGTGTTTGTGCGTGTATGTGTGTGTGTACATGTACGTGTGTGGAGGCCACAGGTCTTTGTCAAGTGTCTTCCTCAGTAGCTCTCTACCTTATTTTTGGAAACAGGGTCTCTTACTGAGACCAGAGCTACCCCTTGCCTTGTACTGACTAGCCAGCACACTCCAGGGATCTGCCTGTCTTGGCTTACCTCCCGTGTAGAGTTACAGATGTATGCTATCACACTGAGCCTTTTACATGGGTGCTTGGGGAACCAGAATCAGCTCCTCATTCTTGTTAATCAGGCAAGTCACTCATTGAGCCATCTCCTCAGCCCCAAAGTTAGTTCCTCCTTAACAGAAACATCTTTACAACAAACTATCTGAATGAACTAGCTTTTTTCTCATTAACAAAATCATTTTTTAAAATTTTATTACTTTTCCTTTTTATTTTAAAAACTTTTTCATACAATATATTTTGGTCATCTTTTCCCTCCCCCACATCCTACCTTCTCCCTACCTATATAATTTCATGTTCTTTCTTTCTCTTAAAAAAAATCAAACCACCCCCCTAAAAAAATCACACACACACACACACACACACACACACACACACACACACACACACACACACACACACACATGGAGTCCATTTTGTGTTGTTCAACTAATCCTGAGCATGGGGCCTGGCCTAGAGTGGTTGAAATACCCAGTGACACTCCATTGAAGAAACCTGATTCTCCCTCTTCCAGTAGCTATCAACTGCAAATAGCTTCTTGGTTGGTGGTGAGACTTCATGCCCACTTTCCCCTTTCTATGTTGGGATTTATCCAGCTAAAACTTGTACAGGTCATATGAGTGCTGTCACGGTCTCTCTGAGTTCATATGTGCATCAACCCTGTTGTGTCTGAAAGACACTGTTGCCTTGGAGTCCTCCACCACCTCTGGTTCTTACAATCTTTCCACCTCTTCTGCAACAATATAATTTTTAAAATTTAGTTATTTATTTATTTTATGTGTATAGCTGCTTTGCCTACATGCATGTCTGTACCACATGTGTATTTAGAGCTCAAGGAGGCTAGAAGAGGATGTTGGCTACCCCAGCACTGATTCTAGACAGTTGTGAGCTGCCATGTGGGTTCTGGGAATCTAACCTGGGTCCTTTTGAAGAGTAGTCAGTGCTCTTAACTGCTGAGCCCAGGCCAACAATATAATTTTTAAATATTTAAAAAGAATATTTATACAAATCAAAAACAAGACTTTATTGCCTTGTCATTTATTAAAGTAATATGAAATGTGCCTCAGCACATTTAAAATAAAATACATACAAAAATATAAATATAAAATGTATGCATGTATGTGGGTATAATGTTTGGAGAATTGTTTTTATAATCAATGCATTTCTGGTTTAAAATAATATGATCATTCCATTATAAAAAACAGAGTATTTTAAAATAACTACCATGCTATGTTCTTGCAATGATATGGTGGTTGGTAGTGAATGACAGGCTGAGGTGTTGGTAGGTTCCAGCTGGTCCTCATTCTCCTCCATGCCATTTCTAGCTCTTCCTGATTGCTAAGCCTTCTAACCAAAGTATCCCCAGACCCATTTTCAGACCACTGGCTAGAGAACTCCAGACTTCTCCATCAGCTTCCCCTTTGTGGCCTCATTTTAGTGACTAGATATGCCTAACTTTCTAGACGTACTGGATTGGTGGCTCCTCTGATTTCATAAATTTCTGTTTAGATGTCCTCAGTTCCCTAGCACCTCCTACTTGCCAATCCTCCCACTTGGAAGGAGCTTTCTGGTGAGGGCCATATGGACAGGCATCCTGAGCTAGCCAAGTAGGGAGGCCACATACAGGAAAACCGAGGCATCACAAACAACAGCTCCAGCCAAGCCCAGCACCCAACCTGCTAGCCACGTGGGACATCCCAGAGAATCCAGCAGAGGGACCAAGCACCATGATGATGAGAAACTGGAAACTTGTTATTTTAATCTCACTAACTACTAAAGTGGTTTCTTACAAATAGATAATTGAGCACTGCACATTTTTCTCGAGTTTTCTCTCAGGCCTATCTAACTTTCAATCAAATAATAATAAAAAACCAAATTACTATGCATTTTAAAAACTAAATTTTCTAAAATTTCACTCATATTCTAATAATATAGCATTTTTCTAAATATGCAACACTATCTTAAATTATACCAAATATTTATACATTTCTACTAACACAAAGCTCTATTATCTTAAATTATATAAAATATTTATGTGCTTCTACTAATACAAAGCTCTTTAACTTGAAATAATTCCAATGTCTAGTCTCAGAAGATTTACCACTGGATTCAACAAAATTAATACTTAACCTTTTCTTCTCCTGTAAATTTAATAAAAGCTGCAATATTTCAAAGGTGTGAAATGTGTTTATCTTTTTGGCTTCAAGTAAAAATAAATTAATAGCCAGTCAGTGGTGAATGCTTTTAATCCCAGTATTTGAGAGGTAGAGGCAGGTGGATCTCTGTGAGTTTGAGGCCAGCCTGGTCTACAAAGTAAGTGTAGGACAGCCAGGGCTATATAGAGAAACCTTGTCTCGAAAACCCAACCAATAATAATAATAATAATAATAATAATATTAAATAAATAAAAGCAAATTAAGAAAGAATGCACGGCAGAATGGTTTCTTCAAAAGTCTTTCTGTTTTTGCAGTTGCTATGGGAGCGTGTTTGAAAAGATACGTCTTCAAAAGTCTTACTGTATTACTCCCTATATCTGAGGGCTGGTAGCATTTTATACACACACTTGGTTGATGTTTTAATTACTTCTTCACACATAAGAAATACATGTCAGGTCTGGAGAGATGGCTCAGTGGTTAAGAGCACTGGCTGCTCTCCCAGAGGACCCAGGTTCAATTCCCAGCTCCCACATGGCAGCTCACAACTATCTGGAACTCCAGTTCCAGGGGATCTGACATCCTCATACAGACATACATGCAGGCAAAACACCAATGCACATGATATAAAAATAAATAATTTTTAAAAAGAAATATGTGTCTAAACCTTCTCAGGTCTGTAACTTTCTAACCATCATGGCCTTACCAACTCACATAATCCAGCTAACTATCAAAATGCATGCAAATGTTAACCTAGTTGGAAATCAGTCATTTGAAAACAGATGTCTCATGCACTAAAATTCTTTCTTTGCTGTAAGCACAGATCTTCATCCACTCCCTACTGACAGTTCTAACAGCTAATCATTATGCTTGTCCCAGCTTGCTTCTCTGTTTCTCTCATAAAACACTGACTAAAACCAACTGGAGGAGGAAATGGTTTATTTGTGTTACAGTATGTCATAGATGGAAGCCAAGGCAGGAACCTAGAGGCAGGAACCTGGAGACAGGAACCTGGAGGCAGGAACTGAAGCGGAGGCTACAGAGGAAGGCTGCTTACTGGCTCACTTCCAGGCTCATGTTCTGCTTTCCCTCCCTCCCTTCCTTCCTTTCTTCCCTTAGAGTTAGGTATTTTATGTGTATGAGTGTTTTGCCTGCATGTATGTCTGTGAACACACATGCTCAGTGCCCACAGAAGTCAGAGGGAGCATGGGATCCACTGGAACTTGAGTTCTGGATGGTTTTGATATGCCATGTGGCTGCTATGAACCTCAACCACAGGACCTTTGCAAGAGCAGCCAGTGCCATTAGCGACTGAGCCATCTCTCCAGCCAGCCCCTCTGCTACCTTTCTTACCAGCTGAGGCCCACTTGCCTAGAGATGATGGTGCCCACAGCTAGGGCCCTTTGCCTCCTTCAATCAGAAATCCATAAAATAACCCACAGATGTGTCCACTGGCTAACATGATAGAAGTGATTCCTCAACTGAGGTTCCCTTTTCCCTAGTGTGCCAAGTTGACAACCAAGATTAGCCACCACAATGGATATCCAGTCTGTATAACATTCAGAGATCCAAGAAAAGGAGGCATTGTTTTGCCACATCTCATACCAAAATTCCAGGAGATTTTAGGGATGTTCTTGGTATTTGTGGTGAGCTATTGGCTGACACAGCTGGGGAAGGTTTTCATTTGGCATGACTTCTTCTTTTTCTTTTTTCAGTGTGATGATTAAATGGCTAAGACCTCAAAAACAACAACTTATTATCACAAAGGACTTATTCTCTAAGGGGTTCGGAGAGGTGAGGTTTTAGGTGAAAAAGAGACATAGGAAAGAGGATCCTACAATAGTGTTTTGTTTTGTTTGTTTTTGCCATGGCCAAGGCGACAAACTACAGGGTCAGGAAGTGGAAGAGAAAGGGTTAATGGAGCAGAGAAGAAAGACTGGCCTCTATGTCATGTACACGTTGACTGTTCAGAATGGAAGTTTCCCAATCAGAAGAGAGGTCTTTGGGGAGTAATAAACATGTCCTGTTTCCACACTGTGAAATGAGAAAGTGCTAAAAAAAAATAAAAAAGCTTTGCCCTTTTATATTACTCAAATAAAATAAAATGACGACTTTCCAATTATTATTTGGACAGCAGGATAAAAGGACACATGTATTTGTCTGTAATGAGAAATTAGGAACCTTTTAGGAGTTAGAAAAGTTTCCTATCATTGTAAGACCCTGGAGGTTTCTGCTCCAAACGTCTTTCAGTGAGTTTCCTATAGATTTACCATCTGGGTGGCCCCTTCTTTAATCTAAGCCAGATCTCTTTTCTGCCTCTTGCTTTCAAAATTTTTTACATCATTTATTTATTGTGTGCATGGGGGGTGGTGCATGTGTACCATGGTATGTATGTGGAAGTCAAAGCACAAATTCTGGTAGTTGGTTTTCTTCCTGCACTGGAGATTGAACTCAGGTTAGCAGGCTTGGAGGCAAGCACCTTTATCCACTGACCACCTTCTCTATCCCCTTGTTTTTCACTTGTTAACTAGCCTTTAGTAAAAACCTAATCACCTCTCTAGCTATTTAGTAGAGTGCTAATGTTGTTTAAAGTCCCAGTAGAAATTTTTCATCAATAGTGTCAAAGGATGAAAGTCATGCAAAAGCAAAGAGGATGAAAGACGACTTTAAGACAGTCAGTTCTTGGGTGCCTCTATGCCAATGCCTTTGTGAACACTGATTTTAAAATCCTCCTACAATGTACTAGAGGCCCAGATGACTGTTTCATGTAGAACGACTCCAACTCCAAAGCAGGACCTTTGAGAGTCCAGCTCATGCCTTTTGCTTTGGTGTGTCTTCTAGAGTTCTTGGTTCCTAGTTAAGTCTTTTGCATCTTCCTTAAATACTAAATTTCAAAAATTGCCCTTGGGGCCAGCAAGATGGTCAGCAGTTAAAGGTACTGGCCACTGAGCCTGACAGCCCAAGTTCTATTCCCGAGACCCACATGGTGGAAGGACAGAACCAACTCCTAAGAGTTGTCCTTTTACCTCTATAAGTGCACCATAGCACATACATATGTGCTCACCCAGACACATGCAGTGATTACTAACTAAATAAAACAAAATAGCTAAATTGCTTTTGATACACCACAACAGTTACAGCCAGGGCATATGCTGTGTTTCATGGAGACCAACAATAGATCATCAAAGCCTAGAGGAAAGGCCTGGGGATCATTTAATGTGTTGATAACTTCCAAATTATGAGTTTCTAATTCAGTTCAATTGATTACAAATCCAAAGATTGCAGTAAGAGCAGAATGGTGGGAATGAAGCATGCTTTTTGACTACAACACCATTTACTACTGTGATGAATTGCCTGGAAAACTTACCAGAAAGAAACTGAACTTCAGCAGGATTTAATTGCGTGCACTTGTTCTTTCTAAATTTCACTGTTTATACTTAGGGTGTGAATGGAAAGGTCAAGCAGTGAACTGTTATCAATAAAAAAAAAACTAGCAGTTCTTTTTATCATGAACTCTTACACCAAATAAAGCAAATCACTGCCGTTAACTTGCATAGAGTGCTTTGTTTCATTTCTGTGTTTCAGTGGTTATTTTAATCAAATCATTTCAATGTGATATCCATGGCCGTTGACAGTCTAAGAGCATGGTTGTCCTCAACCACTGTTTCCATGACAGTGTTCACCTCCCTCAGTGCACTTACTATACAACTGAGCTTGCTACTCTTCTAGGACTTTGGAACAACACGGTTCTAAAGATTCTGTGGAATTATCTTTCTTAGTGCACTCCTGTGCTTCTAACCACAAGTCCACTGAGCAACCATTACTCAGAAGAAAAGTCCAGTACACCAGTTGCAGGCCAAACTCACATAGGGAGCTTTTGAAACAGAGGCATCTTGAGGGTGACCTGAACTAGTTCAGGATTATGTGTCCAGAATAGGTTGAGGTAGGTTCCAATCTCCAAGAACTTTGAAATATTTGAATTCATTATAAAGCCCCTATGCTTTGGGCTTTGTCCATGAAGTCGAAGGGTCTGGTCCAAAGACTTTTAAGCCTGGT
Source organism: Neotoma lepida (assembly GCA_001675575.1). Classification (NCBI taxonomy): domain Eukaryota; kingdom Metazoa; phylum Chordata; class Mammalia; order Rodentia; family Cricetidae; genus Neotoma; species Neotoma lepida. Next base: position 3,292,564 of record LZPO01057484.1, read on the forward strand.
ATAACCCAGGGCCACTGCCATTGTTAGGTGTTACAGAAGGCTTAAGAATAATGGAATGGGCTGAGGAGATGGTTCAATGATTAGAGCACTTGCTGCACAAACATGTAATGTGATTAAATCGCTAGCAACCTATGAAATCAGTTTAATGATCAAAGGAATTCATTGGGGGTTAACTCACAACCACAGGAGATTTATTGTAGCGTCCGGGAAAGCTGAGCTATGTCCCACGCTGAACGGCTTGGTCCAAGATCTCAGCATCCAAGCCACAAGGTAGGCAAGAGAGAGCTGCATACACGTGCATCCCAGGTCTTAAGGGTCCCCAGCAGCCATGCCCCAGGGGCAGGTACCTCAAGGCCATAGGCAGGTGTAACAGCTACAGCTGCCTCTCACTAGGGGCAGTGCTTCAGGGCATGGCTCAAACAGCCATCCACTACAAACATGAGGACTGGAGTTTGCATTCCCAGAAAAAAAGAAAAAGGAATAATGGAAAAGGCAATCTACCCATTGAGGAAGGAAGTTTGGGTTCCCATGGGCTACACTGTGTTAGCCTGAGATAGACTGAATAAATGGCAAGACAGCACAAAGAAAACTGAAGTGTGGTTTTTATAGATCATCTTTTTCTTAGCTTCTTCTCCTACCCTACAGATTGGTCACTCTAGAGCAGTGGCCCACACTCTGATCGCCAAAGGAGATGGGCATGATGGTGGAGGACATGGGTGTGAGATGTATTGAAACTGCAAGCAGAGAAGAGCTAGAAGAAAGTGAGATGCTAAGTCAGTTCCTCATTCTAGACCACAATCTAGTGCCTCTTTCTTCTTGTCAGAATCCTCAGGACCATTTCTAGAAGTGAAAATTGTTTTGTATGATTTGATTCCTTATTAGATAATGCATGTGTGAATGTGTTAAATTGGGTGCTGTTGGTAGCTTTATTTCCCTTTATCATTAGTGGGTACTTACACTGTACTGCACCAAGGACTGACAAACTTTGTAGGTCATTCAATCTCTGCCATAACTGACTTCTACCTATACAGTGTAAGAATCCATGGTCAATACAGAAATGAATGGGTGTGACAGTGGACCAAGAAAACACAAAGAAATGTATTTGGATCTGGCCTATTTGACATCATTTACTGACCTCTGTGTTAGATCTGGAACAGATGCTGGCATAGGTAATCCTGGCTAATTTTAATAATCCTAATAGTTGGTTTCAATGATTTCAGTTTTGCAGACAAATAAAATGAAGCCTGGGCCAGTGAGACAGTGGATAAAGGTATTTGCTGCCAACCTGGATGACCCAAGTTTGATGCCTGGGAACCACACAGTGGAAGAAAAGAACCCACACCTGAAAGTTATCCTCTGGAATCCACATGTATGCTGTGGCATGTGCACTCCCATACACATACATACAACTAAATAATAACTGTAAAAAATGAACAAACCGAAGCACAAAGAAATTTAGAAACATGTACACAGTCTTATACCCAACAAGTGGCAAAGTCAAGACCCAAATCTTCACACCGTCTATCCTGTTGTAATGTAAAGAAAACTTCTGACTTTCCTACAGACATACAACCTCTTTAAATAAAAATTCTTCTAAATACAAATTTTCATTCTAAAGTTATCATGATGTCATGACCATGTGAACAACAATGGAACTGCATTAACAGTAACAGAATGCCCCTTGTGTCAGGGATGCCACTTTGCCAATGAACTAATACTTATTTCTGTCTAACCAAGCTATCCTCTGACTGGCAGGTCCCATCATCACTTCTTTCAATTTTAGCTTCTAAATTCTTATTTGCAGTGTGTTCTCTGTGATGTAATATGAATAACTGAGGGTGCCAAATGAATCCAGACCCTATTAGAAACTAATATATCAGCAAGTTCTGGGCTGTCAATAATTTCTATGCCTCTTCTCTGTATTGGGTTGAGATATGTGAATTGCTTTTTTAAAAAAAATATGGCAATTTCATATGGTTTGACATGAAATCAGAGGGCACAGGCCTGAGATACGCATTTTTCTGGTGTTCTTGAGATTGTGTTTTGTTCTATTCATTGTTCATAGAGGGGCTGCTGCTGATCAAGGCAGCAGAATGTGAGCTATCAGTAAATTGGACTGAAATATAAAATCTCCCCCAGTCCACTGCATTCTATGATAGGTGAGAAGTAAGTCAGACTGCCTCTTCATTGGTCAGCTGCTGCCCAACAGTTCTTATTCCTGCTTTTCAAAATGTAACTGTTCAGGAACTTGGGCACAATTGTCTCCTTAATCTTCCTGACTGGAGTGACACAAAGCAATCAGATTGGCTTAATGGGCTCACACAGTCAATGGCTCAGTGGGATGTAACAGGCACGAGAAAGAGCTGAGAAATGTCCCAAGAGCCCTAAAACTGAACTTTAAAAGCAGAGATTCTCATTTAAAAGAACCATGATGCACACACATGCTTTTCTTAGCTCCAAATGGGGATGATTCTGAAGGGGCTCTTTGTGAGCACGCAGATCTAGATTTATATTCCTAGAGGACTAGCCCAGTTTTATTTATGCTAAAACAAAAAATAAACCAGTTTTCTGACAGAGTAATATTAAAAAGCAATGAAGATGCATTGCCTCTAGACTCAAATGTTTAGGGGTGAGCAATACAGACTTCTACATGATCGCTGAAGGCAAGAAATGAATATAGATGAAAATTTGAAATATACCAATAGAAACCTCAAAATAGAGCAATGCAGTCAGCAGAGATTAGTAAAGGGGCTTGATAAAATAGTGGCAGAATTTATTTCCCAAGGAGAAGAAGAAATTTTGAGCTTTATGAGAGATTTAAGCATTTTCATGGAAATTAGTAAAAAGTACAAGCTAAGAAAATTAAAGGGGAGGAGAAGATTGTAAGAGCCAGAGGCAGTGGATGTCTGTAGTGAAACTATTTTCTGGACATATGAATTCAAAGTAGCTCCAACTCCATGCACATGACCTACACAATATCAAGCTAGACAAAATTTCCATCATGGATGGAGGGGAGTCATGAAGTCTCACCTCTGCCCAAGGATGAATTGGCCATTGATGGCTGCTGGGGGTGGGAGAGTTAGTTTGCTTCAGGAATGCAACCCCTAAGAGGCTACCCATACTCAGAAGATGGTCCTACACTGACGCACATAGAGGCAGCACACTAGGTGGACTCAGTGGGTTAAAAACAAAGACAGTACATGGAGGAATACTGAGAAGGAATAGTACAGGAGAGGGGAGAAATTAGAAGAGAAAAAAAGGAAATGGATTTAATCAAAATGTGAGTTTATAAATGAGTTTATAAAACTCTCAATTTTAAAAAAGAAAATTAAATGTTTGGGGCTGGGGTAATGGCTCAGTTAGTAAGAGCATTTGCTATTCAACCATGAGAATGTGAGTTCAAATCCCAGTCACCCACATAAAAAAATGTGTGATTGCTCATATCCATAACCCCCAGGCTTGGAGGTGTGTACAGAAACAGCCAGGTAGCCTAGACGCAATAGTGAGTTTCAGGTTCAGAGACACACCCAGCCTCAACTGTCGCAAAGCAATAAGGTGGAAAGTGATAGAACAGGACACTTGACACCGTCCTTTGGCTTCTGCATCTGTGTGTATGGGCATGATCACCTACACACACACACACACACACACAGAGACAGAGACAGAGACAGAGAGAGAGAGACAGAGAGAGAGAGACAGAGAGAGAGAGGGAGAAGGAAAGAAAAGAAAGAAAATTAAAAGTTTAAAATACCTTATTTTCCACCTGGACACTGTCACCTTCTCCAAGCACGGCTGTGTGATGGGGTTCTATCTTTTGTTGAGCATCGTCAGGCCCTAAAACAAACGATGACCCACTAACTTTAGTAATTGTTACAATGTATCCATCCAATGCTCATACTTTCAGTCAACTACTTAGCACCATAATATTTGTTTTAGTTTCACTTAGGAAATCATGAATTTCTGGGCTTTTTACATTTGCTATTACTAAAGGCTAAAATTGATTGTTTTCAATGTAGGAAATAGGGAAGTGAATCCTGCATCATGTTTTCATTGACCTTTTTGTTTTGTTTTTGTTTTTCAATACAAGTTTTCACTGTGTAGCCCAGGCTGACCTCAAACTCAAATAGATCCGCCTGCCTCTGCCTCCTGAGTGCTGGCATTAAAGGCATGCACTACCACTGCCCAGCTTTCACTGACTTTTAAAAGCCTTTGGAATTGCATGTTCATAAAAGTGTTCCTTTGTGTAAAATACAAACCTCATAAGAAGCAAGCAGACCTAGAAAAATGATTAAATGTCATCAATAATTCATTTCAACAAGAATTTACTGAGCATTTCCAACTTTCAAGAACTAGAGAAAAATGCAAAGATGTGCAAAGTAGATTCCTTACACCTAAATAATTCAAAATGTTCTTGGAATCAACCAAATATAAGTACATGCAATTATCAGAGCAGAATTCAACTGAAAACTAAATGAGTCAGATAGCATATTATTGAATAAAGAACAAGGTCTGATTCTAAACCATCTGGAGGGGGTACCTTCTAAACCCTATGGAAGCGGGGTGCCTTCTAAATCCTCTGGAGGGGGTGTCTGCTAAACCCTTCGGGGGGTACCTTCTAAACCCTTCTGGGGGTGCCTTCTAAACTCTTCTGGGGGGTGCCTTCTAAACCCTTCTGGGAGTGCCTTCTAAATCCTTCTGGGGAGTGGGTGTCTTCAGTATACATAACTTTCCCTCCCTTCTGTTCTAAGTCTTGCAGATGAAGTAAAGCTAGTCAACATTTAAAGGTAACACAAAAGCTCCCTGAGAAAACAGGAGTCTTGGGGGCTCCATCCAGGTTGAAGCACCCAAGCACTTGGTCTGGAGGAAGTAAGACTTGAAGAGAGCTGTGCAATGTGCAAGACAGGAGAGATCTGCAGGAAACGGCTGGGAAGAGAGGATCGCAGACAAGAGACAGAGTGTCAGAGGTAGTGGGTAGAAATTTCCAAGGAAACTCTGAACCTCCTATGACTTCAAAATCATGGGAATAGGGAGAAACAGAGTGCTAGGGAAGTCCTGGAGTGTCCACAGGGATGAACCCACCTTAGACCACTGGAAATAATTGATAGGATGCCTGAACTGGCCTGATCCAGTGATCACAGGGATGAATACCCTAACTGCCACCATGGAGNCCTCATCCAGTGACTCATGGAGACAGATGTGGGCACCGGGCGGATCTCCAGGAGCCCAATCGATGGGAGACAGGAGGCCCTCTATGAGCAAGGGACTACGAGATCATGATAGGAGGTTGTGCAGAGATGGCCAGCCAAACTAGTAGAGACGCATGAACTATGGACCCATAGCTGAGAAGCCCCGATGGGCCCTCATCCAGAGACAGATGGAAGCAGATGCAGAAATTCACGGCCGGGCGCCAGGCAGAGCTCCAGGAGTTCAACTGATGGGAGAGGAGAGGTTCTATGAACAAGGGACATTGAGAACATAAAGCCAGCCACGCTGGTGGAAATGCATGAACTGTGGACCAATATCTGTGGAGCCCCCCATGGTGCTGAACTGGGCCCTCTGGAGGCTTGAGACAGTTGTTTGGCTTGAAGTGTCTGAGGGCCCCCAGGCAGTGGGATCAGGATCTGTCCCTGGTGCAGGGCCTGACTTTTTGGAGCCC
>LZPO01057484.1:3298639-3309620 GCA_001675575.1 Neotoma lepida
GGAGAGCACAAAAGGACATGGAGGGCAAGTCTGAACTTAGGAAAACCTGCTGGGAGTTCTCTGTAATGGGCTAAAGTGAAAATGGATTAAAATGTGAAGAGAGTGAAAAGAGAAAGAGTGGTTGGAAGAGGGAAGGAGGGCAGGAAGGAATTGAGAAAGAAGGTAAGTCTGACATGCTTCATAGTAAAGAGAACAAGCATGTGGTGGTCTGAGGAGTATAGTAGCAGTTCTGCACGAGGTCTCTGGACAATGAGAGGTCAGCATAGGCTAGAAGAACCACAGGGAGCTGTAGAGAAGGGTGAGATTTAGGCTGTCTTCCAGATGGGTATAAAAACAACAGACATGTCAATAGCAAACAGAAGATTCCAGATCCAGCATTCAAGGGGCTAGGGAGGTGGCTCAGATGGCACTTCCTGAACAAGCATGGGGACTTGAGTTCAAACCCCTATCATTCACATAAAAAGCCAAGCATGGCTGTGTATGCTTGTAACCTTAACACTGTGAAGAGCAGACAGGAGGAGCACTGGTGGCCACCAGCTTAGCTCCAGCTTCAGTAAATAATCCTGTCTCAAGGGAATAGGGTGGAGAGTGACAAGCCAGGTCCTCCACATATGCACAGGCGAGTGTACTACATGGGCACAACTCACACAGAAAAAAATGAGAAAAAACAAAGGCTTCAAGCTACAACTTAAAACTTACTAAGGAAGTGATTAGCTAAATAAAACAATAACTTGATGAATTATTATAGAAACAGAATCACAATTTGTAAACTCGGGCTATATTAGTTATTCAAACAGCTATGTTTTCTAGAGAAGTCATCTTTCAGCCTCTATTTTGCAGCTAGGGAATATATTCTATAGGGGGCATATGGCTTACATTGCTGCTGACGATCATGAAACAGGATTCTTGTAGTGCCATCTGAGCCAACTCCCTAGGCCCTTGAATGCTAGATCTGGGATCTTCCTTCTGTTTGCTGTTCACATGTCTGTTGTTTTTATACCCATCTAGAAGACAGCCTAAATCTCACCCTTCTCTACAGACAAGAAAAAGAGTTCTTATCCTGGAGTAGTGTTCTACAGAAGTCCACAGCTAGAACTGAGTGTCGCCTTGGGTGGGAGACAAATTACATATGCAGTTTCTCCAACAGCTAACTGAAATGTAGCTTTTCTTCAGTCATTAAAAGTAGCCAACAAACCACAGCAGTATTCACTCTATTGATAGCTCTGTCTCCAAGAGAAGTCGCAGATATTTTTATACCATGTTACAGTGTGGTGCATATCTCAAAATATAGTTCATGCTGGTTGCCACATACAATTAAGAGCAGACCTGCTACTAAATCACATAATTTGAAATGCCACTAGAGGAGCATAGATGTAATTGTATCATAAACTGGTTCTCTGACACTTTAATAATGTCACTGAATTTAAAAACATTGTCTGAGGGGTGCTTAGCAGATGTAAAAAAAGTCACAGCAGAAAAAAATTAAAAATGTGTTTAATCACTGGCTTTGGAGGACAATGGTAGCCAGAGAATAAACCCAATTTTGGTGTATAACAACTTCCCTGGTGAAAATACTTCTACCTTTGCCAATTCCAAAGATTCAACATGAGCTCAGGCACAAAGAGCTGCTGCACGTTAGCATGAGCCACCCCCAACATAACATCCATTCATCAAAGGTATATGTCAGGAAATGTCACGGAGTGAATAATAGAACTCCATTGACTTTCCACTTACACAGAGATTTGGCAAGAAAAGTCTGGGAGTCCAAGAGGAATGCCATTTAGAGCTGGATAATATTTTAAACTGTGACAGGGAATGTCATTTTATTAGGTGTGCTTTACTGACAGCCTCTGCAGACAATGAACCATTTTTCTATCTTCAACTAATTCATATGTAACACCCAGTACCCACGTGATCCACTCCTGGATCTTGATTTTGTCATGTAGTATATTTTGTGATACTGTTTTAATAGCGTGAGCTGACAAGAGGCAGCACTCAAAAATACTGCTGAATTGATATTTCTCTGTACCCCGTATCAGGGTAGTGTACTTGACAGCAGCATTGAGTGGCCTGTGAGGAAGTTGTAATTTAGAAACAGAGGTAAGTATGTCCAAAGGCCTCTAATCCTAACTTGATGCTGGGTGCCGATGCTGTCCATGCTGATGTATAAGTGAAATCATGGTGTCATACAGAAGGGGCCATTTGAAATGTTCTACCCCAAGGAACGCTTTCCTCATTGACACCAGAGTCATTTCCAGGCTGATCATTTTCAGTCTACCGTGAGTCTCCAGCCTCCTACTCGAAGTCTTCAAAACAGTGCCACAGAAATCGGACCAACTGCATCTCCCTTTCAGATCATTTCTGTGACATGTCACCCATCTGGTTATCTCCTGAACCTAAAATAAGTCCCTCCAAAATACATCCTATTGTTTCTGACTACTTGTAATTATAAAATGAGCCAGATCAGATAGTAAAATACTTTCCATTGGTAATCTTTGCCAAGAATGTTAAATTGAATAACGAAGTTAAGGAAAATTTAACCAAAAAATGTAATTGCAGAGTAGTTTTTTTTTCCTAAACAATGATAAAAGGGCAAAATATTTAAAAATATGTTTTTTTAATGTTGGGGTCCAGCTCCAGAGTGTGAGCTTCCTCTTTTCATTTTCTTCTCTTCATGAGAACTAGTGTCTCACACTATCTTACACATTCTGGTAACTTCCATCACAGATTTTAACATCATATATATCTCAGAAGCTCTTCTATCTGACACAACAGAAACTACTAATTAAAAAACAAACTGCCTCCAGCACCTTAAAGTGTAAATGTACAGTCATTTATACATTTTGATAAATACAGTTGAGGTGTTTGATAGCTAAATTGAAGCATTGTCCTTCATTTTAGCTATTTCTTTAGCATGTGTTTCTGTATGTATACAGGTTTATGCATACATGCACACGTGTGTGTGTGTGTGTGTGTGTGTGTGTGTATGTGTGTGTATGGTGGTCTGGCTGGAGGTTGACACTGGGTATTTTCCTCTATTACTCTCTACCTTATCTTTTGAAACAGGGTCTCTCACTGAACCTGGATCTCACTGATTGGTTAGACTGGTTGGATAATAAGTCCCAGGGATCCTCCTGTCTTCCCCAACACAGCACTAATTTTACAGGTGCCCACTACCACCACACCCAGCTCTCCTTTTTTATGGGTGCTAGGGATCTGAACTCAGATCATCATTCTTGAACAGTAAGCACTTTGCCTACTGATTCATCTCTTCTGCCTCCTGTCTTCTTTTCTTTAATGACTACCCACAAGGTACTATCTAAATCCTTCTAGATTATTAGTTTCACTAATCTCTTACTGTTCTCTGTCCTGTTTTCACCAGCAATTTCATTTTATAAATCATTTTACTTAGTCTTAGAATTATCACATTTTTCATTTATTCTATTAATTTACAAATTATCTATTATGCTCTACATTATTCTCTTGAGACAGCGTCTCTCACTGAGTCTGGAGGTAGGCTGATGGCCAATAAGTCCCACTGATCTTTTCTGCTCCTCCACCTAACACTGGGGTTACAGGCACATATACCCATGTTTGGCTTTTTGGAATACTTTTAGGAATACTATGCCTTGGGTGTCCGGCCCCATCCATGCCACTAATCACTGAGGATGGTGATGAAGAAGAAGAAGAAGCCAGAGGCTGAGAATCTCAGGAGCTCACTGACTAGCCAGTGTAGCCAAAACTGGGAAGTCCAGGTTCAATGAGAAACTCTGTCATAAAATATAAGGTGTGTGTGGAAAGGTAACTGAGGAAGCAACTTGATGTTGACCTCCATGTGAACCTACACACATGTGCACACATCCACACTAACAAAGACATACACCACATGTAGCATACCACACACACAATACAACATACACATTTTTAAAGATCTTATCATACTGGGTTGCATAAGGCCATTCCAAGCAAGTATATAATGTACTTTGAATGTATTTCCCTCATACCTTTCTACTCTAGCCCTTCTCTTCCCACCCTCTTACTTTGTTCCAAAATTAATAGCACTCTTAAATTTTTATTTTATTCAGTCTTCCAAGATTACTTTTGTCATCCAAATTGTGGTCTATTCTAGCCCAACACACTACCTACATATGTTGATGTTTCATTAACTGAACAATGGTGTTTGACATTGTGTAAAAGAGAATGACTATCAGGTCCTGCCATCTGTGGTTGAGGGGTGCCATTTGTGTTTATAAGCAAGATAAAAATGAAGCACTAATGTTGGGAAGCATTTTCTGGATTCTCTCTATAAACTTTGCAAGTGAGAACATTTTTAACAGCTATTTATGTTGATTTCTTTTTCTCTGGTGATGTGTTGTTGCCCTTTTGTTTTTCTCATTAGCAACATCATGAAGGAACAAAGCAAGGAGATTGGATTCAAATGATGTCATTTGGCCTGTTGCTCATTGGTTAAAGCAGAGTCCTGAGAGGCCGGTTTGGGGAGCTGGATTCTGTCCATGGTCCAGTTTACTTTGGACACAGGCAACTTCACTCAGAGGCTAGAGACCATAACTCCATCTTCTGCCAGATGTTTTGTACATGTGGCCCACGGTCATGGGTGTGTGTGGGGGGGCAGGGGGACAAGCCAGTGAGAAGAAATGACTCAGGACAATTCGACCTCATGTCAAGAAAAAACAAGTGGAAGCGTAGGTCCCTCTCAGCCTGGAATTTCTGAACTCTTCATTTATTGACTCCGGAGGCTAAACGTTTGTCTGGTTAAAAGAGGCTGTAATTACTGGTTAAAAGAGGCTTGGCAGATCACTTGTTGATCTTTCTACCATTCCTCCTCTCTTTAATGCCATTTAAGACAAAATCATTTGGGAACTTTTGCAGAGTCAAGATGCTAAGAAAGGTCTTCACTTTAAGAAAAGAAAAACAACTGCAAAGAATTAAAAATAGTTTGGGATACATGAAAAGTACATGAAGTTCACAAAAACTTGGATTACAATATGTACCCCATTTATTTATGTACTGTCCATGGCTGTTTTCATACTACATGGGCAGGGAATAGTAGTTGAAGATAAAAATATTTGCTCTCTGGCCCTTTCCATAAAGTTTGGTCCCCTTACTTTTTCTTATTCTACAATAAACATTCCTAGAATCCACAACACCTTAAAATTAATGCCCTTTATTATATTCCATTTGTGCAAATTACTTTTTATCTTAAAATCATGCCAAGATGAGACCACCAAAACAGATTTTTTTCTATGTTTATAAAGTACTATAGGAGTCTCAGAATATCAAAATGTTAAGGGTGCCTCATTCCTCTCAGATGATTAATACACTTCACTGTGCATACACAGGAGCTTACTGTACTTCTGCTGGAGGTGTTTTCTTTGTTTTGCTTTTTACAACTTGAATCTTTACTCTCTTGAATGATAAAAGAAGTGAATTTTGTTTGGGGCTTATAATTAAAATGCTATTCAGTGAAAGAGGAACCAAGTTCAATTATGCCATATTACGAATAAATTCTAATTACTGTTATTTCCACAGGAGTCAAGTGATTGAACACCATGTTTTTGGAGGGTATAAAGAATGGTTTAAATAAATCACCCTGGGTATGACATCCCACCCCATGCAGATGTCATTAGCAAGCCATCTGTCTGTCAATTGAGAATATGTTGTCCAACAAGGATGTTCACTACAAATTGAGAATGCATTGCCCAAGGAGGAAGTTCTCTGCTGGCATCCCTCACAGGAGTGTGATAGAGAGCAGGTCTCAGAAATGGGGAATCTTGGCCTACATCTTGGGATGCCACATCCACATCCACATCCCTCATCACTGTGGATGGAGATGAGGAGGGGGAAGCCAGTGACTGATTCTCTTACTCTAGCACAGCTCAAATGAATAATCTTGTGTAAGGAGCTGATTCAGGAAATGATGCACCAGGGAACAGCAGTCCAGTTATGAGTAGAGTTATTCAGGAAAAAGAATAACTTTCTATTGCTGTGCCCAAGGCAACTTATAAAAGAAGTTGTTTAATTGGGCTTATGGTTTCAGAGGGTCAGAGTCTATGATGGCAGAGCAAAGGCATGGCAGTAAGAGCAGCTGAGAGTTCACATCATGACCCACAAGCAGAAGGTAGAGAAGGTACACTGGGAATGGCATGAGTCTTTTGAACCTCAAAGCTCACCCTCCCACCCAGTGACACACCTCCTCCAACAAAAGCCATGACTCCTAAATCATTCCTGAACAGGTTCACCAATTGGGGACCAAGTATTCAAACATAGGAGCCTATGGGGGCCATTCTCATTCAAACCACAATAGCAAGGAAGGACAGGCATCTGATCGTACACTCCCACTGTGAAAGCCTTGAAACACAACTGCAATGGGAAACTCAGGCATGGGCTCTGAGCTAGCCTACCTGAGAGGTCAGCTAACTTCCAGAATGTTAATTCTCCAGAGCTTTTGTCCTTCCTAACTGGGGCAAAGCAGTCTTTCCAAGTTTCAGAAAACATGGCATAGATAATGGCAGTTGGAAGTTGGTCAGCAGGTACTGAGGAAGCAAGGCCTTGTGGGATTTAGGTGGGGCATTCACGGCACATGCTGTCACCCAGCCATTTGCTGCCATCCCCACAAAGAGCTTTTACCTGCTTCCAGGAAGGTGTGAATGGTTGAGGTGGACACAAGCAGAGGCAACCTGCTCTGCCATGTCCTTCTCCTATCATCTTGGTTCTGCCTCTTCTGCTACTGTGTTGGCTAGGCTTGAAAACACAAGCTGGCTTGAACTCTACATCGTAACTAAACAGTGTGTACTTTGGACATGGAGACTGGGATTGAGAAACAACCGTGTATTAGTTACTTTTCTATTTGCTGTGATTTAAAAATAAACTCGACAAAGGAAACTTAGAGAAGGAAGTGTTCATTTGCCTTATGGTTCCTTAGGGATAAGACTCTGTCCTGGTAGATATGGCAGCAGGCAAAGCAAGGTGGTGGAAGCTGGAAGCTGAGAGCTCAGAACTTGAACAGTGAGCAGGAAGCACAAAGTGAGAACTAGTGATGGCAAGACTCTTTAAACTCTCAAAGCCTACTTCCAGTGACACACTTCCTCAACAAGGTCACACCTCCTAAACATCCACACACAGCACCACCAACTGGGGACCAAGAATTCAAATGACAGCCTATGGGGGCCTTTCTCTTTCTCACCACCATAGCTTGTTTCTTGTCTTGGGTGTACAGATGTGAAACCTTGGCATATATAACTTCTTTTAAATATCCCACTGCTCGTGCATAAAATGAGAGTTGGTTTGTTCTTGAATACACATTTCTCAACAAACAACAACATACAACCTTTAGAAGGAAAAGAAATTGTGAGATACCTGGAATATCTAACTTGTTTTCTTCTACCTCCAGAGGGGTAGTCAGACTGCTACTCTCATTGGAGCTCAACCTCTTTATGGGCAAGGAAACTGCTAACCCCTCAGATTTAACACACATAACCATGCCTGTGCCTTTCGCCTGGGCCTTTTGTTCATGTTGACCTCTGTCACTGAACATTCTGGAAGCTGTAAGGCATGCTGCTCCAGATTGGTTTAGGAAGGAAGGAGGCACAGTATGCAATTACATACAATAGTCTCCTAGCTTATCCTCTCAGTAGTTTGAATTAAACTGCAATTGAATCCCAAGTGGCATACCCTTTACTCACCAATATATACATCACCAGAGATGGTATAAATGAAGCTTGTCCACCCTGGAAAAGGACCAGAGACATTACAATATTAGTATGCATAATACCAATTTATACATATTTACTGCATATGCATTTTAATTCTATTCTATATATGATATAAACATATATAGCAGTAACAAAAGAAAAGTTGAGGATGAAATATTTTCTTTTAGATACATATTTTAAGATTTTAGTTATGTGGGCAATTTTTTATACCTATTACATATTTGCATATTTCTCCTCTCTCACACATACATGCACACAAGCATGCACAAACAAACATACTTCTATACCTAAAGGACTTAGAGTCCTTGCTATTTAAGGGCCAAAGTAGGCACTCGATAGTTCACTTTGGCAATATATCTATTTGCCAAAAGTTATATTAACAAATTATTTTATTTTCATTTGTGTGTATGAGTTAGGTACCCATAAAAGTCAGAGTAGGACATCAGATCTCCTGGAGCTGGAGTTACAGGCATTTGTGAACTGGGTGCTGGGATCTGAACTATAGCCCTCCAACAGAGCAATAAGCACTCTTAACCTCTGAGCCATCCAGCAGCCCACAAATTGTTTCTTACAGCTCTAGCACCATGCTATAAGCTATAGCACTCCAGTCTTGCTTCATGTTCAATTTGCTGTGCTTCCAAGTAGGCCGGTGTGAATAACGATACCAAGGACCATTTTTATATTTAGTTGAGTTCTAGTTTCCAGTGAACACATTTCTTTTTCTTCTGTCCTAAAAGAGTGCACACATCAGTAACAGGTGCCACATCCTGGAGGGCTCTAGAGATGGACCTAACTGGGGCATCAACAGAATGAAGATACACACACACACACACACACACACACATACATACACACACACATACACACACACACATACATACATGGGGGGAGGGCTTGGCTCTCAGAGAAGCTGCATACTATATATATAGTTGTGTGTGGGGGCATATATATATATATATATATATATACATATGTTATATATAGTTGAACAGGGAAGCATTGTTATTACATACAGCTGAACAAGGAGCCATGGGTTATGACATACAGCTGAACAAGGAGCCAGGGGTTATGACATACAGCTGAACAAGGAGCCAGGGGTTATGACATACAGCTAACAAGGAGCCAGGGGTTATGACATACAGCTGAACAAGGAGCCATGGGTTATGACATATAGCTGAACAAGGAGCCAGGGGTTATGACATATAGCTGAACAAGGAGCCAGGGGTTATGACATATAGCTGAACAAGGAGGTGAGATTAGCTAATCTCAGGAGGAGCAATCTCTGCAGGGAAGCAGTCTTCAGGTTGGAAACAACCTAGGGGGAGATGGAAGCTATGCTGGAAATTTTCTGCACAAACTCTTAACATTTGCACTCGAAACAGAGAAAACCTTCGCCATCCCTCTGAGCCTCGCCCAAGGAAGGCTTTGCCACTCCCATGCTGAGGCATTGGAGTCCTGGACATGGCTGTGCTCATGTCAATAACGTGTATGTACTCAGGACTTCACTCACTCCCTACAAAGGGGAGTCTAAAATCTTTAGTGACTAATAGGTTTCAGATGGCCTGTGAGCTCCCTGGAATTGTCCACACAAGTTTTCAAAGAAAAGGATACTGTGACCTGTGGAGCTAACAGCAGAGAATCAGTAACAGCCCATCCTCCACATGCTCAGCAGGAGCAACTGGTTTTCGTAGATATTTATGCCTTGTACCCATGGCTCAGAAGAGATGCTGTGTTCCCACCGAGATAAATGGACCCAGAAATGGCAAAGTCCGAAGAGATGAGAATATCACTCCATATTCATTCCATGGAAAGATCAAGAAATGGCATTTATGGATGGATGGATGGTGGGCATCAGACTGGAAGTTGTTTGGGAGTTGGCAATATAGTGACATAAAGTGAAACAGGGAACAGGGAGGGCAAATAGACCCTAAGGTGTGGTTATGGTGGTAAATGGGCTGAAACACAATAGTGGTACAAAAGGAGAATGAACTGGCAAATTTCAATGTAAATTGAGTCATTAAGAAAATTTGAATGGTGTCCAAATAAACATACTTAGTCAGACAGGAGAGACCTTTTCCTTCTCCTATTCTACAGTTTTAGGTTTTTCTAATTTTCTGTGTGTATGTCCACAATTGTGCATGTGCAGACACACAAACCTGTGAAGGTACATGTGTGTGCACATACACGTGGAGGCCAGAGGTCAACCTTAGGTGTCCTTCCTCAGGAGCCATCCACCTTGTTGAGAATGGGTCTCTCACTGGAACCTGGGGCTCACAGATAAGACGTGGGTGGCTTGCCAGCAAGTCCCAGGGATCTGGGTGCCTCTGTTTCCCCAGTGGTAGCATTTCAAACACATGCCACTACTTCTGGCTTTTCCTGAGATTTTTTGAGAATGACTCTAAGCCATCTGAGAGAAATGCTGTTTTGTTTCCTCCTTTATTTAGTCTCCCACCAGTTACTGAACCTCTATCACTGGTCCACGTTGTGGGTGCAGATACAAACATCAAGAGGGTCCAGCCACTGGTACTCAAGTGGGACACTGGGAGGGTGGAAGGTCCCTCACAGATGTTGAAAACACATTCTTATGTGCACAGCCTGGCTCTGGAAAGACCCTTGTTTCTCTCTAATGGATGACCAGCTTTCCTATTCCTATTTAGCCTAATCTAGAATTCTACTCTACAACTAAATCTCTTTCCTCTCAGCATAAAAAAAAAAAAGTTTGGATTGAAAATGGTTAACATTTCTTATTCTAAGTGAGAAAAAAATTAACATGTTCTTTTAAGAATACCAAAGCATGGGCCATCTAAACTGCAAATCTTTCTGTAATTCTCAGAACTACTCCATCATAAACGGTGAGCAATTTGGTATTTGTACTTTGGGGACTTTTTCCTTTTATGTACTACATATTATTTGCTTCAAAAGTAGAAGAAACTCAATGTTGTCTTTTAAGTGTCTTTCCATGTCAAAACACAGAGCAGTATCTCATCCTTAGAAAAGACTGAGGAGCGTTCCACTGTCATGAATGTGCTTTTGTTCATGTAATCGATCCTCCCTTCACACTTTCAAGGCAGTTAAAAGGTAATTATTTCTGGAACTGCCAAAAGCTCATCACTCAGTTGCTCAGCTGAGGTTTTTCTTTTGGATCTTTTAAACTATCCCCATCTCATTTCTCCTTCACTTACCGACTCACTCTTTAGATACCGAGTCTGCAGGAATCACTCGGGTCTGTTTTCTTTCCTTCGACAATC
>LZPO01057484.1:3321051-3332281 GCA_001675575.1 Neotoma lepida
TGGACAATTATAAGTTACATTTTCAGGGCCCTACCCATTTTCAAAACACAAGATAAGTCACGTAGTTTCTCTTAGGCTACTAATGTCACACTGACCCATGCACATAGCTCTAAGTTGATGAGGGGTCCCAGACAGTCAACAATTGGCTGAACCTTGAGAGGTCAGGGTATTTGCAGAAAGGGAGCTACTGCAAGGAATATGTCTTGATGTCAACAGCCTGGCCTTGATTTAGCAATAAACAACACCTGGGAATTAGTCTTTGTGTATATTCTGTAGGTGCAGCTTAATCTGTTTTGGACTAGTTCTAAGGTCTTTGCAAAATGTGTAAAAGGCTGAATTGAGACTGAGAATACTGTTACTTTCCTGTGTCAGTAAAGAAGAATATTCTAGTAATATTTCTGTTCATCAGAATCATACAGCTTAAACAGAAATCCACAGCTGAGTGCATGCCCAGAGATGTCAAACACACTACCAAAGGGCTGTGGAAAGCACCCCACAGCTGTCTTATTAAGGAGGCAGAACACTGGCACCTGAGAAAGTTACAGACAGAAAAACAGTTTCCACAACCAGTGACCCCACAGCTTTGCCAGGTGGAGCTCCCCATCAGGGGGTTATCCTTCTGGTGGGTCGACTTGTCAAACACTAGTTGCCACCTGCTGTGTATACCCACAGTCCTCAGCAGCATGGCAAACACCTTTACCTGCTAGGCCATTTCCTTGACCCCAGGATAAGATTCCTTCCTTCAGCTGAGCTTTTCTGTGGTAGGCTGTTGCAGGCTCTCTGCAACAAACTCCTCAGCTGAGGAGTCGGTGAGGTGAGAGGTGGCTGTGACTTGTTCCTTTGTCTCTCTGATCTTTCAGCATTTACTCCGATACCTGGCTCCAGGTTTTTATTAAGACCAATTAGGATTTGTCCTACATCAGGCCTGGACCTGAACCCATTATATTTACACTTCCTCCTGGCTTTATAGTCTGATCAGTAAGCTAATTTCAATACGGCATTTATCTCCCTACAGCTCCAAGGGCCCAGCATTAGGTTTCCAATTTTGTCACTTTAGCCTTACAGTTGCTATGGAAAGTCATCTCATACCCAACTGCATGTTTATTCCACAGGACTTGATAAAGCCATTTTCATTTTGAAATTCAAGTAAGGGACCTGGATATTACTTTTCCTCTTCGGATCCTTTTGTGTGTGTTTGCGGGGGGAGGGGTGGAGGAAGCTGGCTGGCCACTGCTGGTTTGACAAAAGCTCAACCCCAGAGTAAAACAAACATCTTCCAGTTTTCTAGTGTAAACAGTGGTTATCATTTCATCGACAGCTCAGCAGAGTTGGTAATTCAACATGATGCCTTTCTGAATTGTGGGCACCAATGAAAGTCTAAGGGGTTAACACTTGCTGTAAACTTTACGATGTCTCATTGCTCACACAAAACCCCAGTGACTATTGGATTTTGGCTTTTTACTTAAAAATGCACATGAAGATGAAAGAGTGTAGAATGCTGAGCTTGGCAAAAACATGGAGTAACGGGCAGGCTGTGAGACTGCAATTTAGTGCAAACACTTAGAAAGAATACTGTTGACATGTAGCCCAGATGAATACATGAGTAACTTTGGACCTAAGAATCCCACTCGGGAGTGTATTCTCAGTAGAAATGTTCACCAGAAGATGCATACAGGAATCTTAATAGCCCCAACAAGGAAATAGCAACATCAGGACTACTTTCCACAAATATGTGACAACAGATTAGATAAATGGATAATGCAATTTACCAGTGGACTAGTAAGGATAATAAACCTAACCATATGCAGCAACTCAGAGCCATCATATAAGCATAAAATCGAGCAAATGAAGGCAGATTCCATACCTATGAAGTTCAGAACAAGGCAAAATTAGTATATGATGTCAGAAGTCAGGAAAAGTAGTTGAGAAGAATAACTGGAAGGCTAAGAAGGAGGAGCTTGAAAAAATAAAAACACCAAGATCCCAGGGGAATTGCAACATTCTGCTGTTGGGTCTGGCTGCTTATTTCACGGATATGTTTACTTGATAAAAATTGTCCAAGCTGTATTCTTGATTTGTACACTTTTCTCTATATAAATTGCATGCTCATAAAAAACCTCATATTAAAAACATACATTTGTAAATGGACATAAAGAAGAATCCAGAGTGCAGAAATTTTCAGTACCTTTGACAAGGACATGATTTTGGAGAGATAATTATGGAAGCTGCATATGAACATTTCTGCCTTTTCAACACTAAATCTCCAGAACCAATCCACAGTGTCTGTCATACAGCAGGTGTTTATTAGACCTTGATTAAAAGATGTTTCACAATGGAAAATCCCAAGTGCCATATATTCATTGACACTGTACATAAGATATTCATTAGTATCTTTACCTATATGTAGTCACCTGCCTGTCTTCAGGACAAATGAATTTGGCATGGTCAAAAGAATTTCTCTATGCATCAAATTAGAATTGTGAATCATGAGGACAAACAAGGGATTTTTTTTTC
Source organism: Neotoma lepida (assembly GCA_001675575.1). Lineage (NCBI taxonomy): Eukaryota > Metazoa > Chordata > Mammalia > Rodentia > Cricetidae > Neotoma > Neotoma lepida. Next base: position 3,323,566 of record LZPO01057484.1, read on the forward strand.
TTTCTCGCCTACGAATGTCTCCTATAGGAGCCTTAGACTCTCAGATGTTCTGGTTTTACACGGTTTGGAAGGTCAAACTGCACTCATTCAGCTTCAAAGACGGGAACAACAAATCCCCCTGTACATACCTAAATGAAACCAGAAAGCCCTGTGACATCAAGTGCAACTTGAAGCTAAAGATTTACAACCAATCTGAAGAGTTTGAAGTATACATGAAACAAGGACAGCACATGAGGGACACAGATCTGGTTGCCTGGGATCATTAGGTGTGTAAGACACCATCTGGAAAGCGACTGTTTTCAGCCAAAAAAAGACTTCTAAAGTTACCTCTTCAAAGGTCAAGGGTGAACTTCACATAGTATCAGATGACCCCTCTGCTCAGGCAGTACTGAACTCTTTCAAAAGTTCCTAGTTTGGCTTAAGTATCTTTCCCAACCTCTGCCTCAGTAGCAAATTCAGTAGCTCTACCCAACCTACAGCAAGGAGATTAATCACAAAGAGATGCTTGGCTTAATTTTCCTTAGCATGCTCCCAGAACACAGACATCTTGAGCTGGGAGGCAGGAGTATTGTTTAGTATTGCTTTGCCCAGTCATTAGCAAAGTGCTTATCTTCTTTGGGTTGAATTCACTCATTAGAGAACCTTATGGGGAGGCTTGGCTGGATTTTAAGTCTATTCAGGGCTTGAAATTCACCACTAGAAAATGAATATCATTCTCCATACTGTAAGTGTTAAATTTCCCTTCTGATTTTGGAAATTAGGGCTGCAGAGAAGAGAGAATGTGGCTGGGATGAGGAAGGGCAACTAGCGGTGTGGGCACTTAGTGGGGAGCCATTGGCTAACTTGCTGTGTTCTCACCGGGCTAACTTGCTGTGTTCTCACCATCAAGTTCACTCAGTAGCTTTGCCCTGAAAAAAGGCTGTCTCATTTCCTTTCTTCCTACCTCTAGCATTGAAACATAATCCATTCTATAAGAAAACAGTAATTTACCTCTCTAAGATGTAACTACACAGATGCATGCAAACATGTGCGCGTGCACACACACATACACACACACACACACACACACACACACACACACACACGGTATTTTGTATTCAGTATATGGATTCACTTGAAAAATTTGAAGAGGAGCCAGAGAGAGGCTTTGTAGAGCCACACACACCCCATTACTTTACAGTGAGGAAAGGACTAGAGGGAAATTTCAGATTCATTTTAAAGGTGCTTTTGACAAGTCTAAAATGTGATTTCCATTCTAAACTCCTTTTGTATTGAAAACTGGATGAAGGATATCAATATAACACGCTGTGAACAACCAATTCCCCACTCACCCAAACTTCAATGACTATTTTTACCCTTTAATTCCCATGAGTGTATATAGGTACACATATATATCCATACATACAGGTGTGTGTGTGTGTGTGTGTGTGTGTGTGTGTGTGTGTGTGTGGTTTTTAATGTCTCATCTCTCTGGGAACTCAGTTAAAATAGCTAATGTAAATTGTGTTTATCCAACTTCAAGACAGTAATGCCAATCTCAAATGCACCTCGAGAAAGTCTGAATTTACTGTTTTTATTACACACCAATAGGCACATTGTGTCTTTATGTTCTGTTTTGTGTATTTTTATGTACAACATTAAAGTATGAATAGTTAGTCAAAGTATTAAGAACTCAACTAGATCATATTCTCTCTCTCTCTCTCTCTCTCTCTCTCTCTCTCTCTCTCTCTCTCTAATTAAAACTAAACTATTTGTTGTGTGATTTCAGCAGAATTAAGATAAACTGGTCTGTGAAAAACTGAGTAAGATCCCTGAACAAACTTCAGCACGAACACAGCAAATGAGCTTCAATTCCATCAGTGAAATTCTTTTCTTTCACCTCTCTTTTCTGTTGTGGTCTTGAGTACCAGTGCCCAGTAAGGCACAGAAATCCAAAGCTATTCCTCCTCTTCCTCCTTTCTTTTAATTTCATAACTCTCGGTTGAAAATGTATGCAAAATGTTTGAAAACATTTAGCCTTGTGTCACTTAAAATCTTATTGTCCAAGAGTCATGCAAGGAAACTTCTAGAACATAAGCAATATATCATAAGAGGTTAAGGGTAAATTTTCCTGACCTACAACAGGGGTACTGCCAATTCAGGGGGGTCCTCTCTATATATATAAACACGTCAGAACTAAACCCCTAATGAGTCTCAGACAACACTCCTATAACAATTCCTGAACAACCAAGACAAAACAAGGCCTATTAAACCACTTCCTTCCAAAAGCCAACTACCTTCATTTTCTATCCTTCAAAGACTTCTCATTGACCCTGGCTTTTGGTATTATACCCTTGTCAGGCTGACTTCCTTCCTCTACTTTTATTTATAAATCTGACCTTAATTAGGAGATGGAAATTACTCCCATATGGAAGCCATGTGCTTAAAAACATTTTCCCAGGACGGGGAGAGTGCTACATTTCTCTCTGTGAGTGTGCAAAGTAAGTATCTTCCATTTTACCACTGTTCATTCCACATTTGATGGCTATTCATTCCTGAGTGTTGATCCTTCTCCCACCATGCTATGCTTCACTGAAAACAAGTGTCAGAGCTCTAATGTCACATGGTAATAAATGTGCTCACAATTCTTTCAGGGAACTACCTTGTGAGTTTTCAAAAAAAATGCATCAAACTTACCAATCTGACTATAACAGCTCAAGTAAGTGAATTATTCTAAGTAGCTGCACGAGGGAATAGCATCTTCAATACTATGTAAGAGAAACAAGCAGAGTTGTTACTGTCCTAGGCTCCCATCATCCTATTGGGCCACCCTCCTAGTGCTGGCTGGCTATTGTGTCTTATGTGTTGTTGTTGTTGTTCTTGTATGTGTATGTGTGTGCACACACATGTGCATGCCATTACCAGCTTACGATGAATGTTACTGTATGTAAACCTCTAACCACATTTCTGGCTGTTTTTCTTACAGAAATTATTGGTCTCCAGGTCTAGACACCACAGCTTAAAGCAAATTGTCAACATAATTATCTGGTTAGACGTCCTTTTTCTTTTTCTTTTTCTTTTTACTGAAAATATACACTGCTAGTCTGTGTCTTCTCTGTTTGATAATTTTGCTAGTCTCCAGAGCAGTTTTGAAACTCTGTACTTTTCCCACCTAATCTGCTGTTAGAGGGTTATATATTCCAACCAATTTCCTATTTGTACATTTATATTTTCCCCTCACAAACATAAAGGAGAAGAAGTAATTGCTGAAGAGGAAAAACATAAAAATAAAATAACCTACCTGGAAACTTTTGAAGCGTGTGTGTGTGTGTGTGTGTGTGTGTGTGTGTGTGTGTGTGTGTGTGTGTGTGTGTGTGTGTGTGTGTGTGTGTGTGTGTGTGTGTGTGTGTGTGTGTGTAACTTAGAAAAAAAACATGCTTAAAGGCAATGTCTCTATACTACAAATAAATGGTTTTTTATTGGGGTAAAGCATCATTTTGTTCATTTCTTATAGTAACTGGCTTACTTTCAACTAAATTATCCTTTGTCAAGTCACTTGGTAAGCACCTGTAAAAAAAGTGCCCATCTCATTAAAACAGAGCAGCTTCTTTTTCACTTAATTTAAAAGGCAGAAATTTGGATTACCATACTCTTTCAATTTGACAATTAGTTTAGATGATATTATCAATTTAACAAAGAACACTAAATATTGTTACTATAAGAATAACTAAATATATTTAACATATACTCTCTATATGTACGCATACATATTTTTCTTTTCATCATCCAAGTATCAGGCACTAAACAGGGGCTTCATGTGTATGAGTTATGCCACTTGTACTTCCCTTAAGAATACTTATTGTGGATTGATTTATTCTACTTTATTTTTTTGCCTCTTGTGGACCTCTTGTGTGCCTTGTGCCCACAGAAGCCAAAAGAGAGAACTGGATCCCCTGAAACTGGAATTAGAGATGATTGTGAACCACTGTGTGGCTGCTGGGAATCAAACCTGGGCCTTCGGGAAGAGCAGTCAGTGCTCTAAACTGGTGAGCCCTCTCTCCAGCCCCGTGTTTCCCTTTTAATAAGCTGGGTGCTCATTAACATATTGCTTTCTTTGATTCACCTATTAATTCTCTCTTTCAAAAAATACTGATTGAGGGTCTATAACATTCTCTTCTCTTACCTCTCTCTTCTCTCATTGCTGCTAAGGCTCAAACTCAGAGCCCTGTACACACTAGGCAAGCTCTCTAGCATGGAGCTACATCCTCAGATGATAATCTATAATATTCTTATGGTTATCAAGTTTCTACATATACTTGGCTCAATCTTGGATAGGCTCTTTTTCTGCTGGCAACATGGGGGCACCTCAGCAGGGAGACCCGGGTGTGACTCCACTAGCTCAGGAGCCTATCTAACAGAAGATCATTTAGAACACAAGGAGCTCGTAGAATCATCTACTACATCTCTCTTGGCTATCCAAGATCCCCAGTTTTCTGTCAACTGCTTTCTCTCCCCGCCTCCACATGGAGACCCATACTTCCAAGGCTTGAGGAAATGATAAGGAGATTTTTCCACTTTATTTAAAACAAACTCCCAAGTCATTGTTTAGAACAGGGCAATGGGCTTTAACAAGGTGATGGCTTCTGTTTCCAATCCAAAGCAGTCTGATTTCTGAATTCTTGATTGAACAATTCTGGATACGAAGTAGCAGAGATTAGTTTCCATCCTCACTGCCAAGACACTATGGGAAGGACTAAAACCCTGTAATCTTAGTTGACATATACACGACATGCTACATAAAAAGAAGACTAGGAACTCTTCGGCTATGTACCAATGCCTCTGTGCAGGGTGGGTGCTAGGGATGGCCAGAACGCACTCTAACCTCTAGCCACAATAACAGATTCTAGACAGGTTTAAGCATCAAGCTTCTTAACTGTCTGAGAATGTGGGACCCAGTGAAATTTTCCTTTGGTGTGATCTCCATAGCATCATGTGCCAATGACTCTGTTAACCAACAGTAACAATCTATCTCCTCTCCCCACCTTTTCTTTATGGGAGACGGAGTATGGAGGGGAGGACTAAAGGGGATGAGAACAAAGATGCTGATGAAACTCACAGACTTGAAAGTTAACCAAGAACAGGTTCATTGTGAAACTGGAGTTTGGTTTCTTCACTTTTTGAGTCAATATCCTTCCCCCAAAGATACAGATGTTCCAGTGTCTTGGAACTTAATCCCAGACAAAGAGAAAAAGCTCCATCTTCTGAAAATATAATCCACAGCCCAATAAAAGTAACAGTATAAAGAAACCACAAATGGCCCCTATAGCTGCCAACAAGGAGCCTTCCTATTCTTTGTCTCCAGTCCAGAGGCAGTAAGTTCCAAAATTGAGTCAGCAAGTCTATTATCCAATGCTAAAATATTCCTTATGGGGCATTATGATATTTTTTATCTGTATTAGCTCCATTTGGTATTTACTAAAATATTTTAAGAGTTCTTGCAAGAAAGTGCATCAAGATCTAACATGAGAAACTATTTGGCAAAGATAAGATTTCATCGAGCTCTGGGAACTAATACCTTTGTGTAGATAAGAGCCCTCATTGTAAGATGAAGAGGAAATGCATCATGGTACAAGCTTCTCCTCTGTGATTGTTTGCAGGACATTCACACACAGACAGACAGGAGTGGGTGCATGTGCACATATCTGCCAAAGGGTACCATTTTGGTATGAAAGGAGAAGGATGTTCAGTTTTAAGCTTTGTCCCATGAAAATTAGTTAAAAGTAGAGTCATGCCCAACAAATTCATACACAAGGGTTGAATGATGTGACCAGGGAGGGGTAATGTTCACATGAAATGAGGCAAAATTCAGGAACCCTGATTTGGGGTCAAGCTCTTCTTTTGCAATGAGCTATGTGATCTTGGGGAACACTTTGTGCCTGGCTGGATTACAGCTTTGTCATCCACAAAGTAATGAAATTTGAGAACTGATTTCATGGGTTTATTTCTGCCTGGCATTTGGATTCAATGAAGAGGCCAGAAAAAGATGATTAGAATAGGACTTGGCTGGCTTTGAGAAGCATCAAACTAGATCAGGAATTTTAGATTTGCTGCCATACGAAGTTCATTCAAATTCTCTAACACTCTATTACAACTACGGGGAAGCGGAATGAATGGAAATGTTCCTATTCAGCTATCACAAAACAGGGCAGCGGTGGCCCCTGTACATTACGCTAAAATGACCTCCCCTGTTGTTTACCTCTCCACAGCAAGCTAAGACCAATATCCACTTGTGCTGAACTCACGTTCTGAAATGTCAAATAGCTTTAAAGGTGGTCTGAATAAGCACTCGCAGCCATCTGGAACCTACCTGCTTTATGTGCACCACAACTATCCCCAGTATCTGCTGGCCAAAGTGCACCCAACAACTGCTAGCCGGTAGCAAGGCCAACCTTTACCTGTAGTTCTGAAAGCCCCAAACTGCTGTAGAACTTCAGATCCAAATGCTCTACCCAACTGAGGAGTGACATCATGTACCCACCCAAGTCCCCTTTCTGCTTTTCATCACTTACCCAGGAAGTCTCTTGTTCTATTTCCCTTCTGGGTGATGGCATCATGCCACTGTCCCTGGGAGGTTTTCAGCTGGGAGGGAGTTCCTTCCCAATGCCACATAGCCCAAGCACTTCCCAAACAGATTCTCTGTGTTGCTGCCTGTCATGAAGATGCCTCTTCTTGATCAATCACCAGATCCCCAACCTTATCACACCAACCCATTCAAAGTGGAATAAACATTTCAATGGTTTCCAAAAACATCAAATATAGAGCAGAAATTTTCTGCTATTCAACAATATCTCACAGAAACTGAAAAACACTGAACAAATATGTTGAATAGATGGAACCTGTGTAAGAAGTCAGTACATTTCTAGGTCAGGGTAGGGAGCTGTTCATGAATTCTCAGGCAAGTAGGATGTGGTTGGTTACTTAGCACAGATCCACATGAGTCAAGAGATTTTGCTCTGAACCCTCAACAATCACCTCTCCTCTTGGGTTATTTTTAAAGCCTCCATAGCAGCTAAGGTGTGCACTTAGCTGAAAATTTGATTGGTACTGGGATGTGCTGAATGGGTAAGGACCCATTGTAAGCTTGTGGTCAGCCTCTTAAACAAGGCCATCTAATTAGAAATCCCATTCTGTTATCCACTACATATGCAACTCTGGGTAAGTTGCTAATCTGTCAGAATCCTTCTTTGTCATGTGGACAGAATGACTGGACACCTGATGTGCCTCCTCTGGGTGTCTCAGCTTCAGGAGTTCTGGGTCATTGGTTGCTGCCCCTACAGTGTTGTCACTGTTGCCATCCACTCCTTCAGTCCCTCCTGACTGACCACTAACTTCTGATAACCTCAACTGCCCCTGCAGTGGTGGAAGCCACAGCAGCTCCTTGACCTGACTAACCTACTGAGGTTCTGGATCCTTCCACACTAAGACTTCAGTGAAGAGATAAACCATAGGACGCTGTTTGCAGTCTCTTCAGAAGCTACCTGAAGGGGCTAGGGAATACAGACCAGAAGAGCAAAGAATCCCCATCCCCCAACAGGCCTAACACTGACCAAAAAATGGTTGGAAGGTGTGGACAACAGATCAATTTTTTGTTCTCCCTCATTTGGAAAGTCCTGAGACACTGTTTTTAAACAGGCATTTCATATGGTTGTATCTGTCTCACTTCCTTTCTTCCTTACTGTGATTGGGATACGTAAGCTGAAATAAACCCTTTCTCCCCAACTTGCTTTCAGTCATGATGTTTTATCACAGAAACAGAAAGAAAACTAGGACAAAGTACACATAAGACTTGTTTACATCTCTTTTTACCAAAGAACATAAGTTAGATCAAGATCAAAAGAGTTGGCACCCTAAAGCATTCAGAACACTGTCCAATACAACTGCCACTTAGCCACTCATGGCTATTGAGCACATGAAATGTGGCAAACTATACTGAGCAGGAAAATGCTCATATCCCTCAAGCTTATGATGGAGTTTCTAATAAAATGTCCCAAGTAAAGATTTACACCTCAGAAAGAAGATTTATTGCTGGGTTAGTTATTGTAGCATTGCTTATGATAAGCAGCATTTATGTGTGATTTTTTTTAAGTATCAAGAAGTTTAAAGAGTAAGGACACACATGTATAAAATATTACTTGAATATTAAATTTGATATGACATTCTTAAAAGTGGAGAGGTGGCTGATAATTTACAACTATTTGCCAAGTCTTTTTTTTTAAGTTTTTCATACAATATATTTTGATCATATTCTTTCCCCTCCCTTAACTCCTCCTAAATCCTCTCCAACCTCCCTACCCACTCAACTCCATCTCTATATAACTAAAGGAAAAAATCAAAATCAAACAAAACAAAAAATCTCTACTAAGACAGAAAATACCAAAACAAACAAAAAAAGCACACACACACACACAAATATGGAATCATCCTTTTTGTGTTAGCCAACTACTCCTGGGCACAGAGCCTGCCAATCAATTGGAGTAAATAGATTTTCCCTTTCCCAGCAGCTATTAAATGCAAGTAGCTTCTTGGTAAGGGTTTAAAAATTAGGAAATTTGCCAGACAGTGGTGGTGCACGCCTTTAATCCCAGCACTTGGGGAGGCAGAGGCAAGTGGATCTCAGTGAGTTCAAGGCCAGCCTGGGCTACAAAGTGAGTTCTAGGACACCCAGAGCTGTTACACA
>LZPO01057484.1:3344284-3377606 GCA_001675575.1 Neotoma lepida
ACCACATAGAACACTGGGAGAAAAGGATACAGAACCATATATACAATTGTCAGCCTTAGAAACAACACAGTCAAAGTCAAACTTACTTGTGAATTTCCCTTCATTCCAATATTTCAAATCAACTCCTGTCTTTCCCTTTCACAACTGCACCAACACCTGGTTGCCTATGTAGCCCCTATTACCATTCCAAGCAGTTTCCACTTTACTCTCTTAGCTCCCACTTTTTATTTTTTGTGTTTGCACACAGGTGCACAGGTGGGGGGTGCACATGCAAATATATGCTTCTGGAGGCCAGAGGTCAATCTCAGGTGTAATTCCTCCTCAGATATCATCTACCTTATTTCTTGAGACAGAATCTCTCACTGGGACTCAAGGTTTGCCAAATCAACTAGGCTGGCTTGTTTCCACCTCCCAGTTCTGGGATTACAGGACTGTAGCACTATACCCAGCATTTTCTGTGGCTTTTGGGATTGAATTTAGGCCCTCATGCCTGCACTGCAGTACTTTACCTATTGAGTTATCTCCCTGGGCCGTATCTTATACAAACCACTATAAGATACAGCCCCTACGCCTTCTGTTTCCTTCAGTCTCTTCCTCTACCCACCTAAGCAGAATTAATCCTCCTTTTTCTGACTAATCATGAAACTTTTTTATTTGTTTGGTGTTTTTTTAGGGGGGGGGTGTTTGTTTTTTGAGACAAGGTTTCTCTCTGTAGCTTTGACTCTCCTGGAACTTGCTCTGTAGACCAGGCTGGCCTGTAACTCACAGAGATCAATTTTTATATATGGCCTTTTTTATTGTTTTCCCATGTCATATTACACTTCTAATATTGCTGGCTTCTTTCTACACCCTAAACTGTGAACTTTTTTGAGGCTAGTGGTTTTATCTCATTCACGTCATATAGTTAACGTAAGCAAATAATGTATACACTCCATGTATCTAATTACTGAATGAATAGAGATCCTAGAGAAATGGGAGACATAAATGAAATGTCCAAAACTGTTCTGAGTTGTGAAGCTAGGACAGCTGTGGATCTATACAGAAGGCAAGATGCTCCTAGTTGTGACAGCCAAGAGGACTGCACCAAAGGGGAGGATTCTGAGTCTGCTCTTGATAAGCAGGAGCAAGCTGAAGAAAATACTAAGCTTCTAAACGCCATTTTCTATAGCACATTTCAATATTGTTTCTCCCTAGTAACATGTTTCCTCACTTCCTCTGTGTCAACAGAATACCAGGAAGCTCTCTGCCCCATTATAATAATTCTTTTCATCTCTTGCCCCATCTACCCGTTACAATACACTTCTTTACATTTTCAGAAGTGAAATTCAACCAGAATTCAATACAATGATTGTAATTAAGGTAAAATTTTAAAGTAATTCTCTTACCATCTAATTAAGTTAGATCCTAAAAGTAAAATCATTGTAAATAAAAACTAAGAAAAATGGAATTTGCAAAGGGAGAAAAAAATATCGCATCACTAAATGTCTTGGGGAGCTAGTAGTATTACAGAGTGCTCCTGGATAAAGTTCCAATGCAGTGGAGAGGGATTTCATTGATTAATTGATTGATTGATTGAGATTAGTCAAGTCAGGCCAGGTGTGGTCACTTATGGCACCCGAGGTAGAAGAATGGAAAGTTCCAGACAAGCTTGGGCTATATAATGGGACAAACACATAAAAGCAAACAGAAAACACCAGGGCTGGTGAAAGATGCCTCAGCAGTTAAGAGGAAGTACTGTTCTTGCAGAGAACCCAACTTCAGTTCCCAGCACCTATATCGGGCAGCTTACAATTTCCTGTAACTCCAGCTCCAGAGGATCCAATACCCTTTTCTGGCCCCCATGGGCCCCTGCACTCATACGCACACACATAATTAAAAATAAAATTCAACCTTAACATAATAGGCCAGGCAGTGGTGATGCACACCTTTAATCCCAGAACTCGGGAGACAGAGGCAGGCAGATTTCTGTGAGTTTGAGGTCAGCCTGAACTACAGAGAGAGTTCTAGGACAGCCAGAACTGTTACACAGAGAAATTCTGTCTTGAAAAAAATCAAACTAAAAATAAATAAATAAAAAAATAGATAGATAGATAGATAGATAGATAGATAAAATAACAGTCTTGGGTTACTAAAATTATTAAATCATATTGGGTTTCCAGAAACTGCTCAAAAGTGGATATTTACTCTTTAGATGTCTATTTGATATGTAATTTGACATTGAATAGTATATTTTTTAACTTGTTTACATTTGTATCCATTTTTCTTGTACTGAAAATTTTCACTCCTAAGACATTGACAAATTGACTCATTTGTCTTATTTCATAATATATATATATATATACAATTTTATTGAAGTATAATATAATATGAACACAAACAATAAAACTACACAATGAAATTTAAAGATTTGAAATTCAAAATTCTTTTGTCTTCAAACTATAAGCACATTAAAGATCTACAGCCAGGGAATTATATTTAAAGGCCCTTAAAAAGTCCATGTTCTTCTCTGTTTTGTTATGTTGCTGATTACCTTCATGCCAATTTTAGGTTCTTCATTTGTTCCTGTTCATTCCTCCACCTTTTCCAGTTTAACCTGGCATTCTAAATATGAAAACACTTCCGTCTTTAAAAAGAAAAATAAAACAAAACAAAACGGAGTACATCTAAAGTTTATCTACCCTCTTGCATTCCAAAGGGAATGTTTGTTCAACACCTACAGATCTATAGTCACAGATTTGCTAAAGCTCTCACAGAGCTCTGGTTTATAAAACAAATGAACAGGGCGAACTTTGGAAGAAAGGATTACTTCCTGAGCAAGCTTTCTTTTGCTTGCTCTCTAGGCCAGCTGCAGCTTATTCTCTTGGGCTCCCTTTGTCAGAAACCCACTGCCCCACCTCTCTTGCTATGATGAGAGTATCTGCCAGGCTTGCCCCATAAGCCTCCTGGAATAATTAAAGGCAAAAAAAAATGGTTGTGCATACGCTACCCATCTTCCACGTGTAATCATTTTTAAAATGCTACTTGGTGAACTCATTCTTTTGAGTTTGGGAAAGAAAGAGCAGTGAACAACACTGCCCACATCACTAAGGGGACAAAAGCAAGCTCAGGTAGGCAAAGTGAAGGGAAGAACTCCACGGCAAAGGCACAGAACAGAATCCGAGAAGTCAAATTTCCTCTGAAATGGGAACATGGGTAGAATGCAAAATGAGTGGAGTGAATTATGTTAGATATATAACAAATTACTTTGGGAACTGTTTTTTTTTTTTTATGGAGTCATCCAGCCCATGATTACATAAGTTTGCCCATCCAAAAGAAGACTCTTTATGTTGTATCTGTAGGCCACATGACATTATCTATGGTTTTAGAAAGGGCATGAAAATAGCATATAAAGGACCACACAGGACTTCCATATAGGACTTACCCTTTGCCAAGACACATACACATAAGGAGGTGGGGTATATAATCAATTTACTCCTCCTAAAGACTCTCTAATGTGGTTACCATGGCCATCTCCATTTTACGGATTAGAAAACTGAGGTTCAGCTAACTTAAATAAATTCTCCAATATGTTTCAGTAGTGGAGCTAACCTTGAAACCTAGCCATCTGGCTCCAGATTGTCTTCCTTTGACCTCCTCAAGGTTTGTTTTTGACATAACGGAATGTAGAGCAGCAGGAGTCAAATAGAGGCATGGAGGCGGAGCAGCATTGTGTTCCAAAAAGAGCTGGCAATAAATACAGTGGAGTGGCTGACTGATAAGGATGGAATGGGGTTTGGAAATTGCATACTCTCATGAAGCAAACATGCAATTGTGTCCTTTCAAAAGTGATAGAAACTATTCAAACTATCCCATTTTTCTTCCCTCCTGTTTCAACATTTACTTTAGACTGTGTTGCCCTGGCAAAATCTTGCTTAAAATTGACTCTCACATTTCAAGGGCTGCAAAAATGCTTAGATACATACAACCTGGGATAAAGTGACAGTTACCTTTGGGCATATTAAAAAGATGGCTTTGCTAATTGTAAGGCTTATAGCTTCTGACATTGGCACTCTTCACCTTTTTCTGTACATATAAGTATTCAAGTCTAGAATGATTAAGTAGGATTTGCTAGAAGTCACTGGATTGACTATTTAACACCTTCTACAACAGCCAAACCAAACTTCCTAAGGATGAGTATACTCCCCTGGCCTGGATGCCATGCCCATTACACAAACGACAGAGTGGTTCCTGGGCAAGAGCAGAGAATCACTCAGAAGCCTGTCAGAACTGTGTAATCTCAGCCTTCACTGCAGATCTGCTACACTAGAATCTGCACTTTGTCCAAATCTGTCAGGCAATCTATATGAATATTAAAGTCAAATGCATTGTACTGGTCACCAAATCCAGCAAAGGAAATTGTTGGTGAGCCTAGGTTGGTTACAAGTAGGTCAATCATTTGTAAGGTATATTCTTAGTATCACTTTGTAACTTAAAATTATCTTCTTTTTTAATTTTAACTTTGTATATGAGTGTGTGCATGTGGACATGCGCATGTCAGAGCATGTGCTCTCAGAGACCAGAAGAGGGCACATGATCCCCTGGAGCTAGAATTACAGGCAGTTATGAACCACCTGATGTGGGTACTGGGAACCAATCATAGTTCCTCTGTAACAGCAGTTCACGTTCTTATCCACTGAGCCATCTCTCTAGCCCCAAATAATCTTCCTGATGCAAAACAATCTTTAGTACCTCTTTATGGTAGCTCTAGACCGTTTCAGATTGAATCATTCGTTGGTGAGAGGATATAAGGTGCTGTGATGTGTAAAACTCGGTCCCTTAACCGACCCACAAAGAAATAGCCAATAGACCTCATTTCTGCAATGACTCTCACTGGTGACTTTACTTCAAAGCAGATTAATTACCTTTTCTGAATTGCAAAACAATCTCTTTAGCATTGGTGACACACATAAATCTCCATCCCATTTCTACCCAAGTAGACATAAAACAATCAACATAATAATATCAACAGCTACCACATATGTAGTGTTTACAAAACTGAGTGGAAGAGAAATCAAGCCATTTCCTTAACACCACGCAGCCCACACAGCTAGTGCATGATGAGGGACCTTGCCTACTCTGCCTGTGTCCAGAGTCTCCAGAGTCCACCGTGGGGCCATGGATCCACAGTGCTTCTTAACTTAACGCTGCTCAAGGTTCCAATAGGACCTCATTAAAATGCCCTCGAAATAAAGACTGATCATTTACTTTGGGAAATATAATTTGTTTCAGAAATTTTACTCAACAAAATGAAGTAAGTGAGGCCAGCAGCTGCCAAGACATCATTTCACAAAGTTAAAACATTACTTCTGGCCTCTAGGCCTTGGTTGCAATTGCAACATCACATGGTCTGCTAGGTGTGCTTTAAAATGCCCTTCTACCTATAACTGGAACTCACTCCAACCTCAAAAGTTCCTTGTGTTTTCTATAAATGAAACACCATTGCAAACTCTATGAATTTATGATATTGCAGGCTTTGCTTATTTATTAAATCACCAGTTTGAATTCTCCTTTTTGCTCCAGACAAATTGTTTGGGGATAGAGGGCTAGATAGGGTCTCACTATGTATCCCAGCCTGGTCTCAAAGTCAAGATCCTCCTGTGCCAGCCTATTCGGTCCTGGGATTACAGCTGCATGTTGTCACACCTTAATCCTAAATGGAATCTCCCAGACAATTCTAACAGACTCAACTAAGGTCTTGTGCTTTGGTTGAGGTGGAGAGGGAGCCTCCTATCCTTCAACATCCACCTCAGTGTCCCTTGAATGCATGCCTCCAGAACTTTAGAGTCCTGGAAACAGGTAACAGAAAAAATACATAGTGAGAAAGGTTGGCAAGTTCACTTGTGTGCTTGTCTGCTGCACCTTAGTGATGTTCCCTGGCCTGCAATCAAAAGAGCTCACAACAGGCATTACTTACCTTTATGCCCAAGGCTTCTCCTGAAATGACAGCAACTGTCACACCATCCTTGGTGGGTTTGGGGATCTCTTCACTTTTCAGTTCCTGGTACTGAGGCTCCACCATCTTTTCTGAGCGTCTCAGATTCACCCACAGCTGTAAGCCATGGGCTGGCTCCTCTGAGCAGGGCATCTCAGCATGCAGAATGCCCCGGCCTGCTGTCATCCACTGCAAACACCAGAGCAAGAAGCTAAATGTAACACAGCCCCTAACAAGTCTGCACATGCAACAATTACAACACTGTGGCAAAGTGACACATCCAACAGGAGCTGCGGTCAGAGTGCCTGGACATCTCAAGAAATAATAAATGTCTATGACAGTTCCTGGGGCTCTTTCACATTTCCAAAGCCTTCCTCATTTTTAAATTAAAGCATCAGAATTGGAAAGAATGCTCTCTGTGATGGCCCTGAGTTTCACATAAGATAAGGAGTTGCAACCAGATAGTATTGGGGTATAATTTGACTTAAGAAGGGTAAAAAACAGTACTGGGCAGGGAAGATGGCAGTCAGCAATGCACCTGAATTACAGGCCTAGCCAACTCAACAGGGAGATGTGCAGTTGGGCTAAATCTTCAGGATTGTCCTGAAGTCAGCCAAGAGTTATCATAGGATTGCTCCCGAGTAGGAAGCAGAACCTTGGGAAAGTCAATTTCCTGCCACAGAGTACAATTCCCAGGGAGGAATGTAGCAATGAACCATCAGCAGATAGCATGTACATCAGCTGAAGTGAAGTGTGATTCTAATTAGTCTTATCAATAAAAACCAGGAGTCATATATCAGGGTAAAAGCTGAAAGATCAGAGAAGTAAAGGAGCAGCCACAGTCACTTCTTACCTCTCCAAATCCTCCGACCAAAAGGTCCGAGATCCTGTCTCCACCCTGCCTTATCACTTCCTGTCTCCTGTCTGTACAGACCTCCAGACCTCTCTATGGTTAACGGTTAACTAGTGTCTAGCTCCACCCTCTGATATCCAGGCAAGCTTGATTTGACAGAACACAAACAAAATATCACACAACACTGTAGAACATATATGTGAGATTAAATAGACATGGGAGAGCCCTCAGCATCCACTACCCTGGAAATGGCGAGCTTTTACTTCTGGGTGTACAATTACAGTAATGGAGCCATACTACTGAGAGAAACAGTTGTTGTCTCTGGCTGTTGAACAGATTTTTCAAGTGTTTGTTTACATGTTTGAGAACATACTGGAGCCCTCCCCTGGGCACTAGCCTCAGACTCTGAGGATGCAGGATTAGAACATGATACATCCATTTCCTGCTTGTCTTAGCTTGGATTCACCATAGAAGACCCTGAAACAAGGACCTACATGCAGGATGTTTATTTGAAAAGTGATATAGAAAGCAAAATGGAGGAAATAGGGAAGGGTGAGATGGGCAAAGGAGAAAGCCAAAGAGGAGTGTTGCATGAGCTAGCCCCAGCTGTGGAGGCCTGGGGCTTAGTCCCATTGGGAATCCTGTAGATAAACTTCAGAATTATTGCATGGAATGCAGGGAACACTAAGACATTTAGGTTACATTTGGCATCCCTCAGTAACCAAGAGCCACAGAGAGAGGCCCAATGCATGCACTTCAGGTAGGGTGCTATGTATGGATACACTGGAACTGTCACCACCTAAACTCAGAAGCAGGCCATGAGCATCATCTTCCACCCAGCCCTTGGAGAGGAAAAAACCCTTAAACACAACTGCTCAAAATAGTCATTGCCATTACCTTTGTGCTTGGTTGGTATTGTGAAGAATGACCGAATTGTACCAGAGTACATGTAGTGGCTCAAGTTGTCTTACCTGAGGGTTCTACTATCAGGCTGAAGCCCCAAGTAAGCACAGACTAGTGGAAAGAAACAGGAGGAGGAGTCCGGAGAAAAGAAACAGCAGCATGAGAAAGAGAGTCTGAGACAAGTATGAGGACCTGAAAGAAAACCACTACATGTTTTGGAGATTTTTTTACTTCATTAAGTCTAAATACATTTCTCTCTACTCTGTTGGATAAGGCTGATTGAACCTTCGAGAGGAGAAATTCATTTTTTTTCTGTCTGACAACAGCTATTGGTGTTCCTCAAAGACCTCTTTCTATTTTCTTCCTCCACTAAAAATTCCTCTCTGGGTATTTTTATTTGTTCTTTGACAATTTCTTACATGTATACAATGTATCCTAACAATAGCCAACTCAAATCCCCCTCCCATAGCTTCGATCTCTTAACCTTTTAGATAAAACATAGCTTGGTAATACTTAAAAAAGCCCACCCATTGGGTTTGGATGAGGAGAACATGGTTCTCTTTCCATCCCCTCCACTTACTAACTCTGAGGCTTTTCAGATAACTCCAATACCTTTTCACTTTCAAATACCTTTAAATATCTATTCTCTCATTTAAAACTGGGATGCAAAATACTAATGATCTCAAAGAGCTCATGCAGATGGAAATGTTGAATAAGCCAAAAGATGCTATGCCATTATTATCCTAAGCAAACGAGAAGTCTGCTTTGTTATTGTTGTTACTGTGGTTGTTTTGAGATAGGATCTCATTATGTAACTCAGGCTGGCCTTAAACTCTTGATCCCCCACCTCCACATCCTGGGATACAGACATAAACTGCCATGCCCCGGTCCCAGTTGTGATACTGCAATGGTCAAAGTGTGGACCAGCATCTACAAAGGCAGCCTGATGAGGCAAACAGCAGAAGTCACCAATTCCATGAGCAGCACATGCCCTGGGGTTCTCGTCTGCCACTCTGAGTAAACTCTGTTTTACGGTCTGCTCTAGTGGGAGGTTCCTTTTTCTTTCATGGTAGCATTTTCCTTTTGCTTTTGTTTTTTATTTTATTTTCATTGAAACACCATGATCCAATATGTATACTCTGCATGCCACAAAATATGTAAATGGTCTCATATAGAGCTCCTACCTACACAACTGACCAAAATGGTCTGAGCAGTTTCAGGGGGGTTAAATAATACCGTCACAAACAAAAGCAATATGGCACACAGTTTGCGTTACTATCTTTTTTTTGAGATAGGCTCTTACTATGTAACCTGGCTACCCTGAAACTCACTCTGTAGACCATGCTGGTTTTGAGCTCACAGAGATCCACCTATCTATGCCTCCTGAGTGCTGGGATTAACACTGAACCATGCAACTGAATTGAAACATAAATAATGAATTGTCACAAGTGCAGAACCTAAGTCTAGAAAGACTGAATTGAAATGGTCTTCAACTGCTGAGTTTGGCAGAAGGGACATCAGAAATGATCACTACCTGAACAGCTTCAATACAGGTTGAAGGGAAGGATGCACACAGGCCAACTATGGCTTCAGTGAATTGAGGAAGGAATGGCAATTGGGACAGTAACTCTTGATTACACTTTAAGAAAAATAAAAACAAACAAAAAAATGACAACAAAACAAAGACTGGGTAAGCACTAAAAAGTGACTGGGGACCTACACCACTGAGATGGCTCAGCGGGTAAAGGCACTTGCTGCCAAGCCTGACAACCTGAGTTTAATCCTGGGGATCCACTTGGTAGAAGGAGAGTTGTCCTCTGAGGACTATCCATGTGCCACGGCAAGTGCTTGCATACACATACAAATAAATAAATGAAATATCATGAAGATTGCATTTGATTTCCAGCACCACAGGAAATAGTGATTGAGGGGTCAAGGAAAACATGAGAACAGAATACGGGAGATCTGTGTTGGTTTCCAGGCAGCATAGAAGAATACACAGAAAGTAGGGTATGATGGCTAGTGTTCTCAGCTTGATAGAATCTGGAATCACCTGGGAGACAAGCCTCTGCGCATGCCTGTGGGGCTTATCTTGATGTGGTAACGGATTAGTAATACCATCTTTACTGAGGCAAGGCTATTTTTTTTGCAGGGGATCCTGAACTATAGGAAATGGAGAGAGTGAGCTAAGCACTAGCATGCATTCATTGCTCTCTGTTTCTGCATGTGGATGTGATATGAGCAGCTGCTTCAAGCTCCTGGAGCCTTGACTTCCCTGCCATGACAGACTTCACCTTTGTTACATAGCTAGACTGGCATTAGGCCCCTTGTAAAACACTGAAGAGGGATTCCTCCCTCATGGTCACCTTTGGCCCCCAAACACTTTTTCCCCTGGTAATACTGCAGAAGGAAAAGTATCAGTTTTGCCCCTTCCTAAAATTCCAAATACTATATGACAAGGGGGAGATTTCAGGGGTTTGTTGAGGCCCATTAAGGGAAAGCTACTTCCGCCCATCAAAAGAATGGTATCTGAGTTTTACCCCAGCCTTGATAGAGGTATGGCATTCATCATCCTTAAAGATTGGAACATTACATACTGCTTCTCCTCCCTTAAGAATTAATCCAATTGGACCTGTCAGTCATGTAGCCACAAGAGCATCCCTCAAGAAAGCTAATTCACCAGAAGACAGGCTAAGGAGGTGGAAGGAATAATTATTCCCTTAATGAGATAACACACTTATACATCACAGAAACCCCTCCCTCATTAAATGCTTACAGATCATCACTCCTGAGCTTGCCCACTTTCTGAATTCTAACTTTCCTTTCTTTCCTTCCATCTCTTATTCAGATACTGACCAAAAGCCTAAGCATGCTTTCCTTGATCCTCTGGACTTTCTCACTCTGTCTCTGAGGTGCCTCTCCCCTTCCAACGTGCAGCTGCTTGCCAACATGCTGACTTTCTTAGACCCTAACTCAAAAAGGCATGACTTTCTCTCAGCTTCTCCATCTTCACCTTGCTGACAGCTGCTAAATTTCACAGCTTGCCTGAACTGTTGTTTTCCCCTCAAATGCTAATAAATTCTCTCAAGCTTCCATCTGAGTCTGTTTTTGTTTTAATTCTTTAACAACGAGACTAAAAACCAACAAGAGAGAGCCCTGGTAACACTATGAACTGTGAACTAAAAACAACTCTTTCTCCTTTAAGATGTTTTTGTCGGGCTATTCTGTCATAGCAACAGAAAAGAAACTAAGACAGGAGAGATCAAGGTATGAGTATGAAAGAAATGGGAGAGATGGTTAATGTACTGGAAATAGGCAAGATCAAACAAACACCATCTAAGGCTGCTAACCAATCAGTAATCCCCTGTCATGGCCTACCTGTAGGTCTCCTGGGTTCATTTTACCAACATGCCCGCAAAAGTCTTCATGGGCCATGCTGCCCCCTTCCAGAAGATAAGATACCTTTTTAAGAAACAGAAGAAAAAGTTAGTCCTTGGACTATTGTAAAATCATAATGTTTGGGGTCTTTATTATTGACTTGCATCAGCTCCATATTTATTTTAGATATTAAACACTACCTTCGTTTGCAAAACATTTTTCCTATTTCAAGCTGCTTTTCCATTAAAATAATGGACAAAGGATATGAATAGACATTTTCCAAAGAAAACATGCAAATGGCTGGCAGGTATGGGAAGAAATGCTCACCGTTACTAATCAGAGAAATGCAAATTGAAATGACAATGTGACATCACCTCATACCTGTTAGGTACATACTATCCAAGTCAAAACATAGGTAATTGTCAAAAAGAATGTGGGAAAGGAGAGTACTTATATACTGTTGATGGGAAGTAAATTGGTCTAGACACTGTAGAAAACAGGATGGAAGTTATTTTAAAAAACTAAATATAGAATTACCACATGATACCAGTCTCTCAATCCTTGGTATATATCAAAACCAAATGAATTCATCATAGGAAACACATAGCAACATACTGATGTTTACTATAGTACTTACTATTCATAATAAGCATGATATGGAATCAGTTCAGGTGTCCAACAACAAACGAATGGATAATGTAAATGCGACACACACACACACACACACACACAGTGCAGAATGATTCAGAGCCTTACAAGGGGAAGATACCTGCTATTGTTTACAATATGGATAAAGCTGGAAGACATTACATAAATGAAATAAGACGGACACAAAAAGACGAGGACTGCATGATTTCACTTAGACAAATTGAGATTAAAGAGTTAATTACTAAGGATTGGAATGGAAGAAATACAGAAATGTAGGTTCGAGGCCCACACTTACGTGATAAATAAGTTCTTAGGGCCCAATGCACAGCATGTGACTAGAATTAGTAAAACTGCATTTGATACAATGGGGCTGGAGAGATGGCTCAGTTGGTAAAGTGTATTCTATGAAATCCCAAGGACTTGAGTTTGTTCCTCAGAACTCACCCAAAACAACCTTGTAATCCCAGTGCTGGGGAGGTAAAGATAGACAGATCCCTGGGGTTCACTGGCCAGCCAACCTAGCCTACGATGGCAAGCTCCAAGCCAGTGAGAGACTGTGTCTTTAGAAAAGGCAGACAGTTCCTGAAGAACAACACACTCAAGGTTGGCTTCTGGCCTCTACTCACAAACAGAAATATGTACATACATAAATGCACACATGATAACCTTGTGAGATGATAATCATTCCACAATACATGCATGCATGCATCAAAACACTGCAATACATGCATGCATCAAAACATTGCGGTGTATAGAATTGTCATATCATAGCTTAATAAAGCATGGAGGAGCAAAGGATTGAGTATTTGTGAAGATCTGTTCAATTTTTCCACCAAAGACTTACTGTTAGGAGAACTAAGACAGGAGAGCAACATGAAAGAATGAATATGTGGCAGGGGCCCAGACTATCCACACTACGAAATGCCTTTAAGGGAATTTCTCCAAGGAGGTGCAGTCCAGGATTGCCAGAGCTCATAGCCAGTTAAAATAACACTCACCCTGAAGGCCCAGAACCGTACATGATGTGCCCCCACAGCCAGGCCTGAAGCTCAGGTTAAAACAACCTGTTCTTGGACTAGCAGGGTCTCTGCTAGCAAGGTTCACACAAGTGTATACAGTGACACATCTCAGGTCACACCTTGCCCTAAAGGTGAGTCAGGAAGCCCAAAGGAAACATTTCTGACATCAGGTACACGGACTCAGTAGGTACTCAACACTGTTCATGACACATGTCAAGTAATTTCAAATTGAAGTCAGCATTCCCAGGTTCGTGTCTATACTAAATCTAAAACAGAAAAGAAATGCTATGGGTCCCAAAGAGTGGCCACTAGGCACGTGCAGCTGCTTAAGTTTCACTTCAATCAAATTAATAGAATTTCAATTCAGCTCTTCGGCTGCTCCAACCACATTCTGGGTGCTCAATAGCCTCCTGTAGCCAATGGCTGCCATAACCAATAGTGGATGTTATAAAACACTTCTAGCTTTACCAAGTTCTGTTGGCCACTCTGATCTAGACAAATGAAACTGAAAATTAGATTTCAGCACTGGTGGGCATTTTGTGTAGAGAAGAAAACTCCCCAAACCAGAAACATTCTAATCGGCCCCTCTTATTTCTATTTAATCAAAAGAAAGGAAAATGAACTGCAAAATTCTCATCTTTAAGGGTCTTGTAATCAAATCAGAGAAAAAAGATTAAAGAGACACCAAATACTAGGAACATTTAATTATTTCAAAGACATGGTCATATTGTTACAGGAAATACTCAGGTTAGTACCCGAGGCTTAAAATGTGTAGGGGTCAAAATACAAGGCTCTCTTTGTATGGTTTATTTAAATTAGTTTATTTGTGCACACCTATAACTCCTGAAAGAATTACCATTCAGCCTAAGCAGTTGTGAAAGGCATGGAAATGGTTCCCTGAAAACTACCCATCTCAAGTTTAGCAGTAACAGCCGTGGACACTCTCATAACTGGATGATGCATTCTTCATACTTCAGCTACCTCTGTATTTTCTTTAAATCACTTCTTAAAGTGACTGAATATACAGAAGAAAGAGATGTGAGCAGCAGCATGCATCTCTCTGTGCTTCTTGACTTGATGCAGTGTGACGGCCACCTCATGCTCCTGCCTCCACACCTTCCCCACAATGGACTATAACATAAGCTCAAACTGTGAGCAAATAAACCCTTCTTTCTTTGGGTTGCTTTTATTGGATGCTGTGTCATAGCAATGAGAAAAGATGGGGATGTGCCAGGGAAAAAGGCACCGGGGGCAGTGGGCAAGAAGGGTATTCCATGAACACTTGGAGGCTATTAAGTGAGAAAGAATTCAAGAATGGGAAGATGTTTCAAAGATCTAAGAAACAGAGCCAAGACTAACAGTATACTGAGTTTATCCACAAACTTGCCTCCTATTGCCATAGCTCGACTCATACCCTGTGACCACTGTTCCATCAGCCACAGCTGATTAAATCTCAAGCTAAAGCTTCAGGAGAACCTGCGCTCCCCCTTGGTATCTCCTCCTACACGGAGGGTATTCCATTACTGTTCACATCCCCCTGCACCTTGATGTATGCTTCCTAGTGGGAAGAGCTTGCAAGACAAAAACTAGGTGGGCCCTATCCTTTCCCCTTCCTCTTAGGAATCAGCTTTCACACGGAAAGCAGGATCTTCTTTGATGATTCAACTCTGACAGGGACCTTTATGAGCAGCATGCAGAGGCCAACCTGCCTAGAGATACAGGCCACTGGCTCCATCATTAACTTTGTCACTAATACATACATTTTGGGCCTCCTTCTTTCTTACTGTTCTATCTTCTCACGTGGTTGACCGGTGAAGCTGGGCAATAGCCTCTCTTTATTACGCCTCCTCATAACCTCAAATGAGGGCACTAACAGACCTGCTACTGCCATGTTATTGAGGTTTTATACTGTGCCATAGAATATGCCCTCCTCTACTTGAGCTATCTGTATTGAGTGTCAGTTCTTTTTTGATTTATGTATTGTGGGGGGGGGTGACGGTGTGTGTGTGTGCACATAGGTGCATGTCTTTTCATTAGCATGCAAATGAACAGGATTGCTCATGCCATTTTCATACTGCTTTCTTTCCGTATAGTCTTTCCTTCAGTCGTCTCCAGATCTTCCTGTTCTGCCTCCTTGCTTGTATGCAGGGAGTACCCTCAGTACTCCATTTTCCACCTGCATGCCACATAGTAGCGGACAAAATGAGAACAATTTAAAATAACACGTATGTATGAAGATGGCATGATGAATCTCTTTGTATGCTAACCTAAAAAGTTAATTAAACAAGAAAGTGTCTAATGTATAAGAACTAAATATATGTATGGAAGAGACAGCAGGTTAAATAACAATTATATTTTACACTTGATCTTAGCCAAAAGGCCAAGAAGTGATAATAATTCTATTTCAAAGTAGTCAAATACAACAGTACATTTAACTTCATCAAATGAAATTTCATTCTGTGATTATCAGTTTGCATAGAGATGCCTGTACATACATATACAGAAAATGTCAATGGTGGCCATCTGAAGATGGTAAATGCAGGCATGCTGGATTATTTTCTTTCCCCTGATGTGATAGTTTGAATTTTCTATAATGAATAATTTCTCTTTTTCCCCCCAACAGAAACATGTATTCTTATTCTGAAAACAAGAGTGCCTCTTCCAAACAGTAAAAATGAGTGTTATGGATTAGTCTTTATAGATTCCCCAGCTAAATGGGCAGGAAGGCAACAACAAGCATGATTATTCCACATTCCGTGTGAGGACAGTGTAGCGCAGACTTTCTCATGTGTGGTGTTTAATTTTTCTAGAAGGCACTCATGCCAGAATGGTAATAAAGCACTTGGGATTCAATAAGAACTTAAGGGGACAAATAGCAAGCTTCCCGTTTTCAAAGAGTGATGTCTATACTTCCATTCCTGTTTTTGCTACACATGGATTTTAACTAAAATAATTGCAGAAAAAAAAGGCAATTTCCCTTCTGCTTGGGCTGAAGCTCTCCTTTGGGCTCACAAAGAAGACCCTCTTAAATCACAACACCAGATTACCTTCAATTACTCAAGCAAGAAGTCTTCCAATTTGCAAGCCATAACCATCATATATATACATATATGTATATATATATATGTTCGCATGCATATGCACATCTACACATACAGAGATAACTTGAAAAGTAAATTGTGATAGGACTCATTTACACCTGAAAATCGACATAAGAGAGGGCTATTTTCAAGTTCAACTTCACGGAGCACTTGCAAACTGTTCTTAGACGGTGGAAAGAAAGTCATCCCCTTTCCCCCCCTCTGCTTTCCCCAATGTGTGCTTCCTGTTTTCTCCTGGCAATACAAAAGTAAACATCGTTTGCTATAAAATCTGAGTTAGAGGCTTCTGGCCAGTGAAGCTTTACTGGACGTACTACACCTACCTTTCAATGCTTAAAGCAAAAATCTCCAAAGAAACTACTGTCACTTTATTTATTATAATCCTTTGTTTTGTTTATTTATTTATTTCTAAGTGTTATAAATGCTTGACAGCAACTTTGAGTCTGAGTTGATGCCTGTAGAAGAGCTTTAAAAAAANAAAAACTTAAAAAGATTAAAAAAAAAGAAGAAGAAAAGAAAGAAAAGCCTCAACCAGCTACTTCCGAGAGTTGAGACAAGCCAGATGATCTTTTAGGGCATTACGTAATCACAAACACCTGGAGAACTGCCACCGGTGGTTGGCGAATTGTGTTGTGTTTAAACTCAAGAGTTGTGTGTGTCCAATTAAGTAATAAGTTTGTAATCTGAACCAGGTGTTTCCTCAGCACACTTGATATGCTGCTGGGTCTCCTGTCTCCTTTCCTCCATCTGGTCTTTTCCATGGGTCTTTACCAAGTATTTTGTTCCCATGTAAGTTCCTAATTCTTTGGCTGTTTGTGTTTGGAGAAAGAAAGGCACAAACTCACAGTGTGGTGAAAGACAAGTGTCATTTACCATGAGGAGTATGAGAAAGGTGTATCTCAGGGAACAGTAATTTAAATTCGGAAGAATTCCCAACAAGAGAAAATACAGTTTGTCGTTTCTTTCCGGCTGCCGTATACAAAGAAGAACAAGGAGAGGCCCTATTCTGTGTCTGGTAATAAAACACAAGACTTAGGCTGTAAAGCCAAAAGTTCCCTACATTCTAGGGAAAACTGTATTTCCTTCCTTTTTGTTTTTTGCCCTAAAATGGTGACTTTTTTCTACTGGTAGCTGTGTAGTACTAAAAGGGAAAAACAAAACACCACAAGTTGAGGTCATGGCTGACAAGAGATGCCAGCAAGGGGCGTATTGTGTAATTAAAAACTGTGAACTGTCCTCAAGGGCAGAAATAGGATGTTTGAATTCATACACTTAAGGACTCCAAAATGAAAACAATCTGAGCAATCCCTCTGAAACCTGAAAAATCACATCATTAACTCTACCCATCTAACACTAATTCCATATATACTCCTTTACAAGTCCTCAAAGGGGTTTATAACAATTTTTAAATAAATAAATAAATAAAAGAAACTGGATGGGCACACAGTGCAGATGTTCAGCCAATGGGCAAATACAACGAGGGTGAAGTTCCTCTGGTCCTAACCTGACATGGTCCTGTCATAAGCCTACACAGGGCCAAGCCTTCAGGAAATCCTGCCCTGCTGCGCCCTGATGGTGAGGCTCTTTCTATATCCAGAAGCTAGTCAGGTTTAGGCCTGCTTGGAATCACCAGGTTGCCATCTTCAAGTTGTGAGCTGTGGAGTGAAGTCCCTTACTTTCTCTTAGAGGACCAGTGGAGTCAGATACAACATGGACCTAAAAGTTGGGCTGTTCGAGTATGGTCAGAACTAAGTGATGACATGTGGCCAGGAGCCCAGCACATGCTCAGTAAGTTCTAGAGTTAGCAGGTCCATCACAACTCCTTGGGCAGGGATCCCATCTGCAAGTCCTCCCTCACACTTCCTAAAGTGTATTTCCCAGACATTCTCATGGTTCCATTTGTCACATCATTCAGGCCTCACTTCAAGTATCACACACTGAATGAAACCATCTCATCTTGTCTACTCTATCTTACACTGAATTGTTTCTTCTTCTCCGCTTTTTCACTACAGGACACAGATATTATAAAACTATCCACTTATTGGCTGTCTAAAAGAATATAAGGTCTATGAAGGCTAGGACATTAGAGCATTCTTATTAGTGTAAACAATGGAATTCATTGTGTCCAATTTTCATTCTCATCAGCAGTGTAAAAGTGGTCCACCTCTTCTTGCATCTTCCCCAACATTTGGTGTTGTTTGTGGTCTTGATGATAACCATTCTGACTAGAGGGAAATGCAATCTCAATGTGATTTCCATTTTCATGCTCACTAAGGATAGTCAACATCTTTTTCATGTATTTGTTGGCCATTTGTACTTCAATTGAGAACTTTTTGTGTAATTGTTTGCTCATTTATTGGTCAGATGATTTGTTTTGGTATCCATTTCCTGAAATTTTTTTCTTTTCTCTCTCTCTCTCTTTTTTCTTTTTAGTTTTTCAAGACAGGGTTTCTCTGTGTTATAGTCCTGTCTGTCCTGGAACTTGCTCTGTAGACCAGGCTAGCCTCAAACTCATAGAGATCCACCTGCCTCTGCCTCCCAAGTGCTGGGAGAAAAGGCATGCACCACCACCACCTAGTTCTGAATTCTTTCTATAGTCTATATCAATCAATCAATAAATAATTAGCAAACTTTTTCCCATTCTGTAGCCTATTGATTATTTCTTTGTCATACAGAAGCTTTTCTTATTTGATGCAATCCCATTTGTCAATTCTTGGTGTTGTTTTCTGAGCCACTGGGCTGTATTCAGAAAGTCATTGTGTATGACTACATCTTGAAGCACTTTCAACAGGGACATTTTTTAACTCTTCACTGTGCCCTACATCAGCTGTCACTGAAGATGTATTGAATACATTAATGCATCTTGGATTTGCATAATCTTTTAGCATTTATTAAACATCTGGCCCTGGGTGTATACCATAATCTACATATTATTACTGTGGTTTAGTGTCACTAAGGTTACATTGTAACAACAGCAGAGTAAGAAACTAAAGCAACATTTTCTGTCTCTGAGAATGAAACTATTTTCACCAGCCCATGCTGCCTCACAAATGCTGATGCCATCACGTAGGTGTTGTGACCACAGTGGTTGCCTCTGAGGAGAGATCTGACAGGAGATGCGACAGCAGCCAGAATGGTAGAGGTTTCACAACATTAACAAGAGAACTTTGCCAATTCAGGTGCATCAGCCATTCCAGGCAAAGATGAAATCCTAGGGCTGTATGTATGTAAGCCTTATGATTCCTGAGTGAAAGGATGCGGTTGGCTAAGAGACCCAAAGCCATAATACCTTACGATGAGGTGACTGTCAGTCCTTTGTTATGGACAGTCAAGAGCTTTACATGATAACATCCAGCTACAAAGAAGAAAGCAACCAACTCACTTTCCTCCTATTTTATGCTGCTCCCATTCTTGACCTTCTTTCAGGTCTACCCATTTTCCTTTCATCCTGATTAAACTTTCTGACATGCATGTCAAGATTCTGTAAAATTCAAATTCATAAACCTAACTACTCAGACAGGTTGAATGGCAGACTCCCTCAGTACCTTCTACCTGCTCCTAGATCTCCTGAGGCAGAACATCCTTTCCTCTTCAAACTCAGCTGCTCAGTCTTAGGAGGAATTTCTTCAGGCAAAACTTCTTACAGGGGCTCACAGAAACTGAACCAACAACCAGGAGCCTCCATGGCACTGACCTAGGCCCTCTATATTTATGTGACAGTTGTGAAGCTTGGTCCTCTTGTGGGACTCCTAACAGTGGAAATGAGGACTGTCTCTGGCTCTTTTGTCTGCTTTTGGGACCCTATTCCTCCTACTGGGTCACCTTGCCCAGCCTTAATACATGGGGAGGTGCTTAGTTCTACAGCAACTTGACATGCCGTATTTTGTTGATACCCATGGGAGGCCTGTCCTTTTCTGAGTAGAAACGGAGGAGGAATGAGTGGGGGCAGGCAGAGGGGAAGTCAGGGGAGGGACTAGGAGGAGAGGAGGGAAGGTAAACTGCAGTCAAGATGTAAAATAAATTAACTAATTAAAAAAAAAAAAAACCACCTTCTCCTGACTCCCTGTCTAACCACCAGCCAGCTTCCTAACTGCCATTACCTACCTCCTGTAAAAATGTGGGAAATGGGCTCACTTCTACTGTTTCACCTTCCGGGTTATACTGAAGGTCTCAAGTAAATGATTTACCAACGTCTATGATTACGCAAACTTTAAGCACACAGCAGTGTTCTATCACCATCCAGTGGAAAAGTCAGCAGCTACAACTTGTTGCTTAAGAGAGCCCCCTGCCGACTCAAATGATATGTGCTGTTGGTCTACAACAGTGGTTCTCAACATGTGGGTCTCGACCCCTTTGAGTCCATGGCCCTTTCACAAGAGTCGAATATCAGATGTCCTGCATATTAGATATTTACATTATGATTCATAGCAGTAGCAAAATTGCAGTTATGAAGCAGCAATGAAATAATTTTATGGTTGGGGTCACCTCAACATTAAAAACTGTATTGAAGGGTCACAG
This sequence comes from Neotoma lepida, assembly GCA_001675575.1. NCBI lineage: Eukaryota > Metazoa > Chordata > Mammalia > Rodentia > Cricetidae > Neotoma > Neotoma lepida. The sequence goes on from LZPO01057484.1 coordinate 3,364,676, forward strand.
CATTAGGAAGGTTGAGAACCACTGATCTACAGTCAGCTCTTACTAAACTAGATGCAGGCCTTGCTAATAGCTGCATTCATAAGTAAATATGTCTCTTGGCACATGAATGGTGCCTCTGCTTAAAGACCTAGTGTCATGAGAAAAGGTGTCATTTGGTCATGAAGGGGCCACTCTGTTGTGGACTAGAGGGGAGTTCTCCCACTTGGTTCAGTCTACAGTTAAAAGCTATCAGGAAGGCTCCTGAAAATGAAGTGCCTGAATTTCCCTTTTACACACACCCTCCTGGGCAGGTTTGGGGTTCACCCTCTTAGCCATCGAGTAGTCTCCTCAGGCAGAAATTAGGTTTTAATGAGTTCTCTTTTATTACACCTCCCCATCTCCATATTTTCTACCTTAAAACTCTAGGAATATGCCAGGCAGTTGGTGTTGCACGCACGCCTTTAATCCCAGCACTCAGGAGACAGAGGCAGGTGGAGCTCTGTGAGTTCGAGGCCAGTCTGGTCTACAGAGCAAGTTCCAGGACAGACAGGACTGTTACACAGAGAAACCCTGTTTTAGAAAAACAAAAACAAAAACAAAACAAAACAAAAATCCAGGAATATAATCTGTAATACATAATACAGAGTAGATGAGGTGGACAGAAAAAATTCACTGAGAAATTAATCTGTTTTCAGAGAATGTTTCGATTGAACTGCTACTTTCCCCTATGTGACCTATGTTTCTTGTCATAGACCAGGTTTTAATTCTTTTTTAGCACATGATTGTTCTGGGCATCATTGGGTCAGATGTGCCTGAATGATCTTTATGACTTTAGGAAGTAAAATAAATGACCTTAAGTATCTAGGTACAACTAACTTGATCCATTTCCTCAAAATACTGAAAGTTCAGAGGAGCAAGACCATTACTTTGCACTTTCAGGTAGGAACATTTGGGTCCTTGGCCACAGACAGCATCAATTCCTATACTAAGTTCAGCAGCAGTCCTGACTACTACCCACCAGATGGCAGTAGGACTCAGAGCCATAACCAAAAATGATTGGAAATTTTGGAAGGATCTCAGGGGACAAAATTACTTTCAACTGAGAACCACTGATATAGACAATATTCTACCAAAAGCTAAACTTCTGGGCTTAAGATGCATCTACTTTAAACAAATTGTGTCAACTTGGGAGTTTCTGGATGTAGCAATGCCCACTGGTTCACAATTAGAGACCAATCTGTCTTGGCCTTGAATGCTTTCCTTAGTATTGGCCCAAACTTTAGATTCCATCTCATGCCTCAGGCCCCACTTCCCCCTCACACATACAGTTTCTAAGTCTTACTGGACTACTTACTGTTTCCACTACACGCCCTCTACCTTTACCTCCACTGTCCATAGGATCAATTTTAGTCCTTAAGGCCCTACTAAAAGGACAAGTTTGTTTGTTTGTTTTGCTTTGGTTTGGTTTGGTTTTTGAAGCTTGAGGACAACTTTATTATAGTGTACAAAAAAGACACCCCAAGGCAAGCAAGCTGTAAATCATGGCAAATGCCTCAAGGAAGAGAATAGACAAGAAAAGAAAAAGTACAACCATGCTAGCATAAAGGTTAGCCAAGCAGCAGTAGGCAGCACGGTGCGGAGGAGGGCTTTAGAGGAAGAATAAGGGACTCTCTAAAGTGTTAGGGAAATATATGCTTGGAAAAGAAATACAAAGAAGAAAAGGAAAGTTATATTTTCCTGAGTAATTCAGAAAAGCAGGCAGGCTTACAAAGCAACATAGCTAGCTATGTTCTCTAAGAGACTGGTGGGGCAGAAACTCTAGGAAGTGAAGTATCTCTTAAAGGGAAGTGAAGTATCTCTTAAAGGGATAATGATTCTTCCTCTCTAACATGGCTAAAGATGAACCAGCCTTCCTAGGGCCACATTCCAGAGGAGTGGGCCCTTAGCCAATTCATTGATCTGGCTCAGTTGGAATGGTAGATTTCCACACAGGCCAAAGGTTCTATTTTCTTGGCCACATATTTTACTTTAATGTTTTTATTTTTTTATTGCTACTCTAACATCGTCGCCTCTGAAGGAGTAACTCTAACATCATCTAGGAGGTGGACTGAAGTTGGGGGCTATCTATAACCCATTTTCACCATGAAAATCTAGAGATCCTGTTCCAAAGCTGCCCACCAGGAGGGATCAATGTCTGGCCTGGAGGTCTAGTCCCCACGCATACATCCACCCACACGTATAGCCTCTAGGCAGGGTGCTCATTGAGGAGGAGATGAGAAACCAGGACTCCCTTCTGGCATTCTTGGCCAGAGAACCAAGCACATTTCTGGAACTGCTGCTTTGGGGCCCCTGCCATGAGCTGACTTTCCAGTTTCTACCTCCTGTTCTCACCCCTCCCCCCTGAAGAGAACACCCTCACGGAATGGCCACAGTTTAATTGAAACCTCTCATACCTTTCTGATAGCAGCGACAGTCTGCTCCTCACTTGGACCATTAAGCTTCTTCAAAAGGACCTCTTTCTTTCCTCCTTAACCATTTCCTAAGCTTTGTGTACATTTAAAGTCCTTCGCCCCTACTTCTAAACTCATGTATGCGCATGCACACATATTTTATTTCTTTTGACTAGGAAACATGCTTAGTTATGCTATTACTTTGGCATTCTTTTCTCCAAAGCCTACTGGTGGTACCCATATAATATGTTTCCTAGAGGAACCTGGCCATGGGTCAACCTCCCCATTACATACTGCTATATATCCATAGCTTAGCTGATTAACCAGAAGAGAACACAAACTAGCCACATTTTATCAGAAGAGAGGAGAACCAAGTCACTCAATAACATTCTTTGGAAGCAACGTTACTAATTTCTTAAGTGTCCTGTCAGAGATGATCTAGGTCTTTATACGAACCTGCTCTAATTGTTATGATGTGTGCTTTTTCTCTGTCAGCACCATCCGGTTTGGGTACTATACTTTGACTGATATTCTTAGTATGTTGATACCAAGGGGCATCTTAGAGTGAGGATTGCTTTTGCTACCTTCCTATATAATCCTTTAGCTTCCTCACAAGCAATGCCACATCAACACATATGTTAAAATCTACATGCTTGCCTGTAATGGCAACTTCAGGACAAGTCCTGAGCCCTCCCCCCTCCAGTCAAATCATTAACTAAAGGCAGATTTACAACCTTGGCATTTTCTTTTATTATCATATCATCTCTATATAATGTTCTTCCCTTTTCAAATATCTACAACTCCTATTAATGGCCCCCAAAGCTCCCAGACTGCATTAAACCATCATAGTTCTTATAGGCAGTCTTGTCTTTTTTTCTCATATCCATAGGAATAACAGGATGTCTCACTGTTAAAGACGCCATAAAATAATCATTGAACAATGGACAGTCTCTATGATATTGACAAAGTATCATTTCTCAGTCTTCCCAAAATATTTTTCTTTGGCTTTTTGGGAGAGAGTCTCTTATAGGTCAGGTCGGCCTCTTAACTTCCTGCAAAGGATGGCTTTGAACATCTACCTCCTGTCTCCTTCCCCCAAGTGTATGACACCGTGCCTGGCTCAGAATGTTTTCTTTCTTTGCAAAATTTGGTGATGAATTTAATCAAGTTTTTGTTTTCAACTGGGATCCAGCCGTCTTGGAATGGTTTGTGTTAGAAAATGGTTCACAGCTAGCTATAAGAACAAAGCCGTGTGGAGACAGAAGGTCTGAGCTCTGTCATAAGTTGTAAGTGTGAATCACTAGGGCCTTTCCCTTCCTCTCCAGGATGTTGTTCAGACATCACCAGCAAATGCTGCTGGCTACTAACCAGGAGTTATGAGCTTGGCTTTTCTGATGGGCACACCCATCAGGGTGGTTTTGTACTAACAAAAACCAAGGAACTTGCTGAGGCTTGTAGTGAAACTTTAAGATATACTTCTCAGCTTAACTGAGTACATGGACAGCATCCTAATATGTCCCCATGAAGCAGATCTGCTGGTTTAATTCTAACAGGTTTATTTTCTGGCTCCAAAAATTTTAGCTAGATGAATGGATGATAGATAGATAGATAGATAGATAGATAGATAGATAGACAGACAGATAGATAGATAAAGATAGACAGACAGACAGACAGATAGATAATATATATTTCTATCAGTTCTGTTCCTTTAGGGAACCCTGATTAATGTACTTTCTGATGTGATTTCTGGGAACCAAATCTGGGTGCTCCACAAGAGCAGCAAGTACTCATCATTTCTGAGACATCTCCTCAGCCCCTATAATTTACTTTAATTAAACAAGAGTGACCCACTACCTCATCTTGCCCAGGACTGAGGGGTACCCAGAAACATAAGACCTTCAGCCCTAAAACCTGAAAAGTCTTGATTCTATCATTTGAAGGTGATTTTGAAAGGTACAAATCCCTCTTCTCTGCAAGGTAGTTGAAAAACTCATCAATAGTGTATGAACTATCGATATTTCTTTTTTGAACTAAACTTTGGGAAGGCTTGTCTAATCTTCATATCGTCCACTGTTTCTGATCATTATAGTTGCCCCAGGCAAATTTAACATCAGCCCTGGGTAGAAATGGGCTAACTGCTTTGTCTTCGACTGCTTACCACTCGGGCCTTTTGAAAACGATCTTTCCCAAAAATTTGGATTCCTGGCAGGAAATTGTGTTGTGACCACTAGCTGTACTTCTTTCTCCATGGTATGCCTTTTCTTTGATTTTTTAGGCAAGTTTTTAAAATGTTTTTATTAGTGTATATTAATTATACATGATAACACATTTTTTATGACAACTTCTCACGTGTACATAATATATTTTGATCACATCCACTCCCTTGCCCTCCTTTCTTTCCAACGAGCCACACTTCTGCTTTCATGGTTGTTCACTTTTTTAATGACCCAATGAGATTCATTGGGATTGCTGAAAGACAAATAGTCAGGCAACAACAAAATAGAGCTCTACATAAATCTAAGAGTCTGAAAGCTGATTAGCCATTAACTGGGTAAAATCAAGTTTTTTTACTCTTAGCTGTCTCATAGAATCCTAATAGCTCTGGTGTGGAAAGTCAACTGGACCGCCATTTTTTACACTTGTTTGTATATGTTGCTCACTCTGTGGTGATGTCCTCAAAGGACAGAGTTGGATCCGCTAGACCTGAGGTGGACTCTGAATATTCCAGGAGATAACATTGCTGGTTCATGGACCCCACAAGAAGCAGTGAGAATTTTACAGGATAATTCTTTGATCATGTATATCAATAAATTTTGAAAAGATGAGCTTGTGTTCAAAATATATTCATTATATTTTATACTCATGTGTTAGCACATCATTTTCATTTAAAAAGTAATCATGAGCTCCAGAACAGCACTATTTTAAGTACTACTGATGCTGATAACACACTCATTATGTGAATGTTTACTGCATACTTGTGTTACCTGGGCATAAGAAAATCACCTGGATCTGGGAACTATCCCATCTTGCATAGCCAATTGAACTGACTGTCAAAAACATCCTTTCTTCTGTAGTTTTTATCTATGTTGTACCCAAAGGCTTATATTTGGAAGCATGCAAAGCAAACATCACCCTTCTTATCACTATCTGGAACTCCTATCACTGAAAGGATTTGATTTCCTTAATATATATACAAAGAACTTATACAAAACAACCATAATAACAAGAGTAAACTCCGTCTGTTCCAAAGTTCAGTTTAAATTGAAAAATTCTTATAGTTCACACATTATTGATGACAGCACAACAAGGGGGACAAAGATATAAGTATCTACAATAAACAAATATCTTTAAATCAAAATCAACCTTTTTAAAGAAAATCAGCTTTGCTCAGAAAAAATGTAAACTAAAACTGCAATGAGGTAATTTTATCATTAGAATGGCAAACACTTAAAAAAGTCAAGTAAATATGTTGTATTAGTGATGCTGATGGAAAATATGTGTCTTCAGATATCACCGACTGGTGCAGTCCATCAGGGCAGACACTTACCAAGATGATCAAAAAAATTAGAGCAGGTGAGATGGCTCAAGGGGTAAAGGTGCTTGTCACTAAGCCTGGCGACCTGACCTCAGTTCCATGGGTAGGATTCACACAGGGGAAGGAGAGAGCCAATTCTGCAAAGCTATTCTCTGACCTCTGACCTCCACACATGTGCCATGGTATACACACACACACACACACACACACACACACACACACACACAATAAATAAATAAAGTAATGCTATCTTTTAATTAGCTTTTTGAAGAATGTTGAAAAAATTCTAATGGTATAATGTTATTTTTTTAAAAAAAATATAGCATGATACCAGACAAAAAACAAACAATAGCAATTACTACTTCTGGGTGGTAATGTAACATAACAGGTGATCCTAATGTTCTTTTTATTTCCAAGTCATTTTATTTATTTTTTAATTATATGTATTAGTAGAATTTTAAACATGACAAGCCTTTGGAATTTAGATTGAGCTCCAGAGAGGAAGTAATAAGAGCCTAAAGTAGACTTGGCTTCATTTTCACTTATAATTTTGAAAGATGTTTTCTCTTTATTTTACATATATGAATGTTTTATGTGTGGTGTAAATGTACTGTGTACATGCCTAACGCCAAATGAGGCCAGAAGAGGACACTCCTGGAACTAGACTTTCAGGTAATTGTGAGGAATGTGGATACTGGGAACTGAACCCAGGACTTCTGCAAGTGCAGCAAGTATTGTTAAATACTGAGTCATCTCTCCAGTCCTCAATTGCAGACTTTAAAGGTCTGTATTTAGAGAGAGTTACGTCCTGGCTTACCTACACTCTGGGGAATAAAATTGCTATAGTAATTTCTCATGATATGAAGTAATAATATTCTATAAAACCATCATGATCCCTTAATTAGCAAGTCCTGAACCATTGGGTGCTAACGGTGATCTAAGATTGGTTGCCTTCAAGTCTCTGGCAACAATGTTTTTGGCAGCCCATCTATGTTTGCATCTATTACAGTGGTTCTCAACTTTCCTAATGCTGCAATCCTTTAATGCAGTCAGTTTCTCATGTTGTGGGGACCCCCAACCATAAAATTATTTTCGTTGCTATTTCATAACTGTAATTTTGTAACTGTTATGAATCGTAATGTAAATATTTGTGTTTTTTGATGGTATTAGGTGACCCCTGTGAAAAGGTCATTCAACGCTCAAGGGGTAGCAACCCACAGGATGAGAAACACTGCTCTATTATATGTGTATTTCTGTTTAAAGACCCCCCATTTGCTATATATATTATTCATTGATGTTAATGAACTCTCAACCAGCCATACCAAGTCATACCTAAAAGAAGTTTACTGAATGCACGTACTTTCTCTGTGAACAAGGCACATTAACAGCCCTCTGTGAAGGAATACTAGATAGGAAGCTGTGCAGTGCTCAAGAACCATTTTGAATAAAAAGTGTACCAAAAATCAGGAAAATATAAGAAATGTGCCACTAAGGTTGTTACAACAATATTGGCCCACATTATGAGAGCTGAAACAACAAACAGGGTATCACCTTGTTACACTTCAGCTGGCAAGAGATGCACTGGGCAGCTCTAACACCCTGAATCATCACCAAAGCTCTACAAGTATTGATTTGGCAATTGGCAATGAGTTTTCCAAGCAGGTGAACTTGCAAATACAAAATCTATAAATAATAAGGATAAAATATAATCACAGTGTAACTGAAGGGAAAATTCTTAATCACAAGAAAAGGACCAAACATCAGTATTCTATAGCTAAGCTTCTTCAACAAGTTCTTTAAAGTTGAATATCATTATGACTTTCAAAGCAGTCCCCTTCCAGGACACTTCACATGATGGAAACAAGTGCAATCTGGTCAGCAGTCGTTTTGTTTAATATAGTCATTGTCCCTAACAAGAGCCAGTTACTGAGTACCTCTATACAGTGGGCGCAGGGAAGTGTGGGCTAATCTAAGCTGAAACAATTTATAATCCTCTTGAGCATGGGAAGGGGAGGTTGAGGTAATTCTCAGTTCTAATGAAAGACAGCTGCTCAAGGCCACCAGCAACGTATACATGTATGTTAAACTGGTACAAACATAATGTCATTGGGTCCAAATGAAGAAGAAAGTGCATCCTCTTGGGATTTTTTGGAAAACATGATGTAGATATTAATACATGAACAGAGCTTAAAGGATTTGCAAGATGGCAACCAGAGTTATGGAGTTCTGGGCAAAGGGTTAGAATCAAATACAGGTACAGGGAAGGTGAAAGCATGGCTCCCATCATTGCTGTAAAGTAGACAGTGCACCCAATATGCTAGCAGAGGGGAGAACTTGAAGGCCAACGGAGAAATGCAGGAACACAGATCTAAGTAGCCATATCTTGTTTCTGGAAGCTTCTTGGTTAAATCTTTCCACAATTACAGTGATCAAATCTTTCCCTGTTTTTACTTCCTTACTAGAGCACATACGGAAGCAAGCAGGGCTCAAGCCTCATTCACTGTCTTCTACTAACACTCCTCAACACACAGCACACCCCCAACATATGAAAGATCAGCCTCTACCAGCACTTGCTTGTTGTAAGCCCTGGGTAAATATTTATTCGTTTACTAATTGGTTTTACAAATATACTAAGCCATTAACAAGCCCTGCTCTGTTTACCACGAATACAGGTGGTTCTCATGGAGAAATAGCTAAACTTTGTAAAGTCCCCAAGGTTTCCCAGAATGTATGTGTGGAGAATCAGAGCTGTTGAAAATGCCACAATATTGCATCACCCATCTTTATTTCCTATCTAACTAAAACAGAAAGAAGTAGTATCCAACAGAATCTCCAAATTTTGCAACTAAATTTATAAATATATGAGTATGTCCATAAAATCTGAAATTTTAGACTGTTAAATTTTGGCTCCTTAATTCTAATTCCTTAGAACTTAATATAATACTCATTGAGTTCTTAGCATATATATTGGTGTTTATAATATTATGTTACACAAAAGTTAAACATTTCTGTATACTCTTGGGAAAAACCAGATTTTCTTCATAAAATTATTTAATCATGGCTCAGTTTCTTCTAGCTCCAATAAATGGTTTTAAGTGTATGTTTTTAAGAAGCTGATTCTTGCTCTTTAATAACTGCTCAGATAGAAATGTCAGCAGGACACAAATTAAATAATATTAAGAACGAGCCAGGGAGTAAAGGAAACCCACAGAATCAACTAACCTGAGCTCATAGGGGCTCACAGAGACTGAATCAACAACCAAGGAGCCTGCATGGGACTGACCTAGGCCATCTGCATATATGTTACAGCTGTGTAGCTTGGTCCTCCTGTGGGACTCCTAACAGTGGGAGCAAGGGCTGTCTCTGACTCTTTTGACAGCTTTTGAGACTCTTTTCCTCATACTGGGTCACCTTGCCCAGCCTTAATACAAGGGAGGTGCTTAGTCTTACTGCAACTTGTTATCTCATGCTTTGTCAATATCCATGGGAAGTCTGTCCTTTTTTGATTAGAAACAGAAGAGAAGTGGATGGGGTGGGGAGACAGAGGGGAGGAGGTGGGGAGCAAATTGGAGGAGAGGAGGGAGAGGAAACCTCGGTCGGGATGTAAAATAAATAAATAAATTTGATTAATAAAAATTGTTTTAAAGTTAATATTTAAATTTGAGTATATTTCATTTAAAATCACTATAACATCTACATAGCAGCCTATGGCAAGAAACTTATAAATCAATTTTTGCCTCTATTCATTGTTTCTAATTGAATTTTCTATTAGAAATAAAAGCCAAATTTTGAAAGACATGTTTGCAGTCAAATCATGGTACTTACTGTTTCAAAACCTCGATGTGGGTGATCAGGAAACCCTCCCGGCCTTCCTCCTTTAAATTCATCAAACAGTAAAAATGGATCCAGATTTTTCAACTGGAATAATAAAATTTGGCATGTTAGACATGGCTTTTAAGTCATACTACAGGGGTGCATTCCTAGACATATCTAACAAAACTCACTGAAGATTGCACAGCCAATGAGCAACCTTCTAAAATGCAACTTACATTCAGAAGGAAGCAATGCATGCACATAAGGACTCATCAACTACATTGGAATTGACATTGTGAAAGAAGAGCAAAGAGCGAACATTTCATGATTATCTATGATATAGTCAAATAAGTCATGATCCATCCATAACAGATTCTTAACATCATGATGTAGGAGTCTACAAAATTAATATCTGCAATGCTTTATGAGTGCTTTCGAGGAAAACAACTTCATACATATGAGAACAGGTGACATCAGGGAGTCAGCTACCAGGGAAGTGGCTCCTGAGCTGACTCTTGAAATACATGTTGGAGTTAAGTGAAAAGGAGAGAAGGGAGAATGTTCCAGAAAGAAGAGGAGTAAAAGAGATTGGTATGCTTGACAAAGTCTCTGTCCATCATTCATTGGGATTCCATGTGCACATAAAATTAAATGTTCCTGAATATTCTTGCACAGAAACAGATTTTCTTCACAATTTTATTTAATAAGTCCTTAATTTCTTTGATCAACAATAAGTTAATCACATGCATCTGCATATATCTGCCAATTCTTGCTCTTTATTAAAATAGTTCAAATAAAAATGTCTGTAGTGATACAAATCAAACAAAAGAGTAAATATTTAAATTTGACTATGTTTTATTTAAAAATACATATTATGTCTCTACACATAGAGTATGGCAAGAGATGGGCAAAGGATAGAGGTTAAAGTTTTTGGTTTTTGAAACAAGTTTTCACTTTGTATTCCAGACTGGCCTCAAACTCTCAATCCTCATGCCTCCTAACCATTGAGATGAAAGGTATGCACCACCATAACTAACTATAGTTCAAATCTTAAAGGAATTTGGATCTTATCCTGAAGGTAACAGATTATAATTGGGAGCTGAGATAATTAGGTTTAGAAAGATCATTCAGAAGATGGTAGATATTCAATATTCTGAGCAAGAGCAAGGGTCAGAACTAAGACAATAGTAGTAGTGATGGAGAATCATTGAGTGACTAGGTAGAAATTATGAGGCAAGTAGAAAGAATATTAAATAACTAAATAACTCCCACATTTCTTGTTATGATGCCTGGAAAGATGGCAAATCCATTCAACAAATTAAGGAATGTTACAGAAGCCACAGCCTTAAAATAGTTACAAGTTCATTTTAGGTCTTGTTGAGTTTGAGATATCTAATATAAATGATATGCATATAAATATTAATGTTTATTCAAAGGATACTGAAAATAAATCTCAAGGGCAGTCCACAGGTAGAAACAGCTATGTTATCATCAATATATATTCAAGGTTGTCTTGCTTATTGTTTTCCATTTGTTTAGAAATTGTTATCAACATCTGTGATCAAAGATGATGGAAGTTCTACTGGAATTGCTTTGAATCTATGTATCAATTAATATTAATTTATCTTATTTATAAACATGTTATATCATTTAAGTCTTTTAAATGTCCTTCAATAAGGAATTATAATTTTCTTCAGAGGTTTATATATATTTTAATTTTTCTGGCTAACATACTCTAAGGCATCATAAACTGCATTTAAAATTATATTTTGAACAGTTTGCTGTTGAGAAGTATAAATATGAATAGATACATGACTTTTGAACACTGCTAGGCACTTATTAATTTTAGTAATTCCCCTGAAGCTTCTTTTGAGGTTTTTTCCTAAGATGTTCATTTCGCCAGTGTATTTATCAACAAGCTTCCCCAACAGTATAAAGGTCATTTTTGCTTGACTTAGTTTCAAACCACAAACTGCAATTTTTCTAGGTTTTGCTAAGCCCAGCTGGTCGCTGCATCTTCTCTTTCTGGAATTCATGTTAAAACAGCACATTCATGGTCTACCACACAAGGAGAAGGACATTTACCCTGGGACTCATGGGTAATACACCTAAAGATGGAGATGGGAACACACAGTCCTATTGCAGGAAGAGAAAAAGATTTGAGAGCAATATTTCAAGCAACACCCATAAGCAAATAACTCGGACTTTTCTCATTTTCAAATCTTGTACATTCTATTTCTTTATTCCCCCAATGCTGAAGGTGGAAGTTGGAGTCTCATGCAAACTACAGAAGTGTTGTAGAATATTATTTTAACTAGGCAAAATGTGTTACATTTGTTTATGCTGCAGAATATCACTTTAACTGTGTAGAGGTGTGTTACATTTGTTTCTGCTGCATTTGTTTAATTATGTAAAGATGTGTTGCATTTGTTTCACCTTGCCTGCCTAAGGCACCTGATTGGTCTAATAAAGAGTGTAATGGCCAATAGCTAGGCAGGAGAAAGGATAGGCAGGGCTAGCAGGCAGAGAGAATAAATAGGAGAAATCTAGGTTCGCAAGGAAAGGAACAAAGGAAGAAGAGAGGAGAGAAAGAGGGACATGCCCAGCGCAAGGAGCCAGGCAGCCACTAGCCAGTCAGACATAGAGACAGCAAGAAAGGAAGAAAAGAAAAAAAGCCCTGAGGCAAACAAAGATAAAGAAAAACAGGTTAATTTAAGTTAAAAGAGCTAGCCAGAAACGTGCCTAAGATAGGTCGAGCATTCAAAACTAATAAGAAGTCTCTGTGTGATGATTTGGGAGCTGGTTGGTGGCCCAAAGGAAAAAAACCCTGATCCACAGGAGCACTTCACCACCAAGCTTCATCACCAGCCCTAACTTACACCTCTTTTTGCTTCTTGTCTTTTTTGCAAGCTAGCACCTCTCCAAGTGTTGAGTAGAAACGATGGTAGTAGATATCATTCTCTTGTCCCTGATTTTATACAGCTGGCTGTTTAAAGTTTTATTACTAAGCAGGTTGTTAAGTGCAGATTTTTATTTTTCAGCAGACTCCCTTCATAGGGTTAAGGAGCTGCCCTTCCATTTCTGGTTTATTAAGTTTAGCATGGATTTTGAATTACCTTGCTCTCGTGTATCAACTGAGCTAATTATGTGTCTT
>LZPO01057484.1:3397912-3412363 GCA_001675575.1 Neotoma lepida
TGCCCCCCACTCTGGACTTCCCTCTCTTTGAGACAGATCTCACTGTATACCCTTTGCTTGCCTGAAGCTCAGTATGTAGACTAGGCTGGACTGGAATTCACAGAGATCCTCCTGCCTCTGCTTCCTGAGTACTGGGATTAAGGCATGTGCCACCATGCCCAGTTATTTCTGAATATGTCCAGTGCCATGTTATGAACATGTCTAAGGCAGAACAGAAGATTCTATCTCCCTGGCTATTGGATCACTGCTTTGTAGTTTGGGCAAAGTTGCTTAGGATGTTACTGCTCGGTATTTCATTAGTAAAAATGATTTTGAGGGTTACTCTCAGCTTTCACATCCAGTGGCTGCGTTCTTGTGTTTAGGTTAGAGTCGTTTCAGGTTTAGATCACACAATGACCATGTTCTTTTCTATCACTGGTATCCTCATCAAGAGTGCGGACTGTGGAACTAAGTAACAAGAATTCAAAGCCCAGTTCTAACACATTAGCAGTGTGACTTGGTGTTCTGTGTAGTTCCGAGAATGATCTACAACAGCTGTATTTGCAGTTTCAAATTAGTGTGTTTATTAAGAATTTAACAAACAAAAATTAAAAAAAAGAAATAGCCAGTGGCATATAGACAGAAGCAAATTATAGATAAGTAGCAAAACATCAGCAAGCCAGGTTTTTACAACAGCTGACAGGGGCAGGTGGAGTAGCCCAGTTGAGAGAGCAAACAAAGGTGGCAACATCCAATTGGAGGCTAACATCTAGCAAAAACTGACTGGAGTTTCTGACTGAGAGTCTTTCCCTCAGTGAGCGTCTGGCAGTCCCACTGCAGGCATTTTTACTCCTTGGGATAAACAATAGTAACCTCTGTTGGAAATGGTTTATCTTTTAGCTATTCTTGAGGACACACGTTTTTGATTGGTTGGCTGGTTGGTTTTGTTTGGTATTTCAAGACAGGGTTTCTCCGTGTAGCCCTAACTGTCCTGGAACTCCCTCTGTAGACCAGACTGGCCTTGAACTCAGAGATTCATCTGCCTCTGTCTCCTGAGTATTAAGATTAAAGGCGTGTGTCAATACCCTTTGTAGCTTACAGTTTTTCTCTCTTTCTGTTACAGAGCCAGGGAGCCAGCCTGACTCAGGACAGGGAGTTTGGAGAACACTAGATAAAACACGCTTGAATATGAGACAGAGGAGGTCAACAGACTCCCAGAACCCACTTTTAATAAGCTTAAACAGCACCTGACAATTTACCAATGTGAATTACAACTGGGTGATTTGATTTTCTTTTGCAGCTTTGTCACCTGGAAGTAGGGACTGAAGTTAAAATATACTCTACAGTATGACTGTTACAGGATAGAAGTTTTGCAAACTACCCTGGCACAGGATTAATTGTGCCAGGACATGCCTAATAGGATGGAGGTACAATAGCCTAGTCCTAAGATGTGCATGGGTGTGTGTCATACCCCATAACCCAGGGTGATTATAACCAACAAATAAACATTTCTGAAATGTCCTAAATTGTGCCTGGTATACAGCAAGCCCTCCTTAAATGTTGGCAAGGATCATTATTACTAAAATGTTTTTGTGTATTTCAGGGCTCATTATCAATGTCCTCCATCATATAATAACTTTAATGATTTATTTTTTTGTTTGTTTTCTTTTGGGTCTAGAGAGATGTTTCAGCAGTTGAGAGTGTATACTGTACTGGTCTTGCAGAGGACCTGAGTTGAGTTTCCAGAATCCACATTAGACGGCTCACACCTGCCTGTAACTCCAGCCCCAGGGGGATCCTATGATGGCACCCATGCTCACATGTACCTATCTATCTACACACACACACACACACACACACACACACAATTTCTAAAATAAAATAATCTTTTTCTTTTCATTTTTTTCCTCTTCAGGCTGTTTATGGTAAAATGAATGGGCTCTACTGAGTTCTCTCATCCCATATAGTGCTTTTTGAAACCATGACTTTGGTGCCCATATAATGCCAGGTACTTCATTTAAGTGACTTCATGCAAGAGGGCTGGAACAGATCTCATTTTACAAATCAGGACAGTAAAATAGAAGAGAAAGGGGTCCTGGTCCAGGTACTACAGCTGGCAAATGGCAATTGTATAATCTTTGAACTTTTGGAGTCTACTGCTGCATAACACCCTTACATATCATTTAGTCATGAAACCTATCTCATGTATATTTGTTGTCACTCAGGGTCATGGAAAGGTGACTTTTATTTCTGGAACCAGGAGCTCAGTGTCAGACACCCTTCGGGCTGAAGGTCAAGCATGCCAACTAGAAGTACCAAATTGCACTTACTCTCACAAGATCATTTTCTTGTGAATCTTAAATAATCATGTGATTATGAGCCATAGGAATTCAACATATAGCTTTTATGTATGTAATTAACAGCATGGTAGTTGCTGGTGTCATTGTATTTATTTCTGTCAGGTTTTGGTATTACCTCCCCTCTGTGTAGTTTGATATGCTTATGGAAATAAGCAGCATGGACTATTTGATAAGCAAATTGATGTTTCTGTTCTATGTGGGTGGTATTATGAGAGTCCAGTCAAATCCCACCCACTCCTGTATGGAAATAGATTTCTGTTTAATACTAACCAGGTTTCATGTGTCAGTGGATTGTGAAAGGGTCTACTTTTACTCTTGCCTTCCCACCTGAACTTCCTCTTAATGATGGTGGGCACAGGTGTTGCAGGTCGCTGAACAGGAATTTGAGTCAACAAGAGGGCCTGAGTCCTCTTTAACTGCTATCCTAATAAGAAGGAGGAGAAGCTGCATTTCTAAAAATTAATCAAGTATCACTTCCTTTAGAAAGCAGGGCCACAAAATGGACACATATATGTGTGTAGGACGAGATTAGAGAGCAGACTATGGAAGAAGAGGAAGAGGTCTAAAGGGAGGAGGAAAGAAAGGAGAGCACTGCACTTTATGTGCGGGAAAGCAAGGGGATGGCATTAGGGGAGGGTAGCTGGGAACAAATAAAAACAAGGACTTATTTTATTTTGAATTATGTGAGTGTACATGAGTGCAGTGTTCACGAGAGAAGTCCATACAGGAAATGGAAGTGGGTAGAAGGAGAAGGGAAGGCCCAACACTGGACACAAACCATGCTAGTTTGTTAGGAGAAACTAATCAGGTGATGACAAAATTGTGACTTGTCAAAACAGGGCTCTTCCAGTCTGTAAAAGGACCTGAGATCCACCTTAGGGACCACAGCCTTGAAGGCTTGGCCCTCGTAAATCGAATTTCAGAGACACATGACTCCAAATGCCTGGTACCTGAGAATCACACATGACAGCTCCATGAACAGACTGTGAACCCATCTTAATGACACTAAGCATGTATGCCTACATATCTGAAAAGAAAAGAATCTAGAGATGTCTGCTTGAGTTTTCAGTTCTGTAGAATAAGCATGTATCATGTGATTTTTAATTGGAAAAAACAAACATTCACAAAGGGCAGGTTTAAATGAACCATGATGTTGAAATTTGACTAGTTATTCCTCGTCTGCTGCAGAAGGATGGTAAACTCTTAGAAATTGATTGTAGAATGTAACTGGGGGCCCGATAGCCTTCCTTTCTACTTCCTGTTCTTCTTCCCTCTAGTATATGGAGGATTTTGTGATTCTTCTTCTTAATCCTCTATATAAAATCTCTTCCAGTCTCATCTTTAATGTGAAGTGCATGAAATCTCGATAAACATCATGGTATGCAAACCATCATCGTTCAGGGCTGGGAAAAACTACATCCTAGCCCAGACATGAAGCTCTCCTTGTTTAAAACAATGGTCTAATAAGATCTGCAACAGTGCTCTCATCAGATCTGCTAAGGTAGTAGGTGGCCTTGAGAAACATTGTTTTAGCTGCACACATAGGAGAAAATTGGGCAGAGCTTTTAACGTTTTTAATGTAGAATATGAGTATAATATGAAAGTATGCTGTGACTATGCCTAGTGTTTGGTTGCCCTACAAAGGGTCTATAACTTATAAAACTACCACTTCATAATTTCCATGCATTTTCAAGAATATCTTCTCATTGCCATAGACTCTGGATATAGGAAATAATCTTATCAAGGAAGGAGTCCCTGTGGAACTTTCAATGGCAGGAGAGGTGGAAGGGAAGTATGACACCTCCTTACTCAGGTCCTGTCATCTATACTCCAGCCTCACCTCTGCCCTGTCGTCCAACCCCAGGCAAAGAAACCAGTGTCCACACTGCTCAAAAGAAACTAATCCTACTTCTGTTCTTTAAAAAATAAAAAATTGAGCCCAGCGGTGGTGGCTCATACCTTTAATCCCAGCACTTGGGAGGCAGAAGCACGTGGATCTATGAGTTCAAGGCCAGCCTGATCTACAAAGTGAGTTCCAAGACAGCCAGGGATACATAATGAGACCCTATCTCAAAAAACAAAACAAAACAACAACAACACATAAAAAAATAAACAAAACAAAAAATGAAAGAAAGAAAGTAAAGACAGGGTCTCACTACACAGCCCTGGCTGCCCTGGAACTCACTATATAGACCAGTCTGGCCCCAAACTCTTAGAGATCTGCCTGCCTCTGCCTCCCAAGTGCTGGGATTAAGTTGCTAGGATTAAAGGCATGTGCCACTATGCCTGGTATTTTTTCCATCTTTTAAAAAAATTTTAACTTAATTTTTGTCATATTTTGGTCATATTCTCTCCCCTCTCCCAGCTCCTCCCAGATCCTACCCAGCTCTCTACCCACCCAACTTCGTTTGTAAATTTAAAACATTGTTGTGTGTGTCTGTGTGTCTGTGTGTGTGTGCACACACTTGTGCATGGTGGTGGTCAGAAGAGGTATATGTGTAATCAATTCTCTCCTTCCACCTTTATGTGAGTTTCAGGGATAAAACTCAGGTCATCAGATTTGTGTGGCAAATGCCTTTACCTGTTGAATCAGCTCATCAGCAAGCCCCATGATATGTTCACAAACGAATTATCCCTTTTTTAAAAATCCATAAAACAATATCCAGAGCCATATGTGTGCAATATTTTCTTTTATTTAATGAATAGAATTTCCAGTAGTCTGCCCTAAGTCAAGCAATGCCCTTGAGAACATTTTCAATAGTCATAGTCTCCTGACCTACGTACGTGAATTTAAAGAGCTATTTTTTTTAATTCCCGCTTTTAGAGTTGTGGTCTATATCAGGAGGAACGACTAGTGATGGTTTACTGAACGCTAGCTTGTGTTTCTTAGTCTCCCTTTCTATCTACTACCTGCTGTGGCATACTCCTGGGCTAGTAGGAAGTACCTGCTAGTGACTGGCTGGCTTTGCTTCTGTGCCTGCACCTGCCTCCATCCCCAGGGAACAATGTCTGTGCTGGTGCTTCCTGATCAAGAGTGTTAATAGGATGCAAATATTTTCTCTTTTAATGCATGGCCCTGGCCTAGTCAGGGAGAACATGAGAGATGGTGCCTCAGAGCAGTCACTTTTTGCTTACAGCTTGAGAGTTAAAGTTAAAACCCATACGTAGACTTCAGTTGCACCGTGTTTAAGGTAAGTGAACTTAATTATCTTCAGCTCATCAAAGATAGATCATATCGACTGGTAACCTAATTTTAAATAACGGTGCAGTCTCACAAAGCAAAGAAGAATAAGAAATTTATCTCTGTGGTTCAGGGCTTAACATTACTTCTTTTCTTATCAGACCTGATATCGCAGAGAGGGCTAAAACTGTCACGTCTTAGTAGAAAGAGAGAATTGATGCACTTCTTTTTCTCTCTAAATACCTTAAGTCTTAAATGTTTCCCATAGTTTGGGAATGAAAAGATTCTCCTTTGTAAATGTGCTCATTCTGCTTTTCTTTACAATCTCCTTTGTCAACATTTTTGTTGTCTTTTCACCATCTTCTTCCTTTGATTTAATCTTGATTTTGTTGATCATACCTGAATCCTTTATGTCAGAAGACCCAGTCATGTTCCGGGATGCTGAATGTCCCTTACAATGATACCAGTGTTTTGTGGTGATTTGGATAATATGGTGAAACCACTGGCCACAGGCATGGAGGGAAATTTCAGTTGATCAGTTACTTACTACATGGTGAGCTTCCTGAAGTGCAGTTTAAAAGATTTTACTATCACCTATTCAGTTCAATAGATGTGTGTAGAATAGATGTGTATAAGCAGTCAGGAGGAGGGTGCCAAGACGGTGACTTTATGATAGAGACTGAGACACGGGTTGGGAAAGGCATAAAATGCTATAGAAAACCCACATACTTCCAAACTCAGGACAAAAGGCACAGAAAACTATGGGGGGTAGGTGGTCTATTCCATAATCCTGAATCAGTATTATTTTTAGAGGTTGGCATCTTTATTCTCCCTGAACCTAGCTAGATACTGCAATCATCTTAATTCTTTTCTTTTCTTTAGGAGGACAATATGGATACCAAATCCATTCTAGAAGAACTGCTTCTCAAAAGGTCACAACAAAAGAAGAAAATGTCACCCAATAATTACAAGGAGCGGCTTTTTGTTTTAACCAAAACAAGCCTTTCCTACTATGAATATGACAAAATGGTAAGGCTTTCCTTCTTTTGTGCTATTTATTATTTTTCCCAAGTCTCCACAAAGTACTTCACTGTAATGAAAGAATACCAGGTTTCTTAGCTAAGAGTAAAGATCAGCTTGAATCAATGTGCTACGCTGCCTCTCTTTAACCAAAGTATGATGAATCAAGAAAAAGAATTTGGAAAATACTTATTCATTTTACTAAGACCAATCATAATACATCTTTAAAACAGTGGTTCTCAGCTGAAGTAAGTTTTGTTTCTTGGGAGACATTGGACAATGACTAGAGATACCTCAGCAGTCACAACTAGTTCTGGGGGTGGGAGGGTAAGCATTCCTGGCATCCAATGGATAGAGACTGAGGCTGCTACTAAAATATCCTACAACTCACAGGTCATACGCCACAGCAAAGAGTTATCCATCCTGAAATGTTAGTAATAGTGCTGAGGGTGAGGAATGCTACCTTAAAACAGTAGCGGAAATAACAAGAGCCATTGAGAACTTGATCATGGGAGGAAAACCATGCCATCAAAAAACTGAGACAAAGTGTAGCTGCTTCATGCCATTAAACCTTGATTTCTCTATTAACCACTTGGCAGGTGGTTTGAAAAAAATATTACATGATTCTCAAATAAGATTATGAACTGTCACTCAGATACTTGCTTTTGGAGAAGCATGTGTGCGTGTGTTCATAGATTAGAAATATGACTGTGACAGCCACGGAGCAACAGGACCTGCGTCTCCATTGGCTTCCACATCCCTTCGTCCCCTCCAGACATTAACTTTAGCTGTACATTTTTCCCTGCTCACCATGACACACCAATATGATACAGCTTCTGGTTTGCTTTTGAATTCAGAAACGAGGAAGCAGAAAAGGATCGATAGAAATTAAGAAAATCAGATGTGTGGAAAAAGTCAACCTCGAGGAGCAGACACCTGTGGAGAGACAGTACCCATTTCAGGTAAAAGGGGGACGGTTTCTTGACCATTTTCTAGTATTAACTCCCTGTGCCCAGGAAAATAACAATATTGCAAAATGATCCCTTGAGACAATGATCATGTTTGGAATATCCCCAACTGGGTGCTGGCAGTTTATCAGAACCCTCCTGGCCAATTTGCTTCCCTCGGAGGGAGGGGAAGCAAGACCAGAGCATAAGCTGCCAGGGTCTGCCCTGCTTCAGCTCCAACCATCTCTTTTATGGAACTTTGTGCGTTGTCTCTCTCTTGGGTAACCGCAAGTAGGAAGCTATGCAGGATTAAGTTCCAACCCGGTCCTGACTTGCCTCCAAGGAGGTGGTAAAATAGACTGTCATAATACAGTGAGAGTGAGTGTTAGGACGGAGGTTGATGCAGTACATTCCCTGTGCTTTGTTTCTCACTAAAACATGTCAGACCTTAACTAGCAAAGTCGGAGGTGGCAGCAGAACTAAACTGCAAGTGCTGAGGCACTGTAGGCTGAAATAAGAGAATGAAAGAGACCAGCCCAGAGAAGCAGGTGGTGCTGCACTAGGAAGGACTCTATATACTATGTCAGCCAACTTTAATTTACACCAAGGAATTCTTTCTTTCTTTTGAGATTTTTATTTTTATTTTATATGTATGGGTGTTTTGCCAGCATGTAGAGCGTGTTGGGTCCCCTTGGAACTGGAGTTAGAAACAATTGTTAGTTCCCATGTGGGTGCTGTGGATTGAACCCAGGTCCTCTAGAAGAGTAGTCAGTGCTCTTAACCACTTAGCTGTCTTGACAGCCCCCATAATTCTTTCTTTTTAAAGTTTATTTATTTAGTGTGTGGCGTCCCCCACCCTAGTGTGAAAGTGTGTGTGTATGTGTGCGTGTGTGTGTCTGTGTGTGTGTATACATGCTCCTACATGCACTAGCAAGCATGTGGAGTGAGAGGACAGCTTGTAGGAGTCAATTCTCTCCTTCCACCATGTGGGTTTGAGGGATCAAAATCAGGTCATCAAGTGTGGTGACAAGGCTCCTTACTTCTGAGCATTCTCTGGCACCATAGCCCCCCAAAGAATTTTAAACACTTCCATGCTACAAAAAGTGCCTTTGTGAGGGGGTTTAAGCTGAATCAGACCTACTACAAAACTATCAGCCAGTTGGGGAAAAGCAAGGAAGAGGGTGCCCATGGAGGTGACCCCAAACACAGCAGGAACACAGAGGCTACCCAAAGATACAAAGGTTTTCCTAGAGACCTCCTAGCCCACTACTTGCATTTGTATAGCCATAAAGATATATCACAACTTTTATAGTTGCTCATTTGCTAGAAAAATGGCATACTCATATATATGATATATATCATATATAAATAAAAGTAAAAATATTAAAGTAGGACGAGCCCAGCTTCTAGAAGATCTTTCATAAGTGGTATGTGTTGTTTTCCAGTTGTAAAATAAGGCTGATCCGGAGAGGGCATTGTAATTTTCAAACTGGGGCAGGTGTATATGCTTGTGGTTGCAAGAGGAGGACATGGGGTGTCCTGCGTGTGGAAGCAAGGGGCCACCGGGTGTTCTGCTCTATCACCTTATTCCCTTGAGACTGGATCTCCTACTGACTCCTACTGGAGCCCCAATAACCTTCCTCTCTGTGACCTCCAGAGCAGTGGACTTATAGGCTTGCACAGGAGCACGCCCTGCTTTCCTTACCCACTGAGCCATTTCTCCAGCCCCATAAACAAGCATCATAGGGGATAAGAAAACACATAGTGGGGAGTGTCGGAGATGCTACATGATGTGACAGAGTGACATAACAAGGAGACAGTTTTCCTGAATATAAACACAAACTGGAAACCACCCAATATGGCATAGCAAAGGCAAGGATATCCCATCCCTAGAAATAGTTTTTAAAGATACAGAAGTTAAAGATTTTCTAATTTCTAATTGGGAAAGGAATTGCCTACTGGTTAGAAAGATAGAGCAGAGCACTCCTAAGAAATATGTAGTTTACCATATTATAATACTTCCTGGTCCAAGGCACCCCAAATGAGGCTTTAATGTTCACCACTGTTCCATGTTTCATTGTTATGATTTTTCCCAAGTTCTAACATAAAAACATATCGAGATATGGAAGATTTTTTTAAAAATCTGTAGTTTTTTCATATATTCCAAAGCTAGTATATGTTACATGAAAAAGGGTTTATTTTTGATAACATAAACATTTAAAGGTACTCAAGACTGAACCATGAAACACTTGTATCAAAATTCATTGCTTTTTTTTTCCTTTCCAGATTGTGTATAAAGATGGGCTTCTCTATGTCTATGCATCAAACGAAGAGAGCCGAAGTCAGTGGTTGAAAGCACTGCAAAAAGGTAACAACATGCCATAATGAATGCTCGAATTGTTTTCCTCTCAAGCTTAGGTGATGGGCTAAGTTCATGCTGGCTTTTGCTTTCTCAGTGTTACAGGCAGGAAGCTGGGAGATCACCTTCGCTTTCACACCCAGCACAGAGCTGGCTATTGTGTCTTCCCTGGCAGGAGGTGGGAGGGGTGTGGGGAGTGAGACCAGCTGCGTTTCCTGCTGTGCTTAAAGTCCTGTTGGGACTATATTTCCAACGTTCACAGACAGCGCTAATAGTACTGAGCACTTACCACTTGCCAGCTACTCTATCAAGCACATGTCGTATCTTGTTGCATAATCCTCTTGACAACTATCGACAGGGGTGTTATTAGTCTTCGTTTTTCACACAAGTTTAAAAGAAAACAGACAAATGCCACAAACCTTGTTAATGGGAGTCTTAAAATTTAATTACCTAAACCCAGCTTTTTAAGTCACAATATTGCAAGCTAAGTCACTATGTTTTTGCTCCAAACTGAGGATTTATTGAAGGTTTTATTCGTAATTTTTCAGCTGCTGTGGAAACAAGGGAGAGAATTGTTGTTATTAATTTAGCACCATGATATTTCCCTCTGCAATCTTTTTGTTTTCAAAAGGGTCATGTTGTGAGGATAACATGTAACTCGAATCAGTGACTCTGCTGGTGTAGCTTCAGGTTTTAACACCTTAGACAGAGGAAGATTTTGTTTTTGTGTTCTATGATTATGTTTTAGAATATGGCAATGTCTCAGTACACGTCAGATTGCACATACACACTCCACATCGATGCAAACACATTGTTTCCCATACGTAGTTCTTCATTTCCCCTTTATGGGAAAGGACTTGGCAATCTATTTTGTGGAGTGTGAAGTGCTCATTAGGGAGAGAAGCTTCCCTCATTATCCACAATCATCTCAATGAAGTGAGACGGGTACCCTTGGCGGAGCCAGGCAAATCTGGCTGGCCTGTCATTTATTTTATATAACACATCTGGGCCTTTCCTGACCTGTAAAATGAGGAGCATATTTCTTTTCTCCTATAGCAATTACATGTATGAGAGACTCTAAAATATATTAAAATATCCTCTTACACATAAGCCATTGTGGTTATTATGTGGCTTCCAGAAGGAGCCCTAAGGTTTGGCTTCCCAGCCAGCCATCTTTGGGGGAACCTTCTAGGGCTCAGTTGTCACATAGACACTCTTTAGATTCAGCTCTTGTTTAGCCCCTGTGTCTCCATTTGTGGGTCTTTCTGGAACTATACGTGTTGTCCAGGCTTTGGGGTAACACATGTGATACTTTATGGATGGAAAAGGAGAACGAAGAGACAAGCAACACCATGTCTCTTGTTCCCTCATGAAACTGTCTCCATTCCTAGTGCTGCTGTATGCACAGCAGAAAGTGTGTGCCTGGTAGCAGTGCTTTGGACTGGAGGAAAAAAGACATCAAGCAATCACTGGAACAAACCTGTTTGTGCTTTCTCTCCCCTAGGGGAATGGGAGGCAAGCAGTCTTGGGATTGGGCAGGCACTCAAAGATGTCAGGAACACAGGTTCCTTCTAGCTTTCTGTTTTACCATTCTTACAGGTTACTGGAAGGTTCTAAGCTGTCTTAGAAGCCCCCTGCTGAAAACTTTTGTTCATACAACGTTTCTCAAAAGTAGAGCTCCTATCTATCTCTATGTACAATAGACATTGAAAAATAGTATTTGTGTGTTTTTTCCAGTCTCTGTGCTGGAGGATAGGCAAAGTGGGTGAGATTGTTATCAAGTTAACAAAAACTAACTTGCCGTGGGAAGACCAACGTTCTCTCACTTAACTATTTCCCCTTACAAACTCTTACCAATTTAAACTCTATTAGTCTATTCAACTCTGTAAGAGTCATGATAGCAAGAACAGCCAACCTTCAGGGGTGGTATGTAGACTAACCAATGAATGTGAGGAAAAATACATAAAGTCACACACAATTTTTAATGTCATCATTAAGGATTGGGATTGTTGCAATGTGGACTTTGGGACGTGGTTGGAGGATTAGTTACTCAGGAAACTAAATCCTTTCGATTGGGAATCTTGACACATTAAAGAGCAAGAGCTTAGACAGCAAGAAAAGATGCAATATGCCTAATCTGAGAAATTAACATTTTATAATCTTAATTCATTCTGTAATAATGGACCTTTAATGCTCACTAGTAAAGTTTTTCCTGGGTGTCAGCATTTTCAGCTACACTGAACTGAGTTGTACTAAATGAATGTCATTACTAAAACCCACTTTTCACTAAACTATCTGAGGCTAAAGATTTAAATCTTACACTCCCTCAGTGACCCAGCACAATATTAACTATTATTCCTTAAGTTGGGTTAATAAAGGAGAACTAGGACTCTCTGGGTTCAAAGTTAGGAATTTTCTAGATGAACATACAATCAAGAAGGAAGAGCTGAAGTGACACATAGAACCATCTCTGCCCACCTGAAGATACTTCTTGAGGTCTTCTCTACTAAAGCCTTGTAGGTTTCTCTGCTGTATTGCAAAAGATGCTAATTTCTTGTAGATCCAGTACTATATTCCAAGATTAGAAGATATTTTGTTTTAGTTGACACTGCCTTATTCTCAGGGTTCATTTTTCCAGTACTGGAGATGGAGCCCAGGACTCGGTGTATTCTAGGCAGAAGCTCTACCACCAAGCTGCACACTTAGCTCCTCTTTTCTAATACACACACATCATAGCTAGGTGTGGTGGTGCAGTCCTCTAGACCCAGCACTTGGGAGGTGGAGGCAGGAGAGTCAAGAGTTCAATGTCAGCTTTGGCTACACGGTGAGGCAAGGCTAGATTTGTATACAGGAGACTTTGTCTCAAAAACAAAAATAGCTTCCCACCCTCCTCAAATTATTTATTCCTTAGAGTAAGGATGTCAAAATCATGAAAGACAAAGAAAAGATGAGAAACTATTCTAGGTCAAAGACAACAAAACAACTAAATTTCATACATAATACTGGATAAGAACTTGATCAGAAAGAATAAGTCATTTAAAGAACATTATTGGAACAATTGGAGAAAATCAAATATGAAATATATATTCAATTTCCTGAACTTGACAATTTGCTTTATAGTTAGGTAAGAGAATAAATACCCTTGGTAACAGAAACTGTGTGGGGAAATATTTATGGGTGACGTTATTCAAGCCATGTATCTACTATTCACTCTAAATTATTAAGTGAATAATAATGTCAAATTTTTAGAACAATAATGATGTGTGTAATGAAGAGAAAGAAGCAGCAAAAAAATATAGTTAACATTGGCAGGTTTAAGGAAAGGGTGGAAGGAGGCCATACTGCACAGTTCTTACTGTACCTTTGAAATTTTTTCAAATGAAAACCAATAGCAAGTACAAGTTGTCAGGAAGCCTTTTTTCCCCTCAGGTCTAGTCCTACAACCCAGCCTACTTCTGCCACCAAAGAACATTAGATGCTGTAACCCATTCAGGACCTTTACAGGCATATTTATAAAATCTTAATGGCAAGCTGGCCAGTGTATGCACTTTTCCTAACTCTTTCATGTCAGAATGATACATTATTATGCTGTGGTCAGACTGTGGACTATGCTGTGGTTTCTGTTTATTCTTTGGGTTTGTTAACTTCTGAATGAAAGACAACTGCTTTGGTAGACACTGGGTCTTACCTCAGTTTCTGGTAAATGAGATTGTCATTGTACTGAGATTATAGTATTCACTTATGCATTGCTTCTCTTGGACCAACGTCTGCTTATATCTTGTATCCTTCTCTTGCATCCTTCCTACCTGCCCTCAGAGATACGGGGCAACCCCCACCTGCTGATCAAGTACCACAGTGGCTTCTTCGTGGACGGGAAGTTCCTGTGCTGCCAGCAGAGCTGCAAAGCAGCCCCAGGATGCACTCTCTGGGAAGCATGTATGTGTGACTCCCTGTTGCGCTGGACCTCAGATGGATAGGGGACCCACTAGGTCAAGCCTGCCCAATGCTGGTTCAGTTTTCCAGAAACAAAATGTACCATATTGATTGACATCATAGTAATACAGCTTTGTGGATGCTATGTTGAAAATGAAGTATAATTTTAGTGTCAGTTGAATCATATTTCTTCAATATTAATATATGCCTTTTTTCATTTCGTGAGAGATGTTCTTAAAATTGAAATCACAACAAACAGAGAGAAAAAGAATATGAACATGGATGGGTAGGGAGGTGGGTAGAATCTGGGAGGAGTTGGGGAACGGGAAAGAATATCATCAAAATATACTTCATGAAAACAATTTAACAAAAAATTAAAATCATGGACCAAGTAATGACCCATTAATACCTCTCATAATTCTTCTAGTTTAAAGCAAACTCCTTACAGCTAGTTTTCCCATGTGATAAGAAAATGAGGAGCTAGAGAGATGACTTTGGTTAAGGGCAGCAGCTGCTCTTCCAGAGAGGGCCTGGGTTCGGTTCCCAGAAACCACATGGTACTTCATAGCAGGCTGTAACTCTAGTCCAGCAAATCTGACGCCCTCTTCAGGCCTCCTTGGGCATCACATGCATGTGTTATACAAACACAGCCAATCAGAACACCTGTATATA
>LZPO01057484.1:3417735-3484854 GCA_001675575.1 Neotoma lepida
AAAAAAAAAGAAAGAGAACATCAGGAAATGCCAGGGGTACTCAGGTTTCCTTTCAGTTAGTACATCAGCCAAGAGCAATTGCTAGGCAAATGTTCAACCCCATTGATTGTTTGCTTGATTTACACAGACAGACACACACACACGCACACACACCCATACACACACACACACACATACACACACACGTGTGAAAGATATTACACAGTTGCTTGCCTGGGTTTTTTTTTGGTTCAGTTTATGGGAGTCTTAATTTTTAATAAGTGGTTATATTTTGTTCTCATTTCTCATAGAACTATATCATATGATTACACTACTGAACTATTCTTTTATTGTTGCTCCAACAAATTACCACAAATTTAGTGGCTTAAAGCAACATGATTTATTGAGTTATTGCCTCATAGTTCTGAAGTTCAAAAGCCTAAAATAGGTCTAATCAGTTGTTTCTTCTGTAGCCTTTATGGCGGGGAGGGGATGTTTCCTTGCCTTGCCTAGCTTCTGAAGGCCACCATTTTCAGTGGTTTCGGGTGTTTTCTTTCATCTTTGGTACCGAAGGGGCAGCAGCTTTTCTGCACTCTGCCTCTGCTCACATGCTCACATGTTCTACCTAATCCCTGACATTAGTCAGGGTCTGATTATACCAGGCTCATCTCTATCTTCCAGAATAATCTCCCCATCTCAAACACCTTAACTTAGTCACAGTGAGCACAGTCCCTTTCACCATGGAAAATGTTCACAGACTCTGTGAGTTAGGACATGAGCATCTGGGGAAGCCATTTCTCAGTCTACTGCAGCAACAATGTATTTTCTATTTTATCATCTTGATAAATATTTTGATTCTTTCCAATTTTATTGAATTCCTACTATTCTACTGTGACCATTATTTTGCACATCTTTGGGTTTCACTGCTGGATATATAGCATATAATTGCTGGGCTATATGATATAGACACCCAGCCTTACAACATTCTGCAATGAGTTTCCAACTAGCGAAATCATGAGTTAACAGTTGTTCTGGGTCCTTGTCAATGCTTAACATTGTCTCCATCCCTCCCCGCTTTCCTTTCTTCCATCCTTCCTCTTTTGTGTAGGAACTGATATATTTTGTTCATGGATCTGTGCCCCTTTTGTGATATAATAAAATCTCTTGTCCTCCAAAGCTGAAGATTCCTCGAGCAGTTCCTGTTCTCAAAATGGATGCACCATCCTCAAGTACCACTCCACCCCAATATGACAGCAACTCAAAGAAAAGTTATGATTCCCAGCCAACAGTCAACATACGCTATATTCCAAGGGAAGACTGCCCTGACTGGTGGCAAGTAAGAAAACTGAAAAGGTAAAGCTAAGAATTAAAGCTGGCTGTCCAGAGTGGAGAATAGACATTGTCCCCGTAGCTTTGGACTGTACCCTCAAAGCTGGCAGCGTAGGCCTTAGCTTTACTGGGGTGGTCTTCTTCAAAAACATTCAGTACTTGAACTAGAAGAGTGGGGAAACGGAGGGCTAGAGAGATAGCTCAAGGGTTAAGAGCACAGGCTGCTTTTCCAGAGGCCCTGAGTTCAATTCCCAGCAACCACATGGTGGCTCACAACCATCTATAGAGGGATCTATGCCTTCTTCTGGCATTAGGTCATACATGCAGATAGAGCACTCAGATACATAAAATAAATATATAAATCTTAAAAAAAAAGAGTGGGGAATGAAGTGGCCCCTCTGGACCTGAGAGTACAGATTTCAATTAGTCTATCTAATGTTCCTTGTGACAGCTTCAGCATTTAGTCTTTCCCCTTCTTCCTCCCACTTCCCTCAAATAACTGCACAATCCTAAACATAGAATCTGTAAGACAACTCTCTTATATAAAGGAGTGAGTTCCAGGTGGGCTTACTTAGTCCTTTCAAGTTTTCAACCCAATGGTGCTATCCAAACTCAGAACTGAAAGCACATTGAAGGAGATATATAAAGTGAATATATCTTTGGGATCTGTGCCATACTTGATGCTCAATAAATGCTGAACGGAATGGCAACTGGATCATGCAGGAAGGGTCAAGTGTTATCCCTTCCTTTGCTGCCTCAGCCTCCAGCCCCCAGCACACTGTCCACTGTCTGTCATTCTCACAGAGTTGTCAGCTTCCCTGCACAGTGCCGCTGATGTCAGTCTCTGCACAGAGCAAATGCAAAGCACCTCTCTGACTCATTGTGTATCTCCTTCTGTGCTCTTATTCTTTGACTCTTCTCACCCTCATTGCTTTCACTTAAAGCAAACGCCTCACTGTACCAACGATGCAGCCACAGGCTCATGTGGAACCTGAAAGAACATAAGTATTATTCCATTGGATTGATATGTCTTTAAATACAATAAGTCACGGTCTTTTGCACTCTAGGGCACAACTAGTTTCCAAGTGTAGTGTCTATAGTGATTGCTGACGAAAGGGTTGCCTTTGTTTGTCTGCTACCCAGTGCTCTTATAGATCTGGGCCGGCAAGATGGCTCAGTGCCTGATCATCTGAATTCAATCAGGTCACATATGATGCTCAGGTTCAGTTCCAGATCTCACATGGTAGAAGAAGAGAATGGCTCCTTCAAGTTGTTCTCTGGCCACGCACCCCCGGACTAGTATGGGAAAAGCAAAAAATAGATCTAAATAGATTGCTTTGCCTTTTTTCAGTGAGAATTTCTTACAGACGATGAAGGCAAAAGGTTCTTCTTGGGGGCAATGCTGGTTGAGCAGGTGGGGGGGAGGCATGTTAGGATTTTAGAATTTGAGGGCACTTGGAGTTCTCTAGGCATTTCTTGAAACAAAGCCAGAGGAGTGTTTCCTTGCCAAAGCAGCTGGTCCCTGTGAATTGTAGTTTAGAAAAACAAGGCTGGGTTGTAATGGCAAACAGGAAATGGGTTCTAAATTCCAGACAAGCAACCCTTGGACTTTAGGAGAAGGTAGACACCTCCTCGTGCTCTTAACACCCAGAACAAGAGATAAAATGATGGGTGGCAAAGGACTCTGCAATCTTGCTGCTCCGTCTGTGTCCAGATGAGTCACAAGTTGAAGATTTTTAGCTCTAATCACACCAACAGAGAGGAAAACAACATACTTAAAAATATGTAAAGGACAGAATGTTTGTGTATCCACAAGAAAAGCAGAGCAAACCTAGCCAGGTTGTCTCCTGATCCAGGTTCCCTGCTGTGTGGGGCCATTAAGACCATTATTAGCAGTTGTCATTTGTTCAAGAATATTGCCTTTCCGAAAGGAGCAAAATGTCAAAGTCAAATAGTTAAGACCTAGCTGAAACAAATCACTGTCACTTAACATTCAATAATCATACATTTATAAATGCACTGGCAACACAAAAGAAATCACAACTCTCACCTCAAAGGACATAAGAAAGAGTTTATTTTGGAGCCATATATGAGTGCCCATGGCCCAGGAACACAAATTGAGGTCACTCCCAATTCCATATTCTAATGACATAGCAATTTCATGAGGTTTTTTTTTTTGTTGTTGTTCGTTCATTTGTTTTGTTTTGTTTTGTTGAGACAGGGTTTCTTTGTGTAATAGCCCTGGAACTCACTCTGTAGACTAGCCTGGTCAAACTGACAGAGATCTGCCTGCCCTTGCCTCCCAAGAGCTAGGATTAAAGATGTGCACCACTACACCTGGCTCAAGAGGATGTTGAGAAACAGAACAAAGAAAGTCATAAAGCAAAGCATTTTTCCAATATGCAGGTGGAAACATCAGAGAGGAGGACTATAGCAACGGGGGAAGGCCTGTGTTACAGGCCTCAGATGTTACTGTTAATCCCAACGTTGGAGAATAAGACCATTACCACAGTTTAAAGCCCAATTTGAAGCAAGCTTTAATTAAATATTGGTCAGGTTGATAGACTCTCTGGCCAGGTTCATCTTTGAGTTCCCAGAAAATGGCCATGAGTCACGTCTTGTAGGCGCTTAAAAAGGCACCCCCACAAAGTCACCGTATTTCCCATCAGGTCCAGTCAGGGGAAAGCATATATTCTTACATATTTCCTGCCTGCTCCCTTCCTGCTCTCCCCATTCCACCTACATCCAATCAGGAGCAAGCATACATTTCGATATATTTCCTGCCCACATACCTCCCACCCACACGTGATCAAGCACATCCAGTGCAGGTGTATACGGGTCAAACAAACTTGTTTAGGGGAGTGAAAACATAAATAGCCTCCAGCATTTAACTTTGGTTCTCACATTACCTAATGACAATTTAGCTTTGGGTTTTGTGGAAACTAGTGGTTGTTAGGTCTCAAAGAAACTCAAACAAATGGCTAACTGAGGTGCCTACTAACATATCAAAGCAGACAGCAGCTGTTGGCTAGCTCTCCCAGCATCACTCAGTGTGGCTTCTCCCAACACTTCTCACCCTGGCCTCCTACCCCAAATCTCTCCCTCCCAGGGAGAAGCTTCTGCTCCCTTCCCCCAGCTTCTCTTTCCTGTGTAATGCAGCCAGCAGCCGTTTTGTGTACACCTCTCTTGTTTGGCTGCTCGTCTCTTGCTCTCCCTCCTCCTTTCTCCTGTCATGGTGCAGTTTAGTCTACCAGCCTGGACTCTTCCCTCTGCCTGCTTTCTTCCTTGTATCTACAATAACAACCTTCTCCATACTTTAGGACTAGTTATGTCCTCTTCCCTTTACTTCATTTTTCAGTGATCTGTTAAGTAAATATATTGCAAAAGGTTTCACTGTCAGTCACAAGGGTGTTAGGTCATACACAGAGGTGAACAAAGAATGGCTAATTCTCTAAGAAAGCTAAAGATAACCTGAGACAGATAAATCAAAATTAGGTTCTAGACCTGCAACATTCCAACTGCTCCCCTATCACTGATGTTCTAATCTGTTAATCAGCTTTGCAGAAGGGTCAGGAGAAGATATGGCTGGTTTCCAGGAACTTTCACGTTCACCACATTAACCGTAAATCCTAATTTGCAGTGAGGAAGATGTTGCCGGCAGTAACCAAGTGGAAAGAAATATTGTATATCACAACACCTCAAAGATGTCATGGTAAATCCAGTATAGATACTACTTTATACTCAAATTTTACTTCTGTTTGCAGGAAAACTAACCAAATTTGAAATAAGTTTACAATGAGTCTTTACATGCAAGGTAAATAAATCTAAAAAATGTCCATGTAGTTTGCCTCTGAACACATAGGTGGATCTCATTGAGGGTTTGTTGGTTAAAATTTTCCTCACACTGACTGTTCCCACTCATCACTCATTATGTACTCTGGTATTATGATATACACTGGCTCAGGCATCTCTAACAAGAGAAAAAGCAATGCAAAATAATTCTTCCCTAAGGATAGCTCTATATACATCACCAACATTTAAAAAATATTATTCCGCCGGGCGGTGGTGGCGCACGCCTTTAATCCCAGCACTCGGGAGGCAGAGGCAGGCGGATTTCTGTGAGTTCCTGGCCAGCCTGGGTTACCGTGTGAGTTCCAGGACAGCCAGGGCTACACAGAGAAACCCTGTCTGGAAAAAAACAAACAAAAAAAATTATTCCATTTTATTTTTTATTTTAACGTGTATGAGTGTTTTGGCTGCATGTAAGTACACCATACATGTGTGATGTTCACAGAGGTCAGAAGAGGGCATTGGATCCCTTAGAATTGGAGTTATAGATGGTTGTGAGCTGCCATGTGGGTACTGAGAACTGAACCAAAGCCTTCGGCAACAGCAGGGAAGTGCTCTTAACCACTGAGCCATCTCTCCAGGAACAGCACCAACTTTTTAAACTTTATACTGTAGCCATTTTTGAAGGAATCTTCATGTTTCATAATGTTGCTCTTCTGAAAGAATCTAAACCATCCGAGTTCCCAGAAGCCTCTTTTGTTAAAGAGCCATTCTCTTATTGCACTAGGCATAAACTCAGCTTGTGAGAGACTTGCCTTTTCATTTTACTGATCCCTTCCTCAAGTGCAAAGGGGAAACTTACCAGAAACTTAATTTTGTATATGTGGATAAAATAAGTAAGAGTTTTGCTATTGCTGTACTAGGCACTTGGATTGTTTCTTGGTTGGTTTGTTTGTTTGACATTCACGTTGTTTCTGGACTCTTCTTAAGGGGATTCCCTGAGTCAAGTTCATCTGAAGAAGAGGAAAACCTGGATGATTATGAGTGAGTGTTGAAAGTCTTCTATGTCCTACTAAAAGTAGAATTAGATGTTTTTATTTGATTCCTTGAAGGCATTAGAACAGATTGTTCAGGCTTCTTCAGCAGGCTGTATTCACATGGGTAAATTCACATGAGGCTCTGAGCCATTTTTCTAAATGGCAAGTGGCAATGAACTTGGTCATCAATTATCAATGAAGATATTTTCCCCAGTCTGGACCATCTAAATCTGCTGCATATATTCATTGGATTTATCACATGCTCAGTGTTTTCATTTCCTAAATAAAGAATATAATGTTTGTGCTCATTTTTTCTTTTTGGAGTCCTCTAATCAAGGTAATGTTTAAAAGCTCTTCCTGAGGCATTTGGTGTGATGTGTTAATGGCACACAGCAGTGCTCAACATAACAGCATTTATGTTCATAGAGTCTTATTCACAGGATGACCTTATTATTTGGCATCCAAGTTGAGATCCTTGACAGAGAGACAAATTCCAATAGACAATGGCATAAATTGATTTATTCTGGGAAAATAAGAATGGGTGGTCACCCTAATTGTGTTCTTGGGAGGCCTAAGGGTCATTAAGGTTCTTTCCAAAATTCAGGGTTTTCTGTCATTCTATAAATGTTGACATTATTGTCTCCTAGACTTAAAGATTTGTGTTAAAGAAAGATGAGAATAATATAGCATATTGTATTTTGCAGACATTCAATATTCAAAGGACTTTAGAAAGTTTTAGAATTCATATGGAAACTAGGGTTCTGCATACCTATGTTCTCTTTTGACTGACGGCTATTATTGATTTATTGGTTACATGTGAAGTGAGAGCTTTTACAAAGGACCTGTACGTTTTCTCTTCTCCTTTTACCTATAATCCACCCTAGTTCTAAGCATATCTGTCATATTAGGGAAGATGTGGTATATCCTCCATTCTTTTATAGTACTATTTCTTTTCTACAGTCTAGCCTTCTGTTAATAGTTAACTTTAACTATCAACTTAATGGAAACCAAGAGTCAACTGGGAAGAGAGAATGTCAATTGAAGAATTGCCTCCATCAAAGTGGCCTGTGGGCATATCTGTGGGGCATTTTCTCGATTGATGATTGATAAGTGGGAGGGTCCATTCCAGCCCACTGTGGACAGTTCCACCCCTAAGCAAGTGGTTCTGGGTGCTGTAAGAAAGCAGAAAGCTGTGGAAAGCAAGCCAGTAAGCAGCGTCCCTCTGCGATCTCTGTTCCAATTCCAGTCTCCGAGAGGAGGACAAATATTGAAATTGTCAAGGTTTACACATTGTGGAAATTACCATAAAAATACCCATCTTCTACAAAAATCAAAGATCTCTGAAAGGGAACTCGACTTATAGGGCTGTATGACCCCAGATCTTACTTGATACCCCTCACTTCCTATACTGTCAGTGCCACTGTCACTGGATCATTTGTCTTACAGTCATAATTACATGGGCAATTCTACTTCATTCAAATAAAGACGGAAGCATTGGGATTTAGATGGAAAATCATGTTAGGACTAGAGCTGGACCCTTGCTGTTTTGACATGGAATATGAAATTTTAAAAATTAAGCAGAGCCAGGGTTCAGCAAAATAATGGCACAGGTAACAAGTTTATTCATGAGAAGGTTTAGGAAGATTTGTATTCCAGTTTGTTTTCTGTTGTTGTGCTAAAACACTGACCAGAGCAACTTCAGGGAGGAAAGGATTTATTTGGCTTATGCCTACAGATAACCTTCTGTCACCGCAGGAAATCAGGGCAGGAGCCTGAGCAGGAGTTTGAAGGCAGGATTGCTTGTTATTCCATGCATCATTACCCCCTAACTCTCTCACAGCCAAGGAAGCACAGCAGAAACCAGGGGAAAATGCTGCTTGGTGGCTTCCTCATAGGCTCTTGCTTGGCTAGCTTTCTTATACAGCTCAGGACCACTTGACCAGGAAATGGTGCCACTCTCAGTGGGTTCAATCATCCTGTATCAATGAACAACTAGGACAATTCCCACATATATGTCCACAGGACAGTCTGACCTGAGCAATCCTCAATTGAGACTTCCTTCTCAGGTGACACCAGGCTATGCTAAGGCTAACTAGGACAATGCAGTATATACACCACCTCACCTTTCACCTCCAAGTCCATGCATTTCTTCCTCATCTTTTCTTTCTTCTGTCTACCCATGGGTATATAGCCCAGATCAAGGCTTTTTAAACTTTTCTGCTCACAGACCCCCACTTTTTTTTTTACCAGAAAATGTTTTATGACTCCCCCAGGTATATAGAGAGTTATAAAATAAGTATAGAAACCAAACTTTTGCTGATAGTAAGTCACAATGAATTTTATTTTAAAACCATCCATATATATATATATATCAGCCATTTATTAATGATGAAAGCAAATTTGCTTGTTTACATTACATAAAGAATTAGACCTTTGTCGGATATCAGATAGTGAAGGAAGAGCATCTTTAATGTTTTATGGAGTTGATTAGTTCTTTTATAAATATTTCTATATTATCTTATTTTATATGTATGGGTGTTTTACGTGCACGTATGTGCACCACTTCCATGCCTAGTGCCTATGGAAGTGGAAAGTCTGTTCTAATGCTAAATCAAAATTCATTGAATAATTTTTAAAATGAAACTCCAGTAAACGGCTCAAACAGCAATTGTTAGGATGAAGCACTCCAATAAAATACAATGCAAATATATACCAATTTGGGCTGGAGAGATGGCTCATCAGTTAAGAGCACTGGCTGCTCTTCCAGAGGTCCTGAGTTCAATTCCCAGCACCCACATGGTGGTTCACAACCATATATAATAGGATCAGATGCCCTCTTCTGACATGCAGGTATCCATGCAGAGCACTCACACATAAAATATAAATAAATAAAATTAAAATATATATATATATATACGGATTTGATACTTACATGCTGAGAAATAATGGTAGGAAAAGATTAAACCTTTGTTTCCAGTAATTAAATCATTATGTTTCCATGAGAGCAGAAAACTTTGCATGTATGGTACAAATACTGTGATTCATAAATCACAATAGCCTTGACTCTGGGCTGTGCTGTTTCAGACAGCATTTATTGGTGTTATGCGTGATGAGATGCCCATTGCAAAGTGCACATACTATGTGTTCAGAACAAGGCTGCAGTAAAGTTGTGTGGTGCAGCACAGATGAGCACTGCCAGAAATACCTGATTTATTACATGTTTAGTATTTAATTAAATTTTGGTTGCTACACTTTCAGGAACCTTTTACTTTCACCATTTTTGTGAACCCCCACATTCAGTTATTCAATCCCACATGAGGGTTCCAATCCATGTTTTAAGAAGCCATGTTCTATATTATGTTTTCTAAATGGCCTTTTGATTACCTGTTATTATATTGAAATGTGAGTTAAAAAACTATCATTAATACCTCAAGTATTAATTATGCAACATCTATAAGGGTAGAGTTAAAAAAGACTGTTCTAGATCAGCTCTGTGATAGCTAATCTTGGTTATCAACTTGACACAGCTGGGACAAGAGACCCCCCATTTGAGAAATTGCCCTCCAGCTGGCATTTTCTTAATTGCTAATTGAGGTGGAGGGCCAGACCACTGTCCACTGTACCATCTCTAGGCAATGGGCCTAAGTCATATAAGAAAGTTAGCTGAGCGAGCCAGCAGAAGCTAGCCAGTAAGCAGTGGTCCCCCATTGGTTTTTGCTCCAAGCTTCTGCCTTGAGTTCCTGCATTGGTTTCCCTCAATGATAGACTGTAACCTGAAAGCTGAAATAAACCATTTCCTCCCCAACTAGCTTTTGGTCATTGCGTTTCTCACAGCAAGTCAAGATATATAAAAATCCTAATTTTACAGATGGAAAAGTCTATGGTCAAAAAGGCTAAGAGGTTTGTTCAAAGTCAACTACACATGAGGTAGTTCTTTCTAGAACTCAGCTCTCCACACTGGTTTGTCTAAGAGTCTTCCCACTTTCCTGAACTGTCCAGCTGCTGTTAGTCCCTTCCTCCATCAATATAGATCAATACAGAATGCCCTTTCCCATTCATTTGGGAAGACACCTTCTGCCTTGGTTTCCTCCCAGAAGCCTTCTCGTCCACCTTCACTCTTCTTCTGCACTTCCTTCCTCTTCAGGCATTACCTTCTAGTTAGTTCTTCTGATTCCCCAAACCCATGCCCCATTGTACCTCATACCCCTACTTATTCCCATATGTGACATTTTAGCCAAAGCCAGAGGGCCGCAGACATAGCTAACCTCACATGAGACACAATTTTTTTTTTATTGAGCTTCACATACAAAGTAAGACATGATGTTCTTGGCTCATTAACTAAAAGAGCAAAGGTTATTATTTTTTTAAAGAAAAAGAATTCTACTTGGCTTTCCCACACATCTTTGCCTCCTGTCTGGATATCATCTTAGATGTTTATGTCTTCCTGCTCTGAAGAAAAAAAATTAAAAGCATTTGCTTTGAAAATAGTTGATATAAAATGTGCTTCTATCCAGTTATTAAAATAAGATGATGGGGTTGAAAGACAGGAGTGTTTATCCTTAGCAGCCCTGGCTTTCCCATTGGATTGTCATTGGTCTAATCTCTGATCCTCATTCAAAATGTGAAGTGTAGGCTAAATAAGAAGTCACCTAGAAGGACTCTAGCAGCCTATGCACAACTTGATATTATGCAGGCTTCATCCCAGAAGTAGATTGGGCAATAGAGACCAAGAAGCTGGGTTTTGAAAATATCCTCAGGTAATACTGTACAATAATTAGGTTTGAAAATCCATGATATAGGCTGGTGCCTCATTTTGCAGATTCAAAAGTTGAGGGACAAGTAGTATAATTGAAAAATTACCAATTCTCAAATCCAGAATTCTTTTGCAGCTGGTTTGCTGGGAATATCTCCAGGTCACAATCTGAGCAGTTACTGAGACAAAAGGTAAAGAGTCATTTCTTTCCTCACCTCAAAGAATCTCTCTCTCTCTCTCTCTCTCTCTCTCTCTCTCTGTATGTGTGTGTGTGTATAGGAGAAAGTTTTGTCTGGTCTCACCCAGCTCCCGCAGCTGCTCAGACCCAAGTAAACACACAGAAGCTTATATTATTTTCAAACTGTGGCCATGGCAGGCTTCTTGCTAGCTAGCTCTTACATCTTAAATTAACCCATTTCTATAAATCTATGTCGCCATGTGTTCTGTGTCTTTACCTGTGTGCCATTACATGCTGCTCTCTGGACGGCGGGATGGCATCTGCTCAGCTCTACTTTCTTCTCCTTTCTCTCTAGTTAGAATGTCCCGCCTAACCTTATTCTGCCTCACCATTGGCCAACAG
This sequence comes from Neotoma lepida, assembly GCA_001675575.1. NCBI lineage: Eukaryota > Metazoa > Chordata > Mammalia > Rodentia > Cricetidae > Neotoma > Neotoma lepida. The sequence goes on from LZPO01057484.1 coordinate 3,429,203, forward strand.
CTTTATTTATCAACCAATCAGAGCAACACATTCACAGCATACAGAACAACATCCCCGTCCATGTGTGTATGTGTGTGTGTGTGTGTGTGTGTGTGTGTTTGCATGTTAAGTGTGCATTCCTACCCCTAGACTACATCTTCTGCCCAAGAATATCTATCTGTGGCTGGGCCCAGGGATGCATTTCTCTGAGAAACACTATATAGCTAATGTTTCAACTCATCACAGCATTGGTTGTCCACCCTTTGAGTTACATCCCAAAGTCATATTCTTCATTGCTAATTTTCTCATACATTTCCAGAATATGATTATAGTTGTGTGTGTGTGTGTGTGTGTGTGTGTGTGTGTGTGAGTTCCCAAATTTTATTTCTCAAACAGGGAAACATTAATGAAACAGAAATTTTAGAGAGTTGTAAATTATCTACAGAAGAAGAGCTCACATAGGATGGATCTAGAAGGATATTGACTTGGGTGAGCATAAAACTCAATGGTAGAGCACTTGCTTAGCAAAGGTAGGGCCCTGGGTTCTATCCCCAACAGCAAAAAAGAAAAATGGAAGAAGGCAGGAAGGGAGGGAGGGAAGGGGGGAGAGGGGAGAGAATTAAGTGAGAAAAGGAAGAAGGCTAAGCTGTAGGATGACCCTTCTGTGTCAACTGTTGGGTAACCTGTTCCTTTGGTGGCATTTAAAGTGGATCTAAAAATAGTTTTTCCTTACTGCCTACATAAAAATCATTTTCAAAAGTAATGAAAATTATTTCTCCTTTTCAGGGCAAAGAAGGAGCATTTATGGTTAGAAATTCTAGTCAGATGGGAATGTACACGGTGTCCTTGTTTAGTAAGGCTGTGAAGTAAGTACAATGTAGATTTATTTCTTTTCTCCTCTTTGGGACTGTTGTTTGAAAACAATGACCACTTAGTCATATTTTGAGATGTGACACCACTCTTGAACTCTGGAATTTGAGACAAAGTATTTCTGTTGGATATAGCCATTAGCCATGGCCTTCTTATCCTCTACTTTCAAAAGGCTGTGCTCTGAGTGACCCTCTCCCATCCACTCCAGAAGGTGCAGAGTGTTGGGAACACAACACTCCTCCATAAACATTATTGAAACAACAGCGTGAGTCCCTTGGAATCAGGCCCGAGCAGAAAGAGAACAGTAGAACACAGCAATAGCACTTCAAAATCAAAACTAAACCTGCCTGCTGAGCTGAGAAGCTTGCCCAGTGCCCAGTTCTCAGTAAGCCTTTCCTGTAGGGTTCAATCAAGGGAGCTGTGTTCTCTGAGTAGCTTCCGCCTGACTGCTGCCTTTTGCAGGTAGGAGTTCCAGTTCAAAGTCAAACTTCTCTTCCCATTTCAGACATTTATTATGTTGAGCAAGTTTCTTGACTGCTCTGGGCCTGAACTTCCTCATTTGAAAAGGATTCATAATAATGACCTTTAATGCATTCAAAGCAACAAGGCATTGTTAAATAAAACAGCAATGGTTACTGCAAGTTAGGCCTGTGACCAATTACACATGGTTAAAATTATTTCCCACATTCACATTTGTAGTCCTTGTCCAAAGAACAGGAAGCCACAGTATTTAAATTCACCAACCTAACAACGACTTTGAGGTGGCCAAATATAAACTAAAAGCCTTAATTAAAGTGGTACAATTGTGTATAGCTTAGTTAGTATCCACAGTTCAATGAATTTGGATTGCCATGCAAGGGCTTGCATTATAATTACTAGCTACTGGGATGTCCTTTATGTACTGTTTTAACAGTGCTAGTAGATAAATATGGGTTTACCTTTTTAAAAAAATGATTTTTATGTTCTTGGAATGAAATAATTTAGTATGCATATTAGATTAGGATACTGTCTGGCACATGGTAACATCCAATTCAGGAGCAGTTACTGTTCACAGTGTTGCTGCAGGAGTCCTTCAGCCTGACACTTAGGTGTGTAAGACTTTGGAGAATCATCTATCAAACTCATCATCATCAGAAGCCCCCTCCAGAAGTCGGTTTTCTTGAGACAGAGCCTCACTATGTAGCCTCCAACTCTTGAGCCTCCCACCTTTGTCTCCCCAGGGCTGGGATTACCAGCATGTACCTTCCAGAGTCTTATAAATCACTTTCCCATGGGCTAGTACCTCTTTTATTCCTTGTAAAGCCCATCCAGAGTAAACAAGAAAACTGTTTTTATTTGTCCCCTTTACAGGTTAGGAGATTGGGGTTCAAAGGGGGCTCTTAAAGACCAGTCCGTGAAATTGAATAAGTGACCAATCTGAAGCTAGGCCACCGACAAACAAATACCCAAGTCGTGTTTCTTTATAATATGTCTGTGAAACCCTTAGTGGTGTGGGGATGGGGGTCACACCAATGCTTAATTGATTTGGACCATTTGAAAGAAGTAGTTCTTAACAGTTAAATTGAATGACTTGTGTAGACATTTGCCTCATCCCACAGAGCATACATATGTATTTGTAATAATTAGATGATTAGATGAAGGTATTTTATTTTGAGATTTGTTTCACAGAATACCTACCTCCAATTTGAAATAATAGGGTATATCTTGAATGACCATACAGCATTTGCCAGTACCAGAATCATTGTATCTAATAAGCACATGTATTAGATTTTACATGGTCCTGGCTGAAACAGATCCAATAACTAAGAACATTCTGTTCACTGAGTATCAGAACAGCTGTGGCCCTCTGGATAGAGCCAAGTGCAGTGTCAGATGTCTTCCCTTTTGAGCTTCATCACCCCAGATTCATTTGTGAAGCCGATCCTGTAGAAAAATACCAAATAGATAAGGAATTAAATGAAAGCAATAGCCTTTTTTCAAATTTTTGAGGTAATAGTTACATTTCTCCCTCAGTCCCTGATCTCCTTCAAATTCATGACCTCTTTTTTAATCAATTGTTATTGCATGCAATATGTATTTGTATATGCGTATATATTCATAAATAGAACCTGTTGAGTCCATATAATGTTACTGGTATGTATGTTTCCAGGGTTGACCTTTTGGCATTGGACAACCAATGGTTGTGCTCTTCCCTGGGGAGGAATACCTCTCCTGTGTGCAGCTCTTCTCAGTTTCCTGGAGTTTTTTGTGTAGACCTGAGGGCTCATGGCCTTTTCCCCATCCAGTTTGCCATGTTCACTGGTGTCATTCTTGTTCAGCTCATGTTTGCACAGTCATGTTTGTGAGACTTTATGCATATAGCTCCTGGCTTTCCTAAGAGACACCATCTCACAGCAAACTCCCTGATCCTCTGGCTCTTACAATCTTTCAAATCTCCTCTTCCACAGTTTTCTCTGAGCCTTACCTTAGGTGCAGTATTTTTTGTAGATAGATCTGTTTGGACTGGGAAAGCAAAATTCTTTTATGAAAGTCATCAACTTACACTGACACCAAAAACAGATCAGCCATTTGCAACAAAGGGAAATATTGTTTCTTCTTCTTTTTTAAATTGCAATTTTTAACTTGGTTAGTATTACAATAAGAACAATTCATTAACTGATGAACTTATTCTTGTGTGGCAAGTATAGTTCATGTGTGCATGCACACACATACACACACATCCCACAATCTCATCCAATCTTTCTAAAAACCAGAGGAAGTAGCAAGTAAGTGTTAGAACTGGACTATAAAATCTAAGATAGGCATATTATTCCTGATTGGCCTGAATTTGGTGTGCATGAACTCATCCCAGTATTCTAGAACTGGAGGAAAAGAAGAAAATGTTTTATGTAGAAAGCAGGCATAATGTAGTTATTGGATCACAGCATAGCCTGGCACATAGCAAACACGTGGGTAAACTGATGGTAACAATAGTATTGTTGCTGCTGGGAAACAGGAGGCCTAGATGAGGAATTTAAGCATGCCCCTGTGCTTTTCTTCCTGCATGCCCCACTCTCAAAGGAGCTCTAGGGTGATAATACACACAACCTAATCACCTTTGCCCACACAGCTTTCTCCTCATTATTATCTTAAAAGAGAATTCATGTTCTCACATAATCCTAAAGAACTTCAAGGCTCTTAGCCATCAAAGATAGATTCTGTAGATTCTACTTTTATAGTTACTAAGGGAGGAACAGTACATGAAATTATTTTTCAAAAAATTCCTATTATTATTATTACTATTATTATTATTATTAAGCTGTGTTGGTGGATATTCATGTGTGGAAGTTAGAGGAAAATTTGTAAAAAGTCAGTTCTCTCTTTCTACCATGTAGAATTGAACTCAGATTGTCATGGTTGGCTGTGGGTACCTTTATTGGCTGAGCCATGTTACTAGCAACTAAGGTTGAAATTTTATTGAGCATGGATTTTGTCTGTGCACAAAGGACACACTGAGTTCAGAGGATCCTTATTCCATAATTACTGATTGTCATGGATGCTTTCTGAGAAATATTAGATGTCAAATCTAATTATCCCTGTCCTCCTAGTCCAAAATCTGTAAATAGATTCAAAATAATTACTCACTCATTATTTCATCAAGATTGTATTGTTTAAAGCATTCTAACATTGTCTTTCTTCCTTACTAGTGATAAAAAAGGAACTGTCAAACATTACCACGTGCATACTAATGCTGAAAATAAATTATACCTGGCCGAAAACTACTGCTTTGATTCCATTCCAAAGCTCATTCACTATCACCAACACAATTCAGCAGGTAACTTATTTCAAGTTTTCTTTTGTGGGCCCTCACAAGTAAATGTCAATTTTCTTGGATACCACTGAGCCTTTTAATATTCTTGATTAATAGGATACCAAGAAATGCGGGGAAAATACTATCAATCTCTGTGTTATGGTTTGTAGCTCACACCTCCTCAAGTATAATACAGTACATTCCATAAAACTAAAAGGAATAAAGTTGAATAAATTGAGCGACTTTAAAGAAAAATTCTTTAAGATTTTATCTATTTTTAATTAATGTGTGTATTGTGCATATGAGTGCAGTGACCACAAAGGCCAGAAGAGGGCATCAGATCCTCTAGAGTTGCAGTTACAGATGGTTGTGAACCACCTGATGTGGGTGCTGGGAACCAAACTCAGGTCCCCTGGAAGAGCAGTATAATGCTCTTAACCACTGAACCATCTCTCCAACTCCAAAAGGAAAATTGTTTTTGTTTTGTTTTGTTTTTTGTTTTTCCAGACAGGGGTCTTGTGTGCCCAGGCTGTCCTGGAACTCATTCTGTAGCCCAGGCTGGCCTTGAACTCAGAGATCCGAACTCAGAGATGCACCTGCTTTTGCCTCAGAATTAAAGGCATGCACCACCACCACCTGGAAAATTGTTTTAATAAAACTTTATTTCTAGTTTTTTTTCCCTGCCCATAAAAGCAAGCTGATTATAAAATTCAAATATTAGAGAAATGTGCATCATTAGATGAGTAACCTCTGAGTACAGGATGGTGTCAATGATGTTTGTATATGGATACTAATATTCGTTATATAAGAATTACATATTCATAAACATTATACTTTATAGAGATAAGATCATTATCCAAATACTATTCAATTTGTTTTCCTTACTAACCCTACCTTAGAGGACTTCCCATGCAAATATCCATGGCTTACCTTGGTCTCTTTAACAGCTACATATAATTCTATTACATTTTGCAGTAGCCCTCTGGTGATTAGCAGTGGATTATGTGTGATATTTTTACATTTTAATGGATATTTTATTGCATAGCACTGCACACATAGCTCTGTACATATGCTTGAATGATTCTATTGCTAGTTTCTAAGACAAAGACTATGAACATTTAAAAATTAGAAATTGTCAAATGGTTTGCAGAAGTGCACGATCCTACCAGTAACATTTTTTTCATATTCAATAACATGAGATACTGTTTTTTTTCTTAAAATTTTGCATAAGTAATGAGTATCCCTATTTTCTGTAATAGTACCTCTGTGAGGGGGTATAGTATATGTTGTGTACGTGTACGTGTATGTACATATGTGTATGTATATTGTGGTTTGAGTAAGAATGGCCCCCACAGGCTCATATATGTGAATGCTTACTCACAAGGAATGGAACTATTTGAAAGAATTAGGAGTAGTAGGAAGTGTGGCCTTGTTGGAGTAGCTGTGACCTGACTGGAGGAAGTGTATCACTGGGGGGTGGGCCTTGAGGTTTCAAAAGCCCATGCCAGCCTAGGTTCTCTCTCTCTGCCTATGGATCAGGATGTGGCTCTAAGCTACTGCACCAGTAGCATATTGCCATGCTCCCCACCATGGTAATAATGGACTAAACCTCTGAAACTGCAAGCAAGCCCCAATTAAATGCTTTCTTTTACAAGAGCTACCTTAGTTCTGGTGTCTCTTCCCAGCAATACAACACTCACTGGCTAAGACAAGGTCAATATTGTGTGCCTTCCTCAGTTATCTTCCACCTTATTTTTCGAGACAGGAGCTCTCTCACTGAACCTGGAGCTCACTGATTAGCTAGCCTGGCTGGCCAGCCATCTCCAGGGATCTGTCTGTCTTTGCCTTCTCCGTGCTAGAATTGAAGATGTGCACCGTGGTGCCAGATTTGTACATGGATACTGGGGATCTGAACTCAGGTCCTTAAGCTTATATGGCAAGTGCTTTACTAACTGGGCCATCTCCCAGATCTATAACAGTATCCGTTACAAGCAGTGACTTGGTGAATCCCCAACAGTGAGTGAAAATAAACCATGGGCTTGGCATCTAAGCACTGCTACACTTGATTTCAATTGCTTTTCGTTCTTGTTTGCATTTTTCTTTTTCTCTAATTTCTTCAATTGTTTATCTTAGCCAATAGCACTGTTTGGGAAAGTTATTATACAAATATCTCTAAATGAACAATTGAACCTTAGAGGATACGCAGGGTATAAAAAAAGATATTTAAATGTTGATTTAGCATTGTGTTTCCTAAATATCATTTCATTTAATCTTCAGTTTATTAGTGTATTTTATGGTTACACAATGGTTATTACAGCAGTAGTTGAACATATACATATTTCAAAAGAAGGTGTTTATTTCTAATTTATTTTTAATTAAAATATTTTATCACGAAGACATCACATTTCTAATAGAAATCATAAGATGCAAAATACTTTTACAATAATCATAATTTTTCTTACCCAGAAGTCATATACATGTATTTTTATGTATGTACAAATATACATACATTTCTATATGCTTCTGCAAAATAAAAACTTATGCTATGTATGCTGGTATTTATTTTTGCTGATTAAAGGGATGGTATTGAAAACATTCAGTGAACACGCTTAAAAAGAAAACAAATACCTAAATAGAAGGAAAGGAAAACACATGTGTGGTAGTTCCGATCAGGAAACCATCTTATGCTTAAAGCAATAATTATTTACTCTTTAGAGTGATTTCTTTCAAGACACTATAAGCATGATAGTTAACCCAACTTTACCATAGCTATGTGTTGATGAAAATGGCTTGAGCATTTAACATAATTTAGAAATAGATTTAATTTTAAGATTGCTTGCTTTATATGTAAATATATGTTTACTATTTGAGATTTTTGTCAGATTTCTGTGCTATTTATATGCATACGTAAATGTAGAACTGGAAAAAGACAGTTAAATGTGAATGACAAAAAATTTTACGTAAAATATTCCATCTAGCAATTAATCCCTATGGAATTTCACACAAAGGAACTGACTCTTTTAGATATTGTTTTGCGTTAAGTGGATTTGTTGAGTCAAGTCACTGAATACAAGGACTCAAGGAAAATACTCAGCATTGATTCTCTTTCTGCATCACAACACCCCAAGCCCCACATTTTCAGCTTATTGGGAGAGTGTGAAGTGATTCTGTGTAACATGAGATGATGTTAATGTGACATTATGCTGCTGATTGCATTGCAGGCATGATCACACGGCTGCGCCACCCAGTGTCAACTAAGGCCAACAAGGTCCCGGTGTCTGTGGCTCTGGGAAGTGGTATGGACACACCCTTGGGCTTTTAAACTCCATTTCCCATCATTTGGGGTTCAAACGCATGTGATTGAAACCTAACTGACACATGATGGATGACAAGAAGGAAGTCCCTGCACAGACTGCACCAGGGAGAAATTTAGTCTAGTTTACTTCTTTCATTTGTTTTTTTAAACCATCTATCCACACTTTAATCTATACTCTCCCCAGCTTTAGCAAAACAACTGTCAAGTGTTTACTTTTATCCAGACATTGTCATTCACCTCCAGCATCTCTCACCTATCCTATCTTTTTCCTGGATTCTATGCCTGCTCCTATTTGGAGCCAGTTCTCAACTCAGTATCTTTAGGGTAATAACATACACCTTAATCACAGTTTAATTTGTTTTACATGAAATATAACAATAGCTAAGAGCATTAAGCACATTTTTGACATTGACTCTCTTCAAGACACCCCCACTTGGCACAAAATATTTCATTTTGACTATTTTTGTCAAGAACTGCAGCTGCTTTGAGAACATCATTTTCCTGGTGTGGTGTGGTCATGATATGAGCTCACTAAGGATTTTTTAAGTTATTAACTTCAAATGATGTCTTATTGGTCTTAGTTTTGTGGATACCAATGCTCATTGCAGAAGAAATCACTTTGGGAGCTGTTGACACGACTTCTAAAGTGTCTGCCTTGCTTCATTAGGAGTTTGGGAGCTGAAACGAGAAGAGATTGCTTTGTTGAAGGAGCTGGGAAGTGGCCAGTTTGGAGTGGTCCAGCTGGGCAAGTGGAAAGGGCAGTATGATGTGGCTGTGAAGATGATTAAGGAGGGAGCCATGTCAGAAGATGAATTCTTTCAGGAGGCTCAGACCATGATGTAAGTCCCTCCTCAGGAATGGCAATGTTAAATCTCCATAGAAGAACATCAACATTAGCAGTTCCTATCCCTAACATCTGCAAAGCCTGGCCTATGTTGTAAATATAAATATTTAAGAGTTATAATTTGGCCTAACATGCTGTTAAACAAAATCAATGCTGTGCTCCTAATTTAACGAGCAGGCCTGCACAACACTTTGAAAGGCCATGTTTGAAGTCAGAATATTTCTGACTTTATTGAGAAAGCAGCCTCTGGCCTCTGCGCCTTTGAATTCTCTACCCTTGATATGTCTCCTGCTCACAACATTGTCCTGTGCTACAAAGAGCCTTTGTAGTTACATGTAGATACAGCACTCAGTATACCTCAATTCCCTTTACATCTCCCACAAACAACTATGTATTAGCCAATGGTATCGGTTAGGAGTAGGATGGCTCCTCGTCGAAGAAACAGACTCAAGTATGATCTTCAGGAGTCCTAAAGTGGGCAAGTCCCTCATCCTTAGAAATGCTTTTAACTTAGGTAAAATAGCATGGCTGGTCACTCTTTTAGAAAACTAATCAGGGAAGATAAAAAAGTGTTATATCAAGGTCTTGGTCAGATGGCTCAGTCAGTAATAGTGCCGGCCTTGCAACATGAGTTCAATCCTTTGAGCCCATGTAAAAGATCTGTGCACAGTGATACAAGCTTGTAATCCCAGAACTTGAAAGGAGGAGGTAGGTGGGTCTCTGGAGTTCACTGTCCAGCCAGCCTTGTCCAACTGAGGAATCTAAGGTCTCAGTGAGAGACCCTGTCTCAAAAGCAAGGCAGATGGCTCCTGGGGAGTGACATTCAAGGCTGATTTCTCTTCTCCACCACAGAAAATAGTTGAAATTTGCAGATCCCAACCTACTGCTATTGCTATGGTAAAGACCATAACCAAAAGGCACTTGGGGCGGAAAGGGTTTATTTGGCTTGCATACCCACATCCATTGAAAGAACTATTCAACAGTTTACTGAGACATCTTTCTAGGCAAATACTCCAGTGTCCATTTCCATGGTGATTCCTCCAGTACTTGCTTTGGTGCTCTGCTTTCACTGCTGCAGAATAATACTTTTTCCTTTGGTTTGCATTTTTGAGACACAGTTTCACTTTGTAGCCCAGGGTAGCCTGAAAGTTACTGCATAGCCCAACTTAGCCTTAAAATCATAGCAAGGCCCCAACTCACCCCCTAAGTACGGGGGAATACAGGTGTGAGCTATCATGTGTAGCTCAAATTAAATCAAAGTAAATAATTCTTTTCCCCTATATCATTTTTTTTCCCAGAACCTGCAAACTATGTGGCTGTTTCTGTCCTTGGTAACAAAACTGTTATATAAAAACTAAAGAAAGTCCCTTGGTGTACCCCTTTCATAGAATATAAAATTCTTAAAAAAAAAAAAAACTTTCTTGGGTACAATGGTACAGCTGGTGTCTCCTGGTAAATATTAAAGTGCATTTTGGTCATTAGAGAGTACTAGAACTTTTCTGTAAAACTGATCCAAGCTCTGGTGAGGTGGAAACAGGAGCAACCCTGGGGCTCACTGGCCAGTCAGCAGATGCTGCTTGGAAAGCTTCAGGCCAGTGAAAGACCCCATCTCAAAGGACACTGGTGGCCTTTCTGAAGATGAAATCTGAGGTTGTCCTCTGGCCTCCACACACAAACATACATGTACACACACACACACACACACAGAGGAACATTTTTAAAAATTAAAAAAGGAAGAGAGAACAAAAGACAATATAAAAAAAAGAGAGATTATATGCAGTATCACTTCCCCAGACAGCGACCATTTGTATGTTATATACACCCTTCAAATTATAACACTTCTTCTACACATGGCACTATCCTGATTCTCAGGAGAAAAGGCAAAGGCAGCAGGTCCAGACTGAGAGCACTGCTGAGGGGCTGCCAGTATCAGATCTGAGGCGAGAGTACTGTTTCCTTTTGTGCCTCCAAAGATTATTGTAGTCCCAAAACAAAATCTTAAGCTCCCAGGTCTCTTTCTCTGTTCAGGTAGAAGTGAGAATCTGTTCATCCTTGCTCAGGCCATCTCAAAAATGAACTTTTCAAATCGATTCTTTTTCAGGAAACTCAGCCATCCCAAGCTGGTTAAGTTCTATGGAGTATGTTCGAAGAAATACCCCATCTACATAGTAACTGAGTATATAACCAACGGTTGCTTGCTTAATTACCTGAAGAGTCATGGGAAAGGACTAGAGACCTCCCAGCTCTTGGAAATGTGCTATGATGTATGTGAAGGCATGGCCTTCTTGGAGAGCCACCAGTTTATACATCGGGATTTGGTAAGGCAAGCCGTCGGAAGGTCGATGAAATGAACGGACATAGCCCACAGTTCCCTCCTCCAGGGGTAGGGTGCTGAGAGATGTGACAAAGAGAGTGCCTTCACTTTTACTGTGCATACTTGTGAGCTCACTCCTGTGAGCATGGACTAGTTTTGCAATCAAAAGATCATACACTTAGCGTAAATTATTTGAAACTCGGAAAGGTCAGAGTAAAATGAGTCATGAGGATCTCCATAGCTACCTAGGCTGTGGTGTGAAGAACAGATAGAAAGACTTGGGTCAGTTTAGTGTTTCTCAAGACCATTAAACTGATTGACCTTTACTCTGAAAAGAGCTTACTGCTAAAGCAGTGACTTGATACAATAACGAAACACACACATACACACAAACACACACACAAACACACACACAAAAAAAATAGATGGAAAGTAAAGTGTGTGTTTGGGTTGGGGTGGGAGTTCTCAGTACTGTTTGGTATTCACTAGCCTTTAGCTTCAGGGATTTACTTGAGCTGAATAGCAAGCGTACTACTGTACACAACAGGCCAATGCATCCCATAAGCCCTGGGTGTAGTGTGCATAACTTCTGAACATCTGTGAATGTACAGGATCTAGTGGAAGGCATTTTGGCTCTCTCCTTGTTAAGCTGAGATTCTGTATTCAAGTATGTTTTCAGTAAGTTCAGATGCTTGGGTAAACAGACTTGTACAAGCACATTTTCATTTTGAAAATTACAAGGGATTAAACAAACACTTCAGAGTAATTGTGGTTGTGATAGACTGTGTTGGATTTTGCTGAAAATGAAGTTGAGGAGAAGAAAATGTCTAAGTCTGATATCGGGAGATTCTTGGCTGCTTTTACTACTTGAAGATTTTGTTTTTCCTCCCAAGGCTGCTCGGAACTGTTTGGTGGACAGTGACCTCTCTGTGAAAGTCTCAGACTTCGGAATGACAAGGTAAGCCAGTAATGTCCCCAAACAGCTTTTCTTCCTGATGTTTCCAACTCTAGCACCAATGACCTCTAACACATTCCCATCAGTTGTAGTCAAGAATCTGATTTCAGGCTGGGTGGCCAACTCAACTGGTAGAGTGCTTGCTGCACAAGCATGAGTTTGCTCTTGGATTCCCAGCACCCACATCAAATCCAGGCCCTGTAGTGTGCACATAACCCCAACAACTGTGGAGCAGAGATGGAAGGGCGAGCCAGTCTAACCAATCAGCAAGCTCCAGATTCAATGGGAGACTCTATTTAAAAAAAAAATATTGGAGAGTCTGGAGAGATGGATCAGAAGTTAAGGATACTTGCTGCTTTTTCAGAGGACTGGAGTTTGATTCCCAGCATCCATGTCAGATGGCTAACAACTGCTTGTAATTCCAGCTCCAGGAGGTCTAACACCCGCATCTGGCCTCCTTGGGCAACTGCATGAATACACATACACACGGGGACACACACACACACACACACACACACACACACACACACACACACCAAACTTTGACTATACTAAGTTCTCTAGGTTAGCCATTTTGGTTTTATTTTATAGTAACTCTGTTGGCAGATATGTAATATTCCTTAGTGTTAATTACACATAAGTAGTAAGTAATTGTTGTAAAAGATATTCTTAATTATGTGTGTCTATGTAAGTATGTTAACATGAACGCAGGTGCCCACAGAGGCCAGAGGAGTGGGATTCTTCTGGAGTTGGAGTTACATGAGCTCCAACCCAGGCCTTATTTTTATGTATAGCCAATCATTCCCATGAATATATACATGTACTATTTACGCTCCTTGAAATGGAATTACAACAGACATACATGCTTTTGCACATAACCATATACTGTGAACAGATTTTTTTTTCTGTTTTTTTCAAGACAGGGTTTCTCTGTGTATCCCTGGCTGTCCTGGAACTCACTCGGTAACCCAGGCTGGCCTTGAACTCACAGAGATCCGCCTGCCTCTGCCTCCCAAGTGCTGGGATTAAAGGCATGCACCACCACCACCCGGCCCATGAACATATTTTTATTTGGTGAAATATAGAACTATATCATTTCTAGTGGTTGCATAGTATTCTATGTATTTTTACATAGTATTTCTATGTAAAATAGAATTTAAATATTCTTCAACACAAGAACATTGAGGTTATTTCCATTTTATAATCATAATAAAGCATAGGTTTAGTGAACATCTTTGAATTTCTATTTTTGTTGGTTTTTGTTTTTCATCAGATAGTTTCATCATTATTTATGATAGATAATTAAGAGCACTTTCTACAATTCAATAAATTTATTACTCCATAAGAATGGATGCTGTTCAGTCACCAAACATGACGCTGGAGGAGAAAATGTACCCATTTGGGGACATCCTCCTAACGTGATGCTGAAGAAAAAAAATAAAAGCAAATCTCAGAACAACAGAAAGTCAGTTTTGTTCAACTTACAAATAGAGAAAAGATACAATGAAAAAAGTACAAGGAAAACTGTATCTTGTGTGATACAGTTACCAGGCTTCATTGGGGTAGAATTCTGAATGATTGTACTTTCACATTTTTGTGGGTTTTGATAGTTACCAAACATTTTGCACCCAAGTTTTGCTATGTTCAAAGTTACATTTCCTAAATGCCTACAAATCACTAAAAGCTAACATGTCACAATGAAAAAAAATAATAAAAAACAGATATATTGGCATATATCTACAATCCTAGCATTTGGGAGGTAGAGGCAGAAGACCAGGAGCTCAGGAGAACTCATCTCAGGAAGAGAGAGAGACAGAGAGAATAAGAAACCAATTAGTTAGAAACCTGAAGCATTCAGCTGACTATGGACGCTATATGTTTTTCATCAGCCTGGTAATGATGGGCCATGGAGGCAACAATGGCCAGTAAAGGTCTTCCCAGTTTGCAACACTATCTGTCTTAATATCTGGGTTAATGTTTTCCCTACAGATACGTTCTTGATGACCAGTATGTTAGTTCAGTAGGAACCAAGTTTCCAGTCAAGTGGTCCTCCCCAGAGGTGTTTCACTACTTCAAATACAGCAGCAAGTCAGACGTATGGGCGTTCGGTAAGGAAGTAACCACACAGCACCCAGCCCTGTTTCATAAGCTGGCTTCCACAACAGGAAACCACAAGAACAGCAACATCCATTTGAAAATGAACCCGGAGTCTTTACAAAATTACACACATGAGGTGATACAAGCAAGTGGTTGAAGAAGACAAATTCCTTCCTTGAGTTCAGTGTTAGGAAGTCTTACATACTTCCATAATTTACATCATGTTAGCATGTGCCCAGAGAATCAAAAGACTTATGAAACTTTCAGGTTTTGTTTTGTTTTGTTTTAAACAGGGTCTTGCTATGTAACCCAAGCTAGTCTCAAACTCATGATCCTCCTACCTCCTTAACCTCTCAAAATCTAGGATTACAGGTGTGCACCACTTCTAGCCTCAAAGAGTTTTGTGAAGGAATCATTGAAATTTAAATCTCAGTTTATTTGAAACCCCAAAGGTTGGAGGACTTAAATATAAACTACTGTTTATGGGCATGAGTGTAACTATGGTAACTGTTCTAATGGGTCCCTTCAGAATGGGTAGAGTCTTTGGGCATCCCTAATGTAAACAGCAGACTTAACTGTTTGCTGTCTTTGGCTTTGTGTAAGTACTGTTTCCATTATCATAAGTAATACCCGGCAAAATCAACTTAGAAAAAGAAATAATTTATTTTGGCTCACGGTGTTGAAGATTGCAGTCTGCAATCTGACCCATTGCTCCCTGTAAGTGGTGAGGTGAACAGGGACAGAGTAGAGCATGTGGCAGGAGCAAAGCTGCTCCCTTTGTGACCAAGAGGAAGAGGAGAGATGGAGAGGAGATGCTGCAGTTCTCACTCTCCCCTTAAGGGCACTCTCCACATGACTGTAAGGCCTCTTAAACTTTCCACACCTCCTAAAGGCACCAAAGAGGGAGCCAAGCCTCCAAACCACAGCAAACACTTACCTTGTTTCAAATCAGCTCCCCTTGCTCAAATTAGCATTTTAGATCAGGAGTTTGGAGACAACAGTCCTGGACCAAACTAGGTGCCCTGTTGAAGCATTAATCGAATTAATCTTATCAATAAAAACCAGGAGTCAGATATCGGGGTAGAATCCTGAAAGATCAGAGAAGCAGGGGAGCACTTGCTTCCTACCTCTTCCATTCCTCCGACCAAAAGGGCCGAGATTTGTCTCAGCCCCGCCTTACCACTTTCTGTCCGCTCTCTACAATCCTCCAAATCTCTATGGTTAACTAGTGGCTAGCTCTGCCCTCTGACGCCAAGCAAGCTTTATTTGTCAGAACACAAACAAAATATTACACAGCACCCTGTTTCTATAAATAAAGTTTTATTGACCACAGGCATGCTCATTCATTTCCATGTTGTCATAGCTTATTTTCTGCTACAACAGGGTAATTGGCACAGATGCCATTTGATTCACAGTCTAAGATACTTATCACTGCATATCTTTTTATAGAACTTTGATGACCACTATTTTCTTAAAATGTTTAGATTAAAATTCACTCTCTTAAGCTACATGGCAAGACACACCTGTAATCCTGGACCTCAGGTGCTGAGGCAGGAGGATCATGAGTTCTAGGCCAAGCTGAGGAACTTAACAAGACCTATCTCAGAACAACAACAAAAGATTGACTAGTTGAGTTGACAGTATAGCTCAGAGGCAAAGCATTTATCTTGAGTGTTCAAGGCCCTGGGTTTGATCCCCAGCACTGCAAAAACAGACAAACCAACCAAAACCAAAAGAAGAAAAGCCAAATTCAGTAGAGGTGATTGTGAAACAGTAAAAAAAATTCTTAAGTTGTCAGTTGTCAGAGTTTGGGGTTTTTAAAAATATGTTAATAGAATCATGACTGTTTCCAACAAATCTCTGATGGGTACAGGATAAGTAAGTCAAATTATCACTAAGTGACATAATATATTAAATATGACCAATGAATATTTCCTGCTTGTCTTAGTCCATAAGTGCAATTTGATTTACCACTTAATACATTCAAGACAACTCGGGAGAAGGAATTTTTAGTCAGCAGTTTATTTTTCTGTCCCAAATAAATATTAAAAATAAACATTCCCTTTTGAAAAGTATAAAGATAATCAAATGGGCACATAAAAAGGCAAAGTAACTCAGATAGTGCTTTTGTGTTAAGTTTGGCCCTTGTTGTCAAAACTAGTTTCATATCTATGCATCTACTGATACGCCTGCTGAATATTATTCTTGAAATCTGTACCCTGTAGTTGGAAGTTTTCCTGTGTCTCGCAGCCACTCAGTCCCAAGTAAACACACAGAGGTTTATACCAATTATAAACTGTTTGGTCTATGGCTTCAGCTTCTTGCTAGCTAGCTCTTTCATCTTAAATTAACCCCTTTCTACCAATCTATGTATTGCCACATAGCTGTGGCATTACCTGTCTGTTGACATGTTGCTCCTTGGGCAGTGGGCTGGCATCTCCCTGACGCCACCCTTCTTCTCCCTGTATCTTTGCTTGGATTTCCCATCTGGCTATAACCTGTTCTGCCATAGGCCAAAGCAGCTTCTTATTAACCAATGGTAGCAACACATATTCACATCGTACAGAAAGACCATCACACAGCAGTACCCTCATTCAATAGTTACAGCTTGTTTTTGACCAAAGGCAGCATTACCCAAGCTGATTATGCACCTCATAAAACAACCTAATTGTAGTTGTTTTCTGGCTGTTGACAGACAGTAAATCTATTCTTAAATAATTTACTCCTGCTATGGATATTCAAACTGAATTGGGACCTCTGAAAGCCCCTCTCAGAGAAGACCTTCCCTCCCCCAGTGTTTTATGTGGTGCTACTAGCCTTGGAATATATGAGCTGCCTTGCCAAGACAGAGTTGTGAGGGAGTCACGCTCTTTTGTAGAACTGGTTTAGAACATGTGTTTAAAGGAAGAGACACCATAACGTGGAAGACTGCTTTATTATATTTACATGAAATCTGTAGCCTACAAGTCAAAGTTTGGGGCTTGAGAACAATTGTCTTCTTTCTGTATATGTGGGTTGTCCAGGGTTGTTTAAAGCAGTGGTTCTCAACCTGTGGGTCATAACCCCTTGGAGTCAAATGACCTTTTCACAGGGATCACATATCAAGTATGCTGCATATCAGGTATTTACATTATGGTTCATAATAGTAGCAAAATTACAGGTATGAAGTAGCAAAGAAAATAATTTTATAATAAATGGTTGGGGGTCACCACAACATGAGGAACTGCATTAAAGTGTCACAGCACTAGGAAGGTTGAGAAGCACTGGTTTAGCATCTTTGTCCTTGGAGAGAATGGCACCATTCAGGGAGCATTTTCAATACCCTGGTGCTCTTTCAAAAGCACTCAGTGTTGTATCCTACTTAATCCTCATGACAACTCCAGAAGATGCTGTTCGGTAGGAGAGCTGAGGCCAGGAGGTGTTAAGGAATTGACCTGGCCTGCAAGTGGAAGAACTCAGCTTTCAAAGGCCACATCTGAATGACCCCAAATGTCACTCTCTTGATCATCATAAGCACCCTAACTTGGTGTCTTATCCTGAAATCAGCAATGTCTTCCATGAGCTGGGGACTATGAACATTCTGAAAATGGGCAGATGAGCCATGAGTTCATGTTCCCAAGGCTAGCCTGTGCCTTTTATCAGATTCCCAAATGGTACCTGACTCATGAACGATGATGACAGAGCAACAGTAACAACAGACTGTGGACTAAGCATCCATTGTTTTATCTTTACATTCTACCAAAAGGTAACTTAACCATCAATGAGCTTGTGCACAACTGCAGAAGCAGAAAGAAAGAAAAGACAAGGACCTCATCACTCATAATTGTTGGGTAGTGACTTACACCCAGTTTGTTGTCAGTGTGAGGCTGCATGAGACCCCAAGTGCCTTCCCAAAGCATCCCATGAACCTCAGGCCCAAGCGGCTCCCTCTGCTTTTGCAATTCTCTGGTTTTCTAACAAGCACAGTGGGGGTGGGGGGAATCTGAAGAAATACAGGAACACCTAAACTGTAGAAGTGATAACCAAAGCCCACCTTTCATGCCCTCCCCTTTTTACTAGGCCTTGTTTCCCAGAAATCCCTTGCTCTGGCTCATGGCCTTCTGGTCCTGTGATGTGAAGTTTCTTCCACAAGCCCTGGGCCTGCTGACACTGATTCTCTTTCTCTCCTGTCTGCTGGGGCTGCCCCCGGATGCATTACAGGGATCCTGATGTGGGAAGTGTTTAGTCTCGGGAAGCAGCCCTATGACTTATATGATAACTCTGAGGTGGTTGTGAAGGTTTCCCAGGGCCACAGACTCTACCGGCCCCAGTTGGCATCAGACACCATCTACCAGATCATGTACAGCTGCTGGCATGAGGCAAGTATGCCCCTTAAGCAGGCTGGAATTGGAGGGGGAGGTGATTCATTGGGGGATGAGGGAAAGTACCTGCTACAGAGAAGTTGGGAATGGTCCTGGGTCATGTTTGCTTGTAATGTAAAAAAAAAACAAGGCAGGTCTTGATAATTTGCTGAAGAATTTATGCCATTGTTGTAAAAACTTTATAAATACTAACTCATCAGAAAATACCTATGTGGTAGGTAATATTATCAGCACTAAAACTGACAAGTGAAGAAATAGGAGCCCAGGGAGGTTCAGTGACTTACCTCAAGTCACACAGTTATTAAAGAGGCTGGCTGGTGCTGGTGTCATCACTCTTTTTTTAAAAAAAACATTTGTTTGATTGTTTGATAGGTTGGTTTGGTTTGGTTTGGTTTGGTTTGGTTTGGTTTTTCTAGACAAGGTTTCTCTGTGTAGCCCTGGCTGTCCTGGAACTCACTCTGTAGACCAGGCTGTCCTAGAACTCAGAAATCTGCCTGCTTGTCCCTCCTAGAGTGCTGGGATTAAAGGTGTACACCCTCACTGCCCAGCTATCATTTTTTTATTTTTGAGATTATAATATAATTACATTTCTCCCTTGCCTTTTCTCCCTCCAAATCTTCCACTATACCCCTCCCTGCTCTCTTTAAATTCATGGCCTCTTCTTTCATTTATTGTTATTACATGCATATATGTATATACATATATCATCCTAAATATAATCTGTTCGGTCATGTGATGTTACTTGTATGTTTTAAGAGCTGACAGTTTGGCACTGGACAAGCAGTTGGGTGTGCTCTTCCCTGGGGAGAGCACTGCTCCTGCTCCCAGCTCTCCTCAGTTGCCTATAGCTCTTCGTGTAGGGTTGAGGCCTCGTTCTTAACAAAACTATAAAATCTCCCCTCAGCTCAAAAATGCATAACAGAAATATCTAATCACATACAGAAATTGCATGAAAGATTTCTTCTCTCTTTTCTTCTTCTTCTTCTCCTCCTCCTCCTTCTTTTTCCTCTTCCTCTTCTTTTTCCTCCTCCTCCTTCTTTTTCCTCTTCCTCTTCTTCTTTTTCCTCTTCCTCTTCTTTTTCCTCTTCCTCTTCTTCTTTTTCCTCTTCCTTTTCTTTTTCTTCTTTCTCTTCTTCTTCTTCATCCTCCCACCCCACCTTCCAATCTCCCAAACACCAAATAACATGAAGCAGATGTGGGCCTAAAATGGAGGAAATTCCGTGGCAAATGTCTTTGTTGTTTAAACAACTAATTGGAGCTGTGAAGTCTGAGGTTCCACTACTTCCTTCACTGAACCCCAAATCTTCTCACACAAACACACACTGAAAACATCAAGGAATTTATAAGTATGTACCCAAATTAAAAAGATAGAAAGGAGCATGGAGCTCCGAGGAAGGAGAGCAGCTTCCTGAATGCAGTGGTATCTGAACCAAATCAGAAATTGTCTTCAAAATTCCTTTGGTTTGTGAGTAGAGATGGTGCCAGAGTGTGTCCAAATGAAAATACCATGAGCAAAGGTGTGGAAGCAGGCAGCGGGCATGCTGTTCTCAGCTAGAGCTGTTATTGGAAAGATTGAAAATAAATTTGGAAGATTAAGTCTGGTTGAGGTTCTGTACCCTGAAGAAGAGGAAGAAGAGGAGAGGAGAGGAGGAAGAGGAAGAGGAAGAGAGATTAGATTTTTATATGCATTGTGAAGCCATTGAAAAATTTTGAGCAGTACAACAATGAAGCTTAAAAATATTTATTTTTATTTTATTGTGTTTCTTCTATATAGTATGAATTATAGTTCAAACATACAGTTGTTATAATGTTTATCTAGTTGTTGGAAGCACTGTTTACCAAAAGACCATCAAGTGATAAGGAGCCACCTTAATGGCAGTGAGAGGCCACACTAATATTATTCTACATTTCCATGCAGAATAATATTGATTTATTTTGGGACTTCCTCTTCTGTGGTCTGGTCTTTCTACACCAGCACCACACTATTTTAATTATATGCTGTTATACAACAAGTAAAGTATTATGTGATATTTTAACATTATGTAGGCTAGAACCCTCATGGTTCATTGTTCGTTATAGCTTCATTGCCATTTTGCAAATTCAAAATATATGAAATCAATTCATCTAGCTTAAAAGAAGCCCATTCACATCTTTAAGATTGTATTTCCTTTTTATTTTAACTGGAGACATTCTACATCTCCATGACACTGACATGTCCTACTGTAAGACAAAGGAGACTTTTTTCTTAATATATGTTCCAACCTACATGTGTATTTTTTTTTATTTTGGTATTGATGATATTATAAATGATGTTTTCCCTTCCATCATATTTTCTGACTGGTTACTATTGGCTGTTTGATTTCATTTGTTAATTTTTTTACCCTGCCCACCTAGTAAAATCCTTTATTGTTCAGGGAAGTCTATCGTTAGTCCTCTTGGATTTTCCAGCACATAATTATGTCCTATGCAGGACATAATTATGTCCTGTGCATTAGAAAGGGAAAACCTAGAAAGTTTTCCCTTTCTAATTCTTGGGGTTGGTTTTTGCTTTCTGGGTGCATTGATCAGTAATTTCAACATGATCTTAACAATAGTGAGTATAGGTAATGGGCTCCGGAAAGCCAGCTCATGGATGCAGTGGGTAGAGGCTTGGTCCTGCCTCAATTGAATGTATCAGGCTTTGCTGACTCCCCATGGGAGAACTTACCCTTTTGGAGGAGGGGATGGGGGAGTCAGGGAAGAGGCTGGGGGGAAGTGGGAGGAGGGATGAGAGAGGGATCTGTGGCTGGTATGCAATATGAATAAAAATTTTTTAATTAAAAAAAAAGAATAGTGAGTATAGAAAGCACCCTCATCTTATTCCAAATCTCAGTAGAAAGGTCTATGGTGTTTCTACATTCCAAAAGTCACTCTCAGTGAGTGTAGTATACATGCCTTGAATCCTAGCAATTAGGAGGCAGAGGCAGAGCTAATCTCTATGAGTCTGAGGTCAGCCTAGTCTACATAGCAAGTTCCAAGCCAGATCAGACTATTCAGTGAGACTCCCTCTCAAATGAAATAGAATGTCACTCACATTAGGATTGAAGTGTATGTTTTATATACTGTTCATGTGTGTGTGTGTGTGTGTGTGCGCGCGCGCGCGCGTGCGCGCGCACTCGCTTGTGTGTATGTGTGCTTTGTATTTGTGAATGTAGGTATAGTGGTGCCATGGTGAGTTTGTGGCTGGTGTCAGTCCTTACTGTCTGCCTTGCTTGATATAGAATCTCTTGTTCACTGTTGTGTATACAAAGCCAGTTGACCTCTAAGTTTGCAGGCATTCTCCTGTCTCCATCTCCCATTTTGCCATAGGAAGGCTGGAATCACAGAGACTCATGCCACAGATCTGGCTTTTATGTGGGTTCTGAAGATTGGGACTTGTAGGGCAAGTGCTTTTACCCATTGATTCATCCCTAAGCCCTATAGTTGTCATTTTAATTTTCTTATAAGTATTTTTTAACTTTATTTTTTAATTTTATGTACATTGGTGTTTTCCTGCATGTCTGTGTGAGGGTTCCAGATCCCCTGGGGCTGGAGTTATAGATAGTTATGTGCTACCATGTGGATGTTGGGAGTTGAACCCAGGTCCTCTGGAAGAGCAGTGAGTGCTTTTAACTGCTGAGCCATCTCTCCAGCCCCTGTCATTTTAATTTTTGAATCAGGGTCTCACATAGCCCAGGCTGGCCTCAAACTTGCAATAGCTGAGGAAGACTTTAAACATTTGATCCCCCTGCCTCTTCCTCCCAAATCCTCGGATTACAGATGTGTGCCACTGCACCAAGTTAATGTGGTGCTGAGAACTGAAGCCAGGGTGTCCTGCATTCTAGGCAAGCCCTTTACCAACTGAGTCACACTCTCAGCCCTTAAACCGTTCTTTTGAATTATGACTTTCATCCTCTAACACGTTGGGGTTTTCTTTTATTTAGCTTCCAGAAAAGCGCCCCACATTTCAGCAACTCCTATCTGCCATCGAACCACTTCGGGAACAAGATAAGCCATGAAGAGCAAATTTGGAATATTGATGGGAATGAATATAAACATTGACCAATACTCTCATTCTTTTTAAGGGAAGTAGAAAGGCGCCATGTGATTTAGCTAGTTCCTAATAATGTTTTATGTGTTCTTTATCTGTTTATTATCTTCAAAAAAAAAACAAAGTAGGAAACAAGACATTTCTTTGAAATTTAGGTCAAAGTCAAATTGTTAATTTGATTTGTGCTGCTTTTGATGTACTACTTCCAAGCCTATGGTAGAAATTCATTTTTAGATTGCAATTTATGAAAGATGTGTACTGTGTGGAAAGATGGAGCAGAAGTGAAAAAATGATTTGTTGAAAACTCACTTTTTTCTATTGGCACTAATGTGGTAATTAAATATTCTTTCAAGAACAGAAATGTGTGTACATTAGCATCTGTGTGAGAACTATCTTGGGCATTTGAATACTTGGTCCCCAGTTTGTGGCATTGTTTGGGGGAAGTTTAGAAGGTGTGGCCTTGCTGGAGGAATTATGTCAATGGGGGCAGGATTTACTTGCACTTGACTCTCTCTGCTACTTGCTTGCAGTTTAAGATATGAGCTTTCAAAAGGTGAAGAGATGGATCAGTGGTTAAGAGCACTGGCTGCTCTTCCAGAGGATCCAGTTTCAATTCCCAGCACCCACATGGTGGCTTACAGCCACATCTAACTCTAGTCCTAGGTTATCGGATGCCCTCTTCTGGCCTTCATGGGCATCAGGCACACATGTGGTACACCAGCATATATGCAGGCAAAACACCTATACACATTTTTAAAGAACATCAAGGATGTGAGCTCTCAGTATCCTGCTCTATCTACCATCCTGCAAGCTGCCTCTGTCCTGCCGTTATGGACTCTAACCCTCTAGGACTGTAAGCCAAAATAAAGTCTTTCTTCTCTAAGTTGCCTTGGTCATAGTCTTTTATTACAGAACAGAAAAGCAACTAATACAATATACAAATGATCTCAAAGTTAAATGTGTTTGAGAGCCAAATGGAGAGTTGATTAAAATACAGATTCCTAGGAACCACCTGAGAAATTTTGATGAAGCAGTTCTTAGTGCAGCTGTGAGTTGGTATTCTTCCCAAGCTTCCATGCATGCTGAACTGCCCTGGGGTACCTTATGTGGCAGGGCACTGATATATGGTCTATAACTCTATCTGAATGATACAATTTCTTCTCCAGACTAAAACAATGGTACTTCATGTCATCATGTACAGTGATGTAAAGTTGCAATGCATAATGAATGAACAACAAAATGTCACTTTTAAAATAACCACTAGGACACTCATACATTCATTCCTTTATTTACTGTTTTCTGTGTGCCAGGTTCTTTCCTACTCCAGGGATAAAAAGGATCAATTGATAGAACCTTCCTTCTTAAGCTGCCCAGGCAGCCTTTCCTGCTCGCTGGGGTTTTGTACAGCAGGAGCCTGTACCACAGACTCTTTTTTTTTAAAGTATAAGATTATTTTATTTTATGTGTATGAGTGTTTGTCTGCATGTATGTCTGTGTACCGCATGCATATCTGGTGCCCATGGAGACCAAAAGAAGTTGCTAGATCCCCTGGAACTGGAGTTATAGACAGTTAGGGTCTGCCATTTGGATGCTGAGAACTGAACCCAGGTCTTCTTTGAGAGCATCAAGTGCACTTAACCACTGAATCATCTCTCCAGTCCTTGTTTCACAGATTCTTAACCTTTATTTCTACCTCTCTTTTGGGATTATCCTGTAGTTGCCTTTACTTTTTATATATGTGATTTTCTAAAAGTCATCTGTTTATAAAAAGTAACACATACTGTTAAAGATGCAAACAATACAGAGTTGTGTTCTATGAGATGAAAGAAAGCAAAGCCTTGCGCAGAAGCTTGATTTCAAAACTCAAGTCAAACAAGTAGTTAAGTCATTGTTAGAGATCTGTGACATAATCAGTACACCATGACAGCCAGAGCCAGAGGAAGAATACTTGTGCTATTTTAAAATATGCATAATGTTTTAAAAATACCGATCAAGTGTGTTTGGCAGCAATTATTTTTATAACCTTCCACCCATAGTCTAGCTACACTCTCTGAGAAGCAACAAAAAAGGAAGATTATGTGATAAGAAACATTCCCAAATGGCAAGTTGGAGAGGAATTCAGATAGAGTCTTTGCTAGGTGGGCTCCAGTAATCTTGCTGAGCCATTTCTGATCTGCCAAAAATGAGACACAAGTCAAAGAGTCTAGAAAATGTGTATTATATGTGCTTGAGCTAATAATGAAAAATTCTAATATGGTAGATTCCCAGTTCAATCCTGGCTTGGAAGTGAATGTACAAGGAAGACAGGGTTGAACCTAAGGCCTTATCTTTTTAAAAATAATTCTGGGGATTATAATTACATCATTTCTCCTTCCCTTTCCTTCCTTCAGACCCTCCCATGTACCTCCCTTGCTTCATAGCAATTTTTCTTTGTAGTTCTGTGTGTTTGTGTGTGTGTGTTCCTAAACATATAAATACAACCTGCTCAGTCTGTATAATTTGGCTTGTATATATGCTTTCGGGGTCAACCACTTGCCACTGGATAACTAAATGATGAGCTCTTCTCTGGGGAAGACTATTTCTTCTGCTCTCAGCATTCCTTAGTCACCTATAGTTCTTTTTCTAGGGCTGAGGCTTCATGAGCTTCCTCCCTTGCATGTTCGCAGTGGTGGTGTTGTCCTTGTTCAGGTCATGTTTAGACAGCCATGTTGATGAGGCTTTATGAGTTTATCTTCTGACCTTTCTCACAGACACACAATCTCACACAAAACTCCTGGTCCTCTGGCTCTTACGATCTTTCCTCCCCCTCGTCCGCAATGATCCCTAAGCCCAAGGCCCTGTCTTTACCTAAATAGGAACAAGTGGATCTCAAATGAGGGAGAATAAGTCATTGAGGAACACCAGGCAAGAGCAAATTGGCACCTGCTCTTTCTGACCCAACTGGTCTTTTATTTACTCCACTGTCTATTAAATAATTAAATTCCCAGGAAAGAAATACTTTAGATTCCATAAGCAAATGTCCTTTGGATCTCTGAACTCCAATTACTCTTTTACATATACATCCTTGCTTCCTTATAGCCCATGAGTCAGCAATGTTTGCCTGCAAAAAGCTTTGTGGGCCATAACTTCTCTAAGTCAACTCCTCAGCTCAGCTTTGTAGCACAAAAGCAGCCCTACATGATATGAAAATTGATGGGCATGGCTGTGTAACAATAAAGCTTCATTTATGGACAATGAAATTTGAATTTCATATCATTTTCATGTGCCATGAAATCTTATTCTACTTTTCTCCCAATAATTAAAAAATATAATACTCATTTTTAACTCAAGGGGATGGGCATAATTTGGCTCATGGATCACAGTTTGTTAACTCCTATCTCATGTCCCAGTACAGGACCACCTTTGTACAGCCTCTATCCTCTTGGAGGATGCTACTGCATAGAAGGACCACAGCCTTCACCTGGTGGGCAAAATGAAGACTGACCTGGGAAAAAACATTAAGTTGGGGTGAAAGCAGTTTTTCTAATTTCCATGTTACAACTGGAGATTGTGTCATGTGCCCATGGGTCCTTTGCCGTGAACGGAGAGACCCTTTTGAAGGTGTTGAGTGATAGAATTGGTTCCTATGAAGGTTATTATTGCACAATGTTGAACTAAGAGACAGGCTGAGAACTTCGTAAAGTGAATGTGGCAATTACAAGGGATGTTTAGATAACAGCTTGTAGAAGATCTTGTATTAGAGAAGACAGGACAAACACAAGATAAAAGGGTGTCAATGAGATGCAAATGTAAATGAAGGAGAAATGCAATTCCTGGTTGCCCCAAAAGCAAGATAGTAAGGCAGACAATGACATGGAAGCTTGATTGGAGGGGCATGGCTCCCATGCAAAGACACTCTGTCTTTGCTACCTGGGTAGCATATAAATGCAAAGATACTAAATAGCTTCAAATAACTCAGCCTGATTTTGATGATTCAGTGGCCCACCATTATCATGATCACATCAAATTTATTAAGTACAAAGTCACTCTATCATTACGCTGGTCTCCATGTAGTATGTCGGGCATGTTAACTTATTTTATATAGTTTTAATCAATCATCAGGTATGTAGTATTGTTATACTAAAAAAAAATCATTAGGTTTTTGGTTCGTAACCTGATAATGCATACAATCTGAGCACAAAACTTTTGAACTTTATAATTTCTTGGTCCAAGATGACAACTTTGTCCATAGAATGAAAGCCAGAAATAATAGACACATAAGCACACATAAGAGCAGAAGAGTGTACAAATCTAGTATTTATTGAGGTCTGCTTTGTGCTCATCATTGCTCAGACCCTATGAGAGAATACAAAAGATTTTAGAGACTGGGCGCCCACTTCACAGGGTGAACATTCAGCTGGAATTTTCCTTTACTCCACAGATACAGAATAATGGAAGTAAGTTTTTATCAGGCATGCTCTGGGCTCATGGAGTTCCCTGTGCTAGTTGTGTATTGTTAGGGAGATGTTGATCAAGCAGTTTGAAAGAGAAAAGGTCGTGTTCTCTACCTGATGTCTGGCTTCTTTCTCCTTTGAAGCTGTACCACCAAAGAAAGGACAATCCATTTCAAGTATTACTGTGAACAAATTACTACAGTACTTGAAGTAAGTTAATGCAAAGCCATAGAGCATGACACCCACCATCTGTCACACTTGGATTAAAGTGAACAGCGTGCCCCATTCTCAACCACAGCAGTTCCACCAGTTCACATCACAGATTCCACACCAAATCCAATACTTGCTCCCAAGATACATCATTTCATCTTCCAACTCCAGTTACCCAACAGTCTCTCCATTTACATTATCCCTGGACAGACTGTGAGGCCAAAGACACATCTCCCTCTTTTACTCTAATATAAGCATCTCTAGTAATAAACAGAAGAGATGTCAAGTCCTAAGGCAGAAATAAATACTGAAAGCAATGTCAGGGAAGATGCCCACTCAAATCAGATGCTCTTTGAATAACTTTTACTGAACAGACCATAGTTTTGATATCTAATGCCATGTATATAATCTCATATTTTGTGTACTATGATGCTAGCAATTACATGTGGTAAAATGACTCTAAAATGAAGTCTGAACATCATCACTATTTTGGAATCCTGCATTACTTTCTCCTTTACCAATGTCCACAGAGTCATAAGGATTTTCTTCTCTTTTTGTTTCATTTTTCCTGTTAAGTAAAAAAACAAAGTCACCTTAATAAAATGAAGTTAGAAAGACACTTACACTGACCAAATGGATGAATATCAAAAAGCTTGATGGCACCCTGTGCTAAGGATGCTGAGTTGGAGTAAAGGGAACTTTGCATAAACCGATGTTATGTGTATACATGAATTCTGCCTCTATGACGACAGTTCAGAAGTATTGATTAAAATCAGAAGTGTGTGTTGATTTTTAAGCCAGCCTTTCACCTGCAGGAATTTGACTTGCAGCGACATTAGCATGCACAGGAAATTGCCTGTATTTTTTTTATAAACACAAACATTTGGTAACCATGGAAGAGTCCATTACTAGAAAATGGAAAACTACATCATCAGGGAAAAAGGAAGTGCTTTGTACAGCCAATCTGGAAGTATCTCTAAAACATACTAGGTGGGAAATAAAAATATGTAGAACATACTTCACATATACTACAAACTGACAACTTTGGTTGAAAGGATTCTCAGAACCGAAGAATGGCAAAGGAACTCTATGACTCCTTTGTATTTTGAAATTTTTAACCATGTGAATGCACTACCTAGAAAGTGTTTTGTGTGCATGTATGTGTGTACATGTTCGTGTGTGTAAGTGTGGATTCATGTATGCTACAATGCACATGTGGAGGACAGACAATAACCTCCAGAGTTGATTCTCAACACCCATTGTGATTGACATGTGATCTCTTTGTTGTTTCTTTGCAGTGCATACCAGGCTAACTGGCCCTCGAACTTCTAGGGATTCTCCTACCTCTTCTCCCCTCCCCTGTAAAAGTGTTGGGACTACAGATTACTTCATTACTGCATCTGACTTTCATATAGGCTATGTGGATTCAAACTCAGGTCTCCATACTTGTGTGGCAAGTGATTTCACCTATTTCCACAGCCTCAATTTTTCAAATGAAGCTGTTTGGTAGAATAGAAAAATCTCTATAGTAAAGAAAATTAAATAAAAATAGACTCATCCATGTAAAAATTCAACTGAGGGTGTTTAAACAGCTCAAACCATGCGTAGAATTTTTTCAGGTGATACAAAGTACTAACTTATTTAACATGCTCAACAAAGGTCAATTTTCAAGGCAGGGGCAAAAGTCTAATTGTAAAACAAAATTAGAAATCAGGCCTCTGGTTATTAAAATGCTCAATCAACTTGCAACTCTAGAACAAATTAGAGGGTGCCTGGCCGTGAACTAAAATGATAAGGAGTATGATCTACCCAAAGAGGAAAGTAACTAAAGAGTAGTAGTTTGAAGCATATCTTAGGGCTCATTCTTAGGTGGCATCACAGGTCAAACCCTACCTCAGTCCATCCTCTGGATGAAGCAAGACTCATGGGTGAGGACAATCCCTTACTGAGTTTGCAGTCCAGATGTGACACGGAAGCTAGGATGCAGTTTACTACA
This sequence comes from Neotoma lepida, assembly GCA_001675575.1. NCBI lineage: Eukaryota > Metazoa > Chordata > Mammalia > Rodentia > Cricetidae > Neotoma > Neotoma lepida. The sequence goes on from LZPO01057484.1 coordinate 3,458,437, forward strand.
TCATGCCAATAAACCCCAGGCTAGCCGTCTAGAATGTGAGCTTGCTAGGAAGGAAAAGTACTCATAACATCTGCCAAGTTTCTAAGGGAGACATCAGAATAGGTAGGTAGACAACTGTCCAAAGAAGTAATTGGCCTATGTATATATTGTGCTATTTGTTGCAAATTTTCCAATTTGTGTTTCCTGAAAGACAGATATGTTTTGTAAAAGATACTTACTTCTTTCGACCTTTGATCCCAGTGAAGATTAGGATAAAGATGCCAACCACTACAATTCCCATCACGACACCAAAAATAATCAGCCATATGGTGACAGGAGGCTGGTAAGGTGGTGCAAGTGTTGGGTAAATCCCCAGAAACTCCAGGCTGTTATCATCCAAGCCGAAAACATCATTGATACGGCCCCTAGAAATCCTATTTGCAAAAGCAAAATATAGTAAAGGGGATGCTTAGACCAAATAAAATCGGCATAGTTACTTCCTCTTTATATCATGGTTCCCAAAAGGATTTAATGAGGCTTATCGTGAGAATATATGACTAGAATTTGTGTAGTGGTACATGCCTATAAAGCCAGTGTTCTAGAGGCAAAGGCGAAGGACAGCACAAATAGCTCTGCATAGCAAGATCCAGGACAGCCAGGAGAACATAGCAAGACACCTACAGAAAAAAAGCCACACAAAATATACACCTAAAATAACAATAAAATCAAAGTTAGATAGGGCCAATGGAAAAATACAAACTTTTGACAGACACGTATCTTTCATAACTGGTAACCTGAATTAGGTCTATCAACAACCTCATTTGAAATTGAGTTGGAAATTTAGAAATGAGGGAGCTGGAGAGCTTGTATAAGAGCTTGTATTGCTCTTCCAGAGGACCTGGGTTTGGTTCCTAGCATCTACACCGTGCAGCTCACAAGTGCCTATAATGCCAGCCACAAAGTCTCCAATGCCTTCTTCTTGCCTTCAGGAGACAGAGGCAGGCAGATCTCTGAGCTCAAGGTCAGCCTGGCCTACAGAATGAGTTCCAGGACAGCCAGGGCTACACAGAGAAACTCTGTGTTGAAAAACCAAAATAATAATCATAATAATAATAGGTTTCATTATATCCAAGAATTTTAGAAATGAACGAACGGCTAATATTTGTTCATGTGTAAGTACTACATTTTAAAGGCCAACTTAGCATATTTGGCAAGAATTGCTCAGCTTTCAGAGTGCATCTAAAATAATTTTACAGCAAACAACAGAAAAACATAACTGAATGTCCCTCTTTTATGAGTGAATCCTGTCCTCTACCCAAATCTTTGTGGGAGTTTTCCAAACAAAAGGGCCTGACATTTGGAAGCAGCACCAAAGAGTAACACAGGAAGAGACCTCTGCATGTCTCCAGCACTGAGATAAGTGGCTGAAGTTGATAGAGTCAAAAAGATGAAGCGTGTTTGAAACCAGAACAGTGCAATGGGGGAGCGTTCTGGTTTGTTGACTCAAATGTCTGGCATCACAGCCTCCTATCTATAGGTGTGGCTCAGGTGAGAAGGTCAAATTCCATCAGAGAAGACAAGCAGCTAGCAGAGAATTAGCCATAACCCCTGGCAACCTCAAGAGTTTCTCAAGACATTCTAGAAGAGTCATTTCTAGAAAAGATAAGTTTGAGGATCCTGGTAGCTCATAGCTGGGAATCCAGGAAAAGCCGGCACGTTCACAGCGATCTCAGTCAGCATTTTGTCTAAGGCGGATACTTGCCTTTTGGGAGGAGGAGAAGGAATCTCTGGGCATGATTCAGTCACACACCCCAACCAGGCCAGATTTTCTAGGCACACCCTCCTATCCAGGAGGTCTGAGATCTGTTCTCAAAGGTAAATAGGATTCCTGGTGTGGCTCACAAGCGCCACCTAGTGAGATGCCAGGTACAGGAAGTTTATTAAACCTTTTGGGGTGGGGATTGGTTTGTTTTTGTTGTTGTTGTTGTTGTTGTTGTTTTTTTTTAGACAACATTTCTCTATGAAACAGAGCCCTGGCTGTCCTGGAACTCGCTTTGTAGATCAGACTGGCCTCGAAATCACAGAGATTTGCCTGCCTCTGCCTCCCGAGTGCTGGGATTGAAGATGTGCGGCACCACACCCAGTATTTTTATTATTGTTAATGACAAAAAAAAAAAAACCATCCATCTTCCACTCCTGCTATCTTATTTAAAACAGTTGAGGCAGACTGGACAAGTCATTTCTTATGGACAATCACTGCTCCACAGGAAATTCCTCCCTCAGGGTGGGAGACAATCAATGTGAAAGGAACTTAATGTTTGCCTGCCTCATTTCCTGCTTTGGGCAGTTCAATAAATCTTTCATAATGTCCCTGTAACAAATGGTGGCAGAGTGTGCCCATTTCCCTTCTGCACTTTCCAAATATGCTAGCCAAGTTTCCTTTGGCCAGAAATGACTTCCCTTTGCCTGAGGCCATGGTCAAGCTAGAGAGGCTAGGGAATGAATGTCACCCGGAATTGGGTCTCAGACAATGACTAGTGAGAAGTGGTAAGTATCCCAGCTCCTTCAGCCTTCTGGTGAGACAATTCTAGTGCCCATTCTACCGTTTCCCAGAGCTGCCCGGCAGGACTCAGCTCTATTCTGACAATAGGAACTTATTTGCTATCTTGAAATGTCACCTTTCCTCTCTTCTCTGTCTCCTGCCCACAGTTTCCATAGGTGCTTCTTAGGACTGCCTCCCAAATAAACTGCTTATGCCTAAATCATTGTCTAAGGACCTGCACCCAGGGCAGTCCCAAGCCAAAACAAGTCTCCTGCTATTAGATTATAATAGAACTAAAAGCCAAGTTTGTGCGGCCAAAGGGATGGTTCCGCCAGCAAAATGCCTGCTGCACAAGCATGAGCACCCAAGTTTTGATCCCTAGCACCCACATGAAACACCTGGGTATGGTAGCACCCAGTACCTGTCCACTGTAGTGCTGAGGGTTGGGGGAGACAGGCAGATCCCTGAAGCTCACTTGCCAGCCTAGCTGAGTTGATTAACATCAGGTTTAGTGAGACAACCTGTCTCAAAACACAAAGTGGTAACAGGTCAGAAAAGACACCTAGTGTCAACCTCCAGCTTCTACATGTGTACCCATGTCATGTGTACACACCCATACACAAACCTATACATACACTACACACACACACACCAACAACAACAACCACCCAAGTTTTTAAGATGAGGTAAAACATGTAAATGGCTTAGAATGGTGTCCAGCACACAAAAAGAGTGCACTAAATGTAAAGTATCATTGCATTGCTAACCTCTTCACCTTGATATGGTTTGTTTGAAAGTAAAACATCACCTGATGGCGTCTTCAACTTCCTTTCTAGGAATGATGTTAGACACATTTTGGGGTGAAGTGACAAAGAAGTTGAAGGAGATTCTTGGTTTCAAATCACTCACATGTATATTTTCCACTCTGTGACAAAAGAAAAAAAAAACATTTTTTTTCTTCTTTCCTAATGAGAGAACATAGTAAAGAAAGGAAAGTCCTCCCCCTGCTGGTGGAAAGGAGATGGGAGTAAGGCTTCTGGATGAGGAGATACAGGGCAAACTGGGGGAAGATACGGCCAAAAAACAAAACAAAACAAAACAAATAACCTTCACACTTCCCAAAGCACATGAAATAAACTGCATAAAAGTTGCAAAACACTGCCCCGCCCCCTAGCATGGTGGTGCTCGCCTTTAATCCCAGCTCTCAGGAGGCAGAGGCAGGTGATTTCTGAGTTGAAGATCAGCCTGCTCTACAGAGTGAGTTCTAGGACAGCCAGGGCTACACAGAGAAACCCTGTCCCCAAAACCAAAACAAACAAACAAAAAGTTGTAATGCCAACTTTTGATACTGTCTTTTCCTACGTCCACATAAAACTCACATCTGTTCAATTCCTTTTAATGTCAACCGAAAGCATCAAGAGAATCAAGAATGAACCATTGGTGACCTAGGAGTGTGAAAAGCGGCATGGTAGACAGTGATATCTCAGTGTCACAGACAGATACAGAGTGTTAACATCCTCTAGCCTGGCCCCATCCAGCAAAGTGTTGGATGGCATCACTGGAAGAAGGTAAAAACTAGGGGATCACTACACAATGTGACAAAGCCATGCTCTCAAAGCTCCCAAAGTGGTCCTAGTAAAAACTAAGGCAGATCATGTGGCTATCTGTATCCTTGAATGACTACTTGACCTTCTGAAAATAGAAGCCAAAGGCCATGGAATGACCTTGAGGCCCAATGAACTTTCTTTGTTCCATTTTACCCACCTACCCTGCCCAAACACTGCCTGGACCACATTGCCTATTTGCCTTCTAGTAGTTGCTTCCCCATCACATGGCCTTGGTGCTGTTTCTTTGGCCAGCAGTGGATATTACTTCATCAGACTTTGTCCTGTTGTCCCCTAGCTGAACACTTTCTCCCATTATCTGTGCTGTTGACCTTTCTGCTTCTCTTCCTGCTTCTTAAGGTTAGTGATGTCCTCTCTGATCTCTTTCCTCGTCCTGTCCCATTGTGTTTTCCTCCATAGCACACATTTACACGTCTCTCTCTCCTTAGATCTCTCTCCTGATAGAAGCTCATGTAAGGCAGAAATGTCCTTTATTTCCCCTCTTTTTACTTCTAAGGGTGGGGTGAGACTGTATGGAGAGAGAGAGGTTTAATAACAACAATGTTCATGCCATCTCCAAGTTAAACCACAAGCATCCTAAAAGAAAATGACCCAAATTCCAGATGCCAAATAAATTTTTGGACTATGCTTATGCAAGCAACCCTAGTTAAGATCAGTGGGCCCCAAATAAACAAAACAACGATAGGAAAAGATGTACAAGAGTAGGAGGAAGGGAAAGGATTCAGGGGCAGTCAGAGGAGAGAACTACAAAACACATATAGAAAATTGTCAAAGAATTTAACAAATATAGGTGCCGGGCGGTGGTGGCATACGCCTTTAATCCCAGCACGCAGGAGGCAGAGGCAGGCAGATCTCTGTGAGTTCGAGGCCAGCCTGGTCTGCAAAGCAGATGCTAGGACATCCAGGACTGTTACACAGAGAAACCCTGTCTCAGAAAACCACACACAAAAAGAATTTTAAAAATATAAAAAATAAAGTCTACTTAGATATCCTTCTTGATTTCACTTAAAGAACGTTTAAGCATATCTCCTCAGACTCTAGAGTAGGGGGATTTTTATCTGTAGAACCTAGCAAATCAACTCACCCAAAAAGAACCGTCTGGTTTTTGTTCTTTGCAAAATACACTCTCATGGCATACGCAACAGATGATTGGAACAGGTACATTTCGTTGTCATTCCATTCATACTGCAAATTGAGAAGAAAGACACCACTCAGTGGGGTGGGGGTGGGGATAGAAGAGATGGGAAACCGGAGAGTCCTCATCACTATTCCAAGGACTCTGGCCATCAAGTCTGTGCCCTCCAATGTGAGCATGCATCAGCGTTTGGTGGTGGGATGCTTAAAACTGACTACTGACTCTGCATAAAGAGTTTCTGATTAGATTGTTTAGGATGAGACCCAAGAATTTGCATATCTACTCCCCACCCCAGGTGCTAATGCTGCTGGTCAAGAAACCATCCCTGCTTCAGGAACCATGGCTCCCACCAGTCCTCTCACTTTGCTTTGATATTAATTGAAATAAGAACCCTGAGTGTAGGTTTATAGGTGAGAGACAGCCCAAAGCTGTGGGGTTTGCGTGAACTATCTGTATGTTGTAGGCAACTAAATCTAACTTTTATTGTTTTGATACTCAGTTCACAGCTATTTGAACCATGCACAGTAGTGCACACTGTAAAGCCAGCATTAGGGGAGTAGAGGCAAGATAATCAGGACTGCAAGGCAAACCTTGCCTACACAGCAACTTCAAGGCCAGCTTGGGCTATGTGGGATCTCAGAAATAAAACACAGCTCCTGTGTTTGCACCACCTTGTAGAAGTGTTTGCATGCACTATTTCATCCAGTAGGTGGCAGTAGAGATCAATAAATGACACTGGAATTTAATTTCCCCTTTCCCTTTTAGAAAAAAGCAACACAAAAGCTCACAAAGGAATTGTTTTCATTTAAGCTTGGTTTTGCCCAGATAGGTGAAGGATGGGATTTATTTTTAATAGTAATAATGGTATGTTAATGTTGTTCCTAGTAATTTTCTGGCTAGTACTTCCATAGTTTAAGACATTTAAAAAGTAAATTCTTAAAATGATGTCCACCATGAAATGACTTGAGCTGGGCAGACCTTCTAGCCCTACTGTACATGGGTACCAAAAATACATCTCACTCAGTGATTGGCTTCAGAATGTCACACCACCGAATTCACATGGAAAGAGAACATGGCCTCAAATGCCCAGACAAGAGAACTGTGAAGTTTCCTGATCTGCCAGGAGTAATTTCAATTTATTATGCCAATGAGGAGCTAATAAAAAGTATGATGAAGATAAATACTCTCTGGGGCCCTCAATGCACATTAAGAAATAGGAATGGGAACTCAGAGTTGAGAAGCAGTGGACTTGTGTTTCTATCATTGCTTTCTCATAGCCTGCTCTTCTAATGAGAGACAGAAAGAGGAGGGGAGGGGGGAAGGAACTGAGAGGAGTAGAGGGAGGGGAAACTGTAATCAGAATATATTGTATGAGCAAAGGATTATTTTTAATAAAAGGGAAAAATAATTGCTTTCTTATGTTTTCATTTTTAATGTTTGTGCTATTTATATTTTGGTGTCTTATTTATCTATAAAATTTTAGCAAAGTTATTTCTCATGTCTTGGGAAATATTTAACTTCTCAGGAAGTGGGGAGGTAGAAACTCAATCTTTGGATCTGTACAATGACACGATAATTTTCTGTGGCACATTGGACTGTTTTATCTGATTGTCCCAGGGTGATTTCTAAACCTGCAGAACTTTCAGGTTTCCGGGACACACCCAAGCTGTTGATCCCGTCTACCTGAGACAGCATGTCCTCTCCTCTTTCCTAATCAAGGCTGGTACTGAAAAGGAGATGATTTGGAAAGAGGAAGGGGAAGAGTGGAGGTGAGATGGGGAAGACAGTAAATGAAGGGCTGTAGATGGATGAAACTCTCACAATGAAACTCATTTTGTACAATAACTATATACTAATAAAATTATCTTCTTTTAAGCTTGTGCATCTCAGGGCTGGATCAAGTGAGATGGGTGTTCAGGGGAGAGCAACAACTAAAGGTATAAATAATAAGAGTTCCTATGGAATATTTTGTTACCCCAAAGTTCATCTCTAAGTCAATGCTTCTCAACGTGGCTATACTTAGAATTGCCAGGAGATTTCAAAATTCTTTACATTTTAAAATGTATTTATTTTATGTGTATGAGTTTTTTTGCCTGTATCATGTGTGTGCCTGGTGCCTGTGGAGAACAAAACAGGGCACAATAATCCCTGGAACTGGGGTTACAAATGGTTGGGAGCCACCACGTGGGTGCAGGGAACTAAATCTGGGTCATCTGCAAAAGCTGTAAGTGCTCCTAACCACCAAGCCATCACCCTGGCCCCGGATTTAAATTCTTAATGGGGTTGGGTGTGATGGTGCATGCCTTTAATCTCAGCACTCTGGAGGCTTTCTGGGAGTTCAAGGCCAGCCTTGTCTATATAGTGAGTTCCAGGCCAGCTGTAACCGCATTGTGAGATCCAGTCTCAAACAAAAGAAAACTCCTAATGCCCAAATCTTGGTGTCACACTCCAGAGCAATTAAACCAGTGTCTCTGGAGGTGGAGCCCACGAACTCATATTTTGCAGACTTCCCACACAGTTCCACTGTTGAGCCAAGCTTGAGAATAGGAGTTTCCCAGTCATTACTGTGAATATAAACCAAATGGAGGGCTTACAAAAACATGGGTCCTGATTAAGCAGGTCCAGGGCTACTGCGGCCCGAGATACTACACTTTTACCAAGCTTCCAGATTTGAATTAATTTTTTTTGCCCATGAAACAACCACACTCTTAATAAAACTAGAATTAGATGATTAAGAAAACAAAACCAACCAAAAACTTAAGAAAAGAAACAAGCCCTCAACATATACCCATGACCTTGTCCTTGAATGCAAGTCATAGTGGGAAGAGTCAATTGGGAAGGTGAGTGTTTAATAATTAAGGATCAGAACAGATGTTTCTGCATGATCTTCGTAACATATTCAAGGTAACAAGTGAAAAGCAGACATTGTCTATCCAATAAGGGATGGATTACAAAGGAAAAGAAGGAAGGAAGGAAGAAGGAAGGAAAGAAGGGAAGGAGGGAGGGAGGGAGAGAGAGAGGGAGGAAGGAAGGAAAGAAGGAAGGAAGGAAGGAAGGAAGGAAGGAAGGAAGGAAGGAAGGAAGGAAGGAAGGAAGGAAGGAAGGGAGTCAGCTGAAGGCCAGACCTGGGGCTTATAGTTTTTAGAGAACCATGTGGCCTCTCTTCATTCAGACCACACTGAAATGGGATTTCAAGGGAAGAGAATGTTCTAAAGAGAAACGGAACCACCATTCAGAATACTCACTGCATCTTTTCCAAGAGCTGTTTTTAAGCTTATCCTCACTTTAATGCTTTGGTCGGCATCTGAGTAAAGAGAAATTTCAGACAGCTAGTTTAGATGACAGACTGACTACACATTTATTTTTTTCCCTTCCCAAGATTGCACTAAGGTGGCAGAGCAATAGAATTGTTTTTCTAAGGTACAGACCCAGCTTTTACAGAATGAGAAATGATGAGAAACTGATAACTGCTTCCTTAGAGAACCGTAAGTCACTGCTTCATGTGTACACAGACGGGATTACAGGCCAAAGAACAGAGAGAGAGAATCCAAGATAAACCCAATGTGGCTATACTTAGAACTGCCAGGAGATTTAAAAACTCTTTACATTTTTAAAATGTATTTATTTTATGTGTACGAGTTTTTTGCCTGTACCACGTGTGTGCCTGGTGTCTCTGGAGATTCTTGGGATACCGATACAACAGAGGCGGGAAGAGAACGGGAAATGATACTGAGATTGTGGTTCAAGCCATTTTAGGGATGGCATGGTTCTGCACACCATCATCACTTACTTAGCCAGTTGGAACTTGTTCTCCAACAGAACAAGATAGAAGCCTAGAAAGAAGATTAGGAACCCAGGAAATGGGATTCAACCCAGAAGAACCAAGAGATGGTTCTGAAGGATAACTATGGTCCATATTAAGATAGGAGCATGTAAGACTCCAGGGGGGAGTTTCTAGGGAGGGAAACAGAGGCTGAAAAGAATAGATACATTGGACTAGTTGGTGAATAAATAAACAAGTAAATAAATAAATAAAAGCTCTTTTTGATGGTGAATAATGCATGCCCAAAACTTTGGTGAGTTGAAACTCCGATACAAACAAGCCACTTAAAGCATACAGCATAGTGTGTTCTGTGGCTGTGCAGGTGGCCAGACATCAATATTGATAACTGCTTTACTAAAAATTACATTAAACCTTTCCTGAGACAGTGAAAAAGTGCCGGTGGGAGAGCAGGTAGGAAAGGGGTTCTCTGACTGACAGTAACCACCAATGTAAACAAAGTTTTAGAGATAGGAAAGTGATTGTCAGCAATGCAAGGTCTAACTGTAATCTAGACAACAGTGTCTGCCTCAGAAGAGTATCCTGGTTAGGTTTGTTTATTTGTTAGTTTTGTCAACTTGACAACTAGAGTTATCTGGGAAGATGAACCTTAATTGAAAAAGATGTCTTCATCTGTTTGGCCCGTGGGGTATTTTTGTGACTAATAATTGATGTGTGAAGTCTCAGCACATTGTGGGCAATGTCACCCCTGGGCAAGTGGTCCTGGGAAAAATTAAGCTGAGCAAGCGATGGAGAGCAAGCTAGTAAGCAGTGTTCCTCCAGACTACTGTCTTGAGTTTCTGATGATGAACTATAAGCTGTAAGCTGAAATAAACCCTTTCCTCTCCAAGTTGCTTTTGGTCACGGTCCTTATCACAGCAACAGGAAGCGAACTAGGCCAAAGAACAACATTCAAGGGCAGTAGGAGAGTGTTAAGCTCTTACTGTGAACATGAGACTAATAAGAACACTTAACAGAGTTTGTGACACAGTCTGAAGAAGAGGGAACACATATTCAGCTGTGTCACAGCCCCTGTAAGGCCATAGCTAAAGGACACTAACAGAAGCAAACAAGGGACAATGCACAATGCATGTGCAGTCAGTGAACTCACATGGACTCCAGTCAGTGTTCCACCCCACAAGAGAATTCTTGTTCTGCTCCTTCAGCCAGACGAACAATGGCTCAAAGTAATTGAGCAGTGGTCTTACATCCATAGTCCTTGCTCCTACCACATTTTCCAATGCTAGGGTCCATGGTTCGGAATTTCCAAGACGCAGCATATTGCTACATGAAAAAAGACAGAGTGCAGGTCATTTTGAGGGGTTCCAGATGGGCATACCTTGGCATCTACACTCTGTACTTCTTTTATTGGAACTAGCTAAATTTCCTTTTGGTGCATTAGAAAAATAAGGCATTTCATCAGGTGGATTCAAGGCTCAATCTCTCTTTCCTTCCAATTGCTCAAAAGAGAACCCTGTAGTTATCACATAGAGTCAAGAGGTGGCCTATTCTGGCATCTCATGATCTAGGTTCCTGTCTTATTCCAAATTAAACATTTATTTCATGGTTCATTGTGTAGAGAAATTCTGAAGTCCCAATTTTCCTCTTTTGGGGGATAGAGGTTGGAGGAGGCAAATAACTAAATGAAGTCAGAGGCATGGAAATTAATAGTATGGGGTTCTAAGAAATGTTCAACATTTTGAGGCATTTCTTACAGCAACTTCTGCCCAGCTTCAGTGGAATTTGAGATGTCACATTTGTGCAGTGGGCCGTCATATTTAGCTGCTTGACAAAGGGCTTCTTGAAACTGGAATTGATAAATGGTCCTTGTGTAATATCTGTACAAGTAACAAAGAAACAAACAAAAAGAAGGCTCATGTTTTATTGCTGTAGTAGAGTCACAGATCTGGGCTTATATTTAAATTCCTGTCCCAAGTAATCCCAGAGGTATTGCCTAAAAGTCTTTCTGTAGCAGGAATCCAACATGAACTCTTCTGATGCACCACATGCTATGTGTATTGTATATATTTGATGATAGAGCAGCCTTGCCTCTCTGTCACAGGTTAGTCACATTTGAATTGCTGTCACAGACTTATAGCTTTTTCCTATAAAATGGTGTCAAGCTGGTCCTTATGCCAAGTAAGTAAAATTCACATTTTTATAAATACAGATGGTGAGGTCAACACATGCCTGCATCCCACCATTCAGGAAGGAGGATCATGAGTTCAAGGCCAGGCTGGGACATGTAGTTAAGTCTCTGTCTCAAACAAAGACAAAATAAACAACAACAATAATAAAACACGTTTTCAACGCATAGTAAACTCTACTAATGATAAGAAGATGAACTAAAACTATTTTTCTGCTCTACCAAATGGTCCTTCTGTGCTTGGTTATTTTTTGTCAACTTGACATAAGCTGGAGTCATCTCAAAAGAAGGAACCTCAATTGAAGAAATGCTTCCATCAGACTGGCCTCTAATCCAAAAAAGCTCTAAGGAGCATTTTTTGGATTAATGATTGATATGGGAGGGCCCAGCCTACTGGAGGAGATACCACTCATGGGCAGGTGGTCCTATGAGGTACAAGAAGTCAGGCTAAGCCAGCCATGAAGAGCAAGCCAGTAAGCAGTGTCCTCCATGGTCTCTGCTTCAATTTCTGCCTCCAGGTTCCTGCCCTGCTTGAGTTCCTGCCTTGGTTTCCTTCCATGATGGATTGTGATTAGCACAAAGCCAAATCAACCCTTTCCTCTCCAAGTTGCTTTTGGTCATAGTGTTTATCCCAGTAATACAAAGCAAAATAGGACAACCCTTAACAATGGGGAGAAGGTCTCATATAAGTCAATTTAAAACAATAAATCATGTTGCATTAAATTGAATTGAAACTGATCATCTACACTAAGCTTGCAGCAGGAGGTAGATAGAAAAGGCTTATAATTATTGCTTCATTCAGCCCTGTTTATGCTTTTGTTATTAGCCCCAGCTATCCCTTAAACCCCAGATGCTAACTAAACAGAGAGGAGAAAACAGTCATTTACCGGATGAATGAGTAATCATTAGAAACATGGAACAGAACTGCAGGGTCACAGTATGTTTCATCATGAGGCAGAGGCTCCACCACACCAACGATCTCTCGCCTTGGGAAGAAAAGGGAAGCATACATTAGTTGGGAGTAGACCATCCCAAGAAGGGAAGTTGAGCTTAACTAGAGCAGTTTCACTTGGCAATAGTATTTATATTGGAACTGGTTGTCAGTTGAAATAAAAATCATTATAAAAAAACAGTAAGTAAAGCCTCTTGTGTGTTTGCCTCATATTACCTTAATTTAACCAAAACACACCATTGGAAAATAGTTACCTCCTTAAAACACTAAGTTTAAAAAGTCCTTAAAGTACATTGTATGGCTATAAATATCCAGTGAAAACCCTACCAATTCCTCTCAGACATCACATTTTCTGTGCTCCTGCCAGAACTTTGTAAAACTGAAATCTTTTCCTGAAAAGCTAATTCAAATGGGTCCTCTTCTGTGAAGCAATGCACTTAACCCCTTAGCTCCCTAGCTTCCACGTCTTCTTTTAGTAATGCTTCATTCTCTTCCCTTTCACTAGCATTGATTAGTTCTATAAAATAATGATTCTCATGACATCTCATACATGTATGTAATATAATTTGATCATCTTCAATCCCTTCTTATCATATCCTGCTCTTTCTCACTGTTCCCTTTTCTCCACTTCTGAAGCCTCCTTCTATTTTCGTGCATTATCTTTATTGTTTTCTTTAATCCCTTGCCATTTCTCTCCCTGTGTTGTGGTTTTTCACCTGTAAACTCCTTACCACCGAGACATGAGCTCTGAGAGGATGCGGTTATGTCTCAGTTATTTTTATAGTTCTCATGGGAAACACTGTGCCAGAATGCTAAGGAGAAACTTCATTTCTGATTGGCAAATGACCAAATGAGCAATCAATACATTGATGGATTACTTTGAAGGTTTGATTCCATGTTGGTTTAAAATAAATTAGCAAGGATTCAAAAGTTAACCCAGTAGGAAAAAAAGGTAGACAAGCCATATAGGCTTTATTTTTAGACAATATTTAAAAGAAATATAGTTGTCATTTATTATTGAAATTTTTGTAGACAACTTCAGTTCTTTGTGGACAGCTTCACTTATACATAAACATTAGAAACTCCCCTGACTAATTACATCTTTTTCTTTTCTTTTCTTTTCTTTTTTTTAGTTTTCAAGACAGGGTTTCTCTATATAGTTCTGGCTGTCCTGGAACTTACTCCATAACTAGACTGGCCTCGAACTCAGAGATCTACCTGCCTCTGCCTCCAAAGTGCTGGGATTAAAGGCGTGCACCATCTCCAGGCTACTAATTACACATTTCTTACCTTACCACTTAGAAAAAGACCCTTGAGACAATGTCTTGGGAAATGATTTCAGGAATCATGAGGAAAAGGGTGAGAAGGAAAAACAGGAGTCCTCTCAAAAAGATACTTTATCACAAATACCAGTACTATCAGTAATGTGAACTGATTCCCCCATGAGGAAGTCTGGGACTCTGTGGACACTACTCACCACAGATTTGTCCCACAGGAAAGCAGGAGAGCTAAGGTATTTATCCACCAACCAGCCCATCTGTCATTGGTTGAGGACTGATGGGGATGGCATTAGTCTCTTAACCCTCCTGACATTTGTGGGTCCAGGTGACCTCAGAAAGCCTCGCTCAGGCAGTTGAAATAGAGACAGCAGTGCGTGCCCATGCTGAGGCTAGCAAAACGCTCTTAACGAAACAGTAAGCCCATGAGGAAACATTTTGTTGATTGCAAATTCATTGACTCACTTCATCTCCCACCACTTTTTCATCCATTGTTCTTTGGGAATTTCACCGGCAAAGACCATCCACCTCCACTTCTCTAACATGTAAGTAAATGGTAGCGTCCCAACAATTGTCAGTGCTTGCTTGAGTAGGAAGTTTATTTCTGTTTCTGAAAGTAAAATGGAAAAGGCCAAATATTAAGATGGGAAATGAAAGCAGAAATTTTGTAAGAGAACTTTCCTAATCTTGAACTATTATTCTTCCTCAAGATAACCTTACTATAGGATGATTACATGAGAAATATTGGCAGTGGACATTAATACTGTGTATATATCTTTCTTCTCAGGTGATGGATTTAGAATAGGATAAAGCCCTGGAATAGAACAAGTAAGTAAAAATCCACAAGTTAACTAATCCTTGCTTTTTTACTACTTTCAATTGCCTTCCTTAAATATCCCCTTATCGGAGTTAAGTAGGGCAATTTCATCTATTTTCCCAGTCATACTGTTTATTCTTGAGAGCTGCATGTAGGCAGTGACTGTTAATGTCTCATTCAAGACTGTGTACCCAGTCTAGTGTCTGCTCTGTAATGCTCTCTGTGAGTCCTTAGTAAATAAGCAAACATTAAACAGATGTGGTGAAACCTTGGAAACTAGGGTGGGGAAATTTTTTAAAAAACATTATTCTTTTGCACAACAGGTTGGTTATATAAAGGACAATAATGTCTTGTACATTTCAGAAAGAGGCCTATCAGTGGTAGAGTGTTTGCCTAACATGTGTGAGGCCCTCAGTACCATTTCCAGCACTGAAAAAGAAAAAAGAAAAAGAAGCTGGAAAAAAAGGATTCTGAAAAGTTCCACTATCAGTTAATGATGTTTGTAGAGATAGATACGTTTGCTGTAGTGTAAACATCACATGGTATATACATGTATCTTAACATCACGTTACTCCATTAACATGTACAACAGTTATGTTTTATATATTAGCTAAAAATAAATTTAAGCCAAAAAAATTAAATAGACATCTCTAGAGGGTATCCTCCACTGGATAATCAAAAGTACTTTAAATAGACTGATTTCTTCCTTAGCAAGAATATGAAATTTTTTTATAAGTTATGTAAGTTCATTAGCTTAAAGAAGAAGTAGGGCTGGCCTCCAACACACCACAGAAGATCGCTCAAATGTAAGTGCAGGGGTATTATCTACCCTGTGCTTCACTATATGTTTAGGGAAAAAACGCCTCACTCATAGTAGGTGCTCAACCAATATGTTTAGAAAAATAAAAAGGCAGGCACAGTAACTCATGCCTACAATCCATGAACTTGAGAGGCCGAGGTAGAAGGACTTTTGTGAGTTCCAGGACATCCCTGGCTATGGAGGAAGGCCTTGTCTCCAAACAACAAAGCATACACACCCCCAAAAAGAAAAGAAGGTCAAGCTGAAGGAAAGGAGGAAAAGAATTAAGGAATCTATTGGTTTAACATCATTCACAAATCAAGGCCAGAGCCAAGGAAAAGAGGACTTTTCAAGCCAGTGCTTTCAATGTGTGACATCATAAGAAACATACTGATTTCATCATCTTTGCCTATTCTCAAGGCAGATGTAAAAAAACCATAAAACAAGTTCATTAGCATGAATTAATAGTATTTTGAAATTAGAAGCAAGTATGGTTACCATAAACTGCCTTTCCATGTTGCTTTCTTCATCAAAAAGCCCGTTAATGGTCTATAAACTACTGTATCCGGGTTAATAGTGACTATTTCAGAATAACCTGTTCCTGCCCTAACATTCTGGGAAGCTGTATGTTTTTAATCTAAAATCACAGCCAACTGTTTAAAAGCCAAACACTGATTAGTTTCATGATCTTAGACAAAACATTTAAGTTCTTCGGACTATATCAGTTCTTCGGACTATTTCAGCATCTTCAAAAAGTTCACCAAGCTTCTATTAGATCTTAGATCTTTTTTTTTTTTTGAGACAAGGTTTCTCTGTGTAGCTCGGGCTGTCCTGGAACTTGCTCTGTAGACCAGGCTGGCTTCGAACTCACAGAGATCCACCTGCCTCTGCTTCCCGAGTGCTGGGATTAAGGGCATGCACCACCACTGCCTGGCCTATTAGATCATTCTTAGAGTCCCAAGATCATTCATTCAGTTATCTCACTTAACTCCTTGTTTAAATATATAAAACCACAAGTTGGAATACAAAAAAAAAAAAAACAAAAAAAAACAAAAAACTTTTTACCAGTAGCAAACCCCATAAACATTTTTTCACCTAGGTGGCATAAAGCAAAACAAGTATTTTCCTATAGGTAATAATAAATATCAATCCCCATATCAGAGTACTCCCAAAACAAGCCAAAGGAGAATTACCATTATCTTCATGAAAATCGGACGGCAGAAGACCAATGGATTTCAGATGCTCAGGTGTAGCTGCAGAAAGTGACATGATTTCCCCAACGGCTTCATGGAACCCTTCATTGGCTCCATTTCTTAGCAGGAAAGGTTGTGTGGCATATGCCATGTCATATTGGATGTGTCCCATCTCGTGGTGGGCTGTTAGGAAGTTGTCCATTGTGACCTTTGTACACATCTTAATTCTGAATAAAAATGGGCAAGATTAAAATGAATCTTACTTAATTTCCTTTAATCACTGTAGCGGAGTTTTGTGGGGGTTGGGCGACATGAAGATTTAGTCATCATTGAATTTTTACTATTTGCCCCTTATGTTACTCAATATAAAGTGAGGGGCAGGCCTAAATTCTATTCTCATGCTCATACACTAATAGAAAAGGTGATAAGTGGAGCTCTCTGCTACATAATTCTGAGGTGAGTAGTGTGTAAGTGATGGATAAAAGTGGCCTAGTGCACAACAATAAGTGAATTCAGGCACAGTCTTCTAGAAGCACCATGTATAGCCAGGACAGAGAAGGGGCTAGACATTAAGACTTGGCTGTCATTAAAATATAAATCATGAAGGTAGACATGATGGCCCAAGAAGCAGGAGCAGGGTAGCAAGAAAGAGAACCAAAGACAAAGCCATAGGAGGTCTGAGTACCTAAGATTTCAGAAAGCATAGACTCGGGGTGCATAGAGAAAGTGCTATTAGAGACCTCAGAGAAGTCTGGAAGACCATCACCACACAGAAGCCAATGAGAAATGATGTTTGAAGACAACAGGTAAATGTTGTCTGTGCTGTGACCCAGTGAGAACAGAACTGCATTTGGCAAGTATGTGGTGGTCCTTCTCCATTTGACATGCATATGCTCATTCAGATAGGAGTGGGTGTTGTATTTTAAAAGATTTTCAAATGGATTTTCCTATCATTCTCCTTGTGTGACACTTGCATACTAGTAAATACTCTTTAGGGACTCCCTGTTCAGAATAAGGTTAACCTCCTATATCTACCCCAATATGACCACAACTTGCTTTCCTAACCTATTTCTCTCTATTTTTTCCAAAAGTTATAATTGCTATTATATATTTACTACCTATATTCTGAACTAGGGAACTTATGAATATGCTCTCATTGTTTTAGCCTCACTGGAGAATTTGGACTAATCACCTACAGCCCGATGCCTGTTTTTATAAGGCTTAATTGGCACATATGCCCACTCATTTGTTTATGGATTATCTATGGCTGTTTTCATGCTACAATTGCGGAGTTGTGTTAGCATTTAGGCATCTGTACTGGCCTGCCCTTAGGGTCCTGACAAGATATGTCCTCAGCTGCAGCCACTAAGAGTCCCCTGTGCACATTTGCTACGTTTCCTTATAAAAGGCAGGCCTTGCCCACCTCCCATCTCTTTCTCTTTCTTTTTCTTCGCTTTCATCCCTAGGGACCAGTCCCTGCCCCCTTCTCTGCCCCTTCTCTCCCCTCCCCTCAATAAACCTCTCACATGGGTCCTGTTGTATTGTGTGACTCTTTCCTGCCGTTTTTAAAATACAACAAGTTGTCTATTGCAACAGGGATTTTCTTTTGGTCGGGGATGTGGAGACAGGGTTTCTCTGTGTAACAGCCCTGGCTGTCCTGGAACTCACTCTGTAGACCAGGCTGGCCTCAAACTCACAGAGATCTGCCTGCCTCTGCCTCCCAAGTGCTGGGATTAAAAGCTTAAAAGTGTGTGCCATCACACCCAGCTGCAACAGAGGTTTTCAAAGCCCTCACTCCTTACTATCTTTATAGGAAAAGACTACTGGTCTCTACTCTAATGGGTGTTTGTGCGACCAGACCTCATTCCTCAAGTAGATCTACTATCCCTCAGATGCCTGAGTGATAGCTATCAAAAACTGATTCACTTCTTTGATCAAGTGGGAGGTGCCTCAAGGAGAGGTTTTCTTAATACTTTGGAGCAATCTACAGCCCATAGCTGATGAACACAGAGTAGATATAAAGGCCAGCCCCTTGCCTCAAGGTGTGACCAATCCTGGTTCAAATCAGGCTTCAGAGTGATTCATGAGATCAGGCTGGACCCAAGTCTCTATCACAGATTGCATCCTTATCTGCTTTGCCTATCTGGACCTGTTCCATCACTTGACTTTTCCTGAGAGGTCTCCCCTTATATAAATTGCCAGTCCAAGCCACTGAATGAACCCAAGACACAAACTTGCAACCTGGGCATTAGTGTTCTGCCTTATAGATAAGGAAACTGAAACCCAAGATTACTTTGCTCAAGGTTGCCTGATCATTAAGTGACACACCTTGGATTCCAAAGCCTATACTCATTCTGCCGCATTACAGACTCCCAGACTATCCTGAACATATTTTTCTTGTTCCAGTCTAAGCTTGCTGACTTCAGCATTGACACCAGGTCCTGCCTCTGCACCTGATTCCTCTGTTCTTCCAACCTACGTCCTCCCAGGTGTTTATCCAACTCAATTCCTAAGCCACCCACAAAACCCCTGTCTGACTCTGACTCCTAGTCCAGGAGTTGTCCATTCCTCTGTCCCAATTTCTAATAAAGCATTCCCTGTGGAATTCTCTTATGGCATGTGCCATTTTCTCCCTTTTATTCCAATTTGTTATTCACTTGTCCTGTCTCACAAGAGTAAGGGACAGAAGGTAAGATCAATGTGTGAGTCATATGTTCATCTATCATCGCTCTTAGCACCAAATCTTTCCTAACATGGGTGCTACCAACCCTGTGACCATGAGACTCTAATGAACATGCAAATTTTCAAGTAAGATATGGTCTCCAACAGTGCCATTTGGGACCTGTGGACCTTCTTCTTTTGCCACGTGAGACAAATGTACTCTTGTGGACTCCCAGATTTAGTTTGTAGATCCTTAAATCACGTGCTCAAAGAGGCATATGGAATCCTGCCTTTATTGTTTACCATTTAGTATCTGCACTACAAGCGTGCTCAACTACCTGAAGTCTCCTTTCCCCAGGTCCCAAGCTGTGGGGTGGCAGACCACTTTCCGGTCATCTCCTGGATCAACCAGCATGGAGTTTTCCCAGAATCCTTGAGTCATATGAGGAAGGCCAACAGAAACAAAGAACTTCTCTGCCTCTTTAAATATCCTTTGTGCATCCCATCCCTGAGGGAGAAAAAAAAAGAACAATATTGAATCCCTGTACTAGAATAGAAATTCTTCCTATTGGACATGTATGTAGGGATAACTTTTCCAACAGACAGCTGGGCTTTTCAATGTTTATCATTGGCCTCCACAGTGCTGCCTCTAGGGAACTCACCTAGGAAATGATCAAAACTTGTGTTAAAGAGTTACATTGAGCATGATTTTGTATAAGCAAAGAGGAAAGAGTCATCAGACTGAGTAAGCAATGAGACTTTCGTAAAATGGAAATTGTGCAGCCACACAAACTATATACAAAAAAAATCGTATGAATATTATAAAGTAGAATGAAATAAGTGAAAAAATAAAGAAAACCATTTAGTTGGTATCAACCTTACTGAAGGAAAAGACACATGAAAGTATTAACAAACTGAATTATATGTGAGGTGCTTTTCTGTTTTCTTTTGTTTTGTCCTTATTCTTGGGTTTTGGTTCATGGACTCCCCCACTCCCCCAGTGCTGTGAAGCAATCCAGGGGCTTTACATGTGTTAGACAAACAGTCTGCCTTCAAGCTACATTCCTGATCATTTTTCTTTATATTCCAATACAAGCAAAAAGTAATGATCTCTTTGCTAAAGACTATTTAACCCAAGGCAACAGTCATTGATTGAACTTCTTTAGGGGTCAAGACATGTTAGGCTCAGTGAAAGAAATGAACAATATAGTAGACATGAAGGCATAGGCCTTTGGAACCAAAAAGCCAGATGTGGTCTAGAAGCCAATGAGTATTTGAGCTTCACTATAGCGTCTGAACTCTCAAAATGTTTTGAAACTATACAGAGACAGCCATAGGCATGTACCACCTAGCAAATTCTTTCATACCAAAGTTTCAGGAGACAACCAAGCGTGCTGAGGCAATGAAGCCCACTTCAGGCAAACAAAGGTTGAGTATTTAATGCATGATGCCACGAATCATTTTTAGTAACAGAAGATTTATTCTGATCTTGAATATCAGTCATGTTTAGTATTTCTCTTATGTCAACCTTAGCAATAAGAAACAGAATATGAATGTATATAATATCATCCTCATTATTAATATTACTGACTCTTAAAGGCTTAATGTAAAAAAATTGGTACTAATTAGTATGTCAGTCTTTTAATTTTAATTCATAGTTTACTGATACACAAGAACGGAAATGTAACACATGTTTCTGGAGTATAATGTGTGTTTTCATATATATATATATATATGTTGTCTAATGTTCAAATTAGGATACACGTATTTGTTTTCTCATTTACCATTCATTTATGGAGAAAATATTCAATTTATTTCTTTAGGCTTATCAAAACTATACAGTATGTCATCATTATCTACAGTCACTGTACTGTGCAATAGCATATCTAAATTATTACTGTTAACTGATGAAAACTTAGTCTCACTCCTTCCCCTCCTTCCCCTCCCTACATGTTTCAGTATCTGGTGACCTCCCTTCACCTTTTCAACTTCCATGAGATCAACTTCAGTACTCCCACATATGAGTGAGATCATATGTACTTGTCTTTGTACATCTGGCTTGTTTCACTTAACACTCTCCAGTTCCATGCGTGCTCTCATGAATGACAGGAATTCATTTTTTTATGGCTGAAAAGCATTCCACTATATGCAGGTATCATATTTTCTTTATCTATTCATCCCCATACAGACATAGGAGTATTGTTGGCACTTCAACATATTCATTTCATTTCCTTTGGATATATACTCAGGAATGAAGTTGCTGGATTATATGGCAGTTGTCTTTTGAAGTGGCTGCCTGTTTCCTCTATTGGTTGTAGCAGGTTACATTTCCCAGTCAGTGTGAAAGGGTTCTCTTTACTTCACATCCTCACCAGCACTCAGTAGGTTGTTTTTGTGTTTTGATTTTTGTTGTTGTTGTTTGTTTCATTTTGTTTTTTTTTCTTTTTAAAATATCCATTTTTACTGGAGGGAAGTCATCTTACATTTTGGTTTTGAATTGCATTTTCATACTCATTGATGGCATTGAGCATTTTTATAGAACAATTAACCATTTATATGCCTTCTTTCAAGAAATATCTATTGAGGAACAATGTTCATGTCTTAGGTTATGTGGAGTTTGGCTACTGTATATATTTTACATTCCTTATATGTATTCCTTATACATTCTAGACATTAACTCTCATCGCATGTACACGTTTTAAATACTTTCTTGTGTTCTATATATTGTTTCTCTTATTGTTTCCTTTGCTGTGCAGAAGCTTTTTACTTCCATGCTTGTCTACATTAGCTTTTCATTCCTGTGTTTTGAGGTCTTGCTCAAAAATTCTTTACCCATTCCAATGTCTGTAATCATTTCCCCTGTTTCATAATCTCAGGTCTTTCAACTAGATCTTTTGCCCATTTGGGTTGATTTTTGGAACTGGTAAGAGACAAAGTTCCTACTTGGTTCTTCTCCATATGGACATCTAATTTTCACAACATTGAATAATTATTGAATAGACTGTCCTTGCTCTAATGTATGTTCTTAGCACCTTTGTGGAATATTGGTTGGCTATGGATGTGTGAGTTTGTTTCTAGGCTTTCTATTCTATTCTAGTGGTCTGCATATCTATTTTTAATGATTTTGCTTTGTAGCATGTTTTGAAGTCAGAGACTGTAATGCATCTTGCTTTGCTCTTTGTGTTCAAAAGTGCTTTGGTTTTTAGGGGCGGGAGCTTGCTATGGCATATACATTTCAAGACTGTTTTTGAACTGAATGAACAAAACAGCACAAACTGGTAAGCACAGTCAACATTTCTTGAATAGCAAATGAATAGAAGAACAGAATGGGACAGGAAACATTAGAAGTTTTGAATTAAGTAAGGAGTTGCTTCCATCTATCTTTGTGCCGTTAGGTGAAGCATTCCTCTAAGCCTGTTGTGTCTCTTACAGCGTCGAGCTCTCATGGTGGCTCTTCTGACACGTTGAGAGTTAACATTGGAAAAACTATGTAGTCCGTTTAGAAGGTGGCTATGCTCACCACTATACAATACACATGACGCCCCTTGGGAAAGGGGAAGGGTTGATATGATGGCCATTTGCTGTGACTCAATGACAAAATGGAGCTGCAACAGCTGCATGAGTTGTGGGCTTGCAGCTTTGGGGTTTTATTCTACTGTGAACTTTCCCCAGGAGTATGTTACATATGTGAAGGCCATCATTGCATTACTACTACAGCTGTAAAGGGATTTGAGAGCAAATATTCAGCAAGTGTACATAGTTAATTATTGTGTGACCATCTGAGGCCATTTTAGAGGCAAATGAAAATATGTTCATTCATTCTAATCAGAAATATAAAACTTAATTAAATTAAAAAACCCATCTAAAATTCTAATATAATTTCATTGATGGAAGAGAACACAATTTAATTACACCAAGATTGTAGAAAGGGGGTGATTTAAAGGATTATTGTAATATTTCAACAACAATGATTTTAATATCCAAAATAAGATGTTCCTGTTCATCACTATTCATAGAGATTACAGACTGATTACTTAGCAACAATCAACTTTGAAAAGTGTGATGCCAACCATCTGATAAATCCATATCTTATTGCTTAAAGAAAAAAACCAGACCATCTCAATTTTGATTGCCTCTCAACAAGATAAATGAGATTCTGTTATTGAAGGTACTTGAGATCATTGACATTATAAACTACTTTTTCATAAAAATACATAGGAAATAAATTTAAGTTAGCTTGGATCTTTATCAACATGATTTCACATACAAGATCAGAATAGAAAAATGCATAAATGAAAAATGCAGTTGAAACTTCCTGTTTTAAGACTTCTTTTTCTTACCTGCTTCACCATTGTATCAGTAACATCTATGTTTGGTTTCTGTCCAAAGGGAACTGTCAAAGGGTACAGGTTTGTCCAAAATCTACCCCACATATCACCTATTTACAAAAAGAATACATTAATATTTGACAAAGGCAACAGAAATACAGATCCAATCTTTCACAGCACATGAGTTGCCTGGGCAAGGCAGCCACTCAGTATTTCTAAACAGTCTAGATTCTGCATTCCCTTTTTACTACTCCGGTTTCTTCTTTTGGTCCTTCTCTTATATTATTAACTTTATAACATTTTCTTTATCGCCTGTAAAATACTAAGTGTACAAGAGATTATGTGGTTAGGCAAAGCTTGTTAAGGGATCTTCACTGCTTCTCCTATTATGAATTACTACTGGAAGGCATAATTAAAACTAGACATGGTGGTGCATGCCAGTAACTCAGGACTTGGAAGGCTAAGAGAGGAGGATCTCAAGTTCAAGGCCAGTCTGGGTTCTAGTCCACACAGCAAGTTCTAGTCCAGTCAGGACTACATGGTGAGATCCTTTCTCAAACAAAGCAGAACAAAATAAAATATGTGGAACATCGTAGCTACTACACATTAGGTTTATAAAAAGCCACCATGCACTCAACAAAATGTGACTTATGGAACTATTAGTAATGCCTAGTACAGATTCAAAAAAGATTGGGTAAGATCATGATTCAAAAGTTTCTATTAACTAGTACTGATAGCTAAGTTTTACTTTTAATACCATAATAGCACCCTTAACTAGATAACTGAGCATCTCCAAAAGTGTGAAGTTGGATTCAAGGTCAGAGATCCTAGAAAGGAAGATGGATCCAGAAAAAGATGCACTATAGTAGCAAGAGACCAGAACCCTGGCACTAAAAATATGGGACAACACAATTACATGAAGAGTACTCCAGTGAGTGAACTTGTTTATTAATAACTAATAATAATTATTGTGTATGTGTGTGTGATGTGCGTGAGCATGGGCGTGCATGTACCATAGCCCACATGTGGACAATTGTCAGAGGACAATTTCAGTAGCTCATTCTCGCCTTCCATCGTGGGTTCTACAGATCAAACTCACATCACCAGGTTTGCATGGCAAACACTTTTACCTACCATGCCATCTTGCCAGCCCTGGTGGATTTATGTTTTTAAAAGATTGAATTTAATAGAGATAAAAGTGAAGTCTTATACTTAAATTTATAAGTACTTACCACAAAATGAAATCCAGTACATAGTAAAAGACCAAAAGTGGCCCAAGAAGCAGCATGCTATGACTTCTAAAACAAGTAAGACCTTCAGTTGCTGATAAAATGATAGTGTCTAGACCCCTTTGAGGTCACATATCAGATATTTACATTATGATTCATAACAATAGCAAAATTACTGTTATGAAATAACAATGAAAATAATTTTTATGTGGGAGTCACCACAACATGAGGAGCTGTATTAAAGGGTCACAGTGTTAGGAAGGGTGAGAACCACTGCTTTAGAGGAAAGTGATGCATGGTACTATTTTCACCTCCGTGTTAGTTAAACCTCATCTGGAATAGCTGCTCAGTTCTGAGTACGGCAACTGAAGAGGGTCACAGATAAAGCACAACCAAATGAAAAGAACTAGAGTACTGGGATCTTAAGGAATGGTTAAACATCTATGTAATATATTGAACTTGAAGAAAGGAAAACAACACATATATGGTAATAACCATAATAGTCACCAAACTGTGGTGAAGATAGAATTGTGTGCCAGGTAGTAGTATATCTTATATGATAGTTGTTCACATATGTCTAGAAGGTCATCTTGTAAAATAAGAATTGGCATATTTTGAGTAATGTTATACTTGGAAATAAGAGTAATGAACAAAAGGCACCAGAGAAGTGCTGGTTTGGATCCATACAAAACAAAACTTTCACATAATTGGTACCAAGCAACATCTTCTTGGAAGGAAGAATGAACCTACCTTGGTAAGAAGGAAGAGCTCACCACACCAGATAGGTTTAAAGAAACACAAAATTACTGACTAACGCCTGCCAGGGACGTCATAGAGAAGATTTCTATGTTGCGTTAAAGATTCCCAAAGTTCGTTTATTCACAATTCTCTCCTGCTGGTAGAATCTATGGAGATTATTAAGTATGCATAGCAGGAAATTTTCAGGTATTTCTCTTTTACTCGGCCTTGGCAGCTGGGGTAGGAGAGGATGGCCGTTCTTCATTAACTACGCATATGTGATTCCAAATAGAGTATTTTCAGCAAGATTTATTTGGCAGTCTCGCATGAACCCGTGAAGTTTTCCCTTAGGCAGTATCTTTATCTAGACACATTTCTCTCCTGCCATCTTCAGCCTACTGAGCTGTCTCAGTAGTTCTGAAACACCGAAATCCCAAGCTTACTCAACCGACTTGAATAAACACATTTTAACCTAGAATTCTTTCTTTAGTCATCTTAAATAGAGAATCGATTTTAGACACTAGATTCATCTTAAATAGAATAGATTAGATAGAGAATGGTTTTAAATGGACTCTCTGCTGAAAATCTGCTTTTAAAAATGTTTCTGTAATGATAGTAACGTTATTTACAAACATTCTCAAATGCTTTAGCTTGAGCCTCTCTCCAAAAGACAGCTTTAGTCATGCAAATAATTAAAAGGACAAAGAGCACAAAGAACCCCTGTAGTTCCTTACCAAGCAAATGAGCAGGGAGGCATCCGGTAGGGCTGATGTAGGAAGGGTAAGTATCCATCAACTTCGTTCTCACATAGGCATGAAGATGTTCATATAACGGTTTAATCTGAAAAGCCCAGGAAGAAAGTTTAAGACCAAAACTACCCAACTTCAGTTTCCAATGCCCAACTCTAGAAATAAGAGCGTCTTCGTACAAGACAGTTTCTTCTCCTCTCAAATATTCTGGAGAGTTTGAGAGCATTCCTTCTTCAGAGATATTGACTCTGACTAGCCCGCTGAATAAATCAACATGAGCACTTGGAGGATTGCAAGGCCCCAGAGGAAAGCTAATGCCAAAAAAGTCATTTTAAGATGCTTTTAAGATGCTACTGACTTCTTTTGTCCTAGGACTGTTGAGAGAGAGAGAGAGACAGAGACAGAGACAGAGACAGACAGAGAGACAG
>LZPO01057484.1:3484969-3528163 GCA_001675575.1 Neotoma lepida
GAGGAGAAAAAACTTCCTTAGTCAAAGACTGAGGAATTAGTAGCCCCAAGAGTTCTAAGGAAGGAAGCAAAGTCTGTGTATGGTCTTTCTGCTAAAAAAGGAAGACTAGGCTGACTGTGGGAAGCTCACATTGGAAGACCTTTCCTTCTTACAGCCTTTCTATTAGTAGTTACTGGGCAGTGAGTGAAAGAGAGGAAAGCAGTGCAGTTCTGATTGTCTGTAGGAGCTACTTAGAATTTTCTCAAAAATACTTTCCAAGGGCTGAGGATGTAGCTCAGTACAGTGCTTGCCTACAACGTACCAAAGGTCTGAGTTCAATCCTCAGCACTGCATAAATCGGGCATGGTGTTGCACAGCTGTAATCCCAACTCAGGAGGTGAAGGCAGAAGGGATCACGAGTTCCCTATCTTCACTGAAAGTTAGAGGCCAGCCTGGGATGTGTGAAGCCCTGTCTAGAAAACAAAATCCTTACAAACTCTAATGTGCTGTAACTCAGTGAGAGCTGGGAACGGCTAATTTGCATGTTAAAAACAATAGCCCTTGTTGGGCACGGTAGCACACGACTTTAATCCCAGCACTCGGAAGGCAGAAGCAGGTGAATCTCCGTGAGTTCGAGGCCAGCCTGACCTATATAGTGAGTTCAAAAAGAGCCAGGGCTACACAGTGAGTTTTGGGACAGCCAGGGCTATGTAGAGAGACCCTGTCTCACAAAAATAAAATAAAACAAGGCTGAAAACAATAGCTTTTGGCTACTGGCTATTGTGGCCCCTCTGTGTTTATTGCCCTGCAGTTCCTCTGTTACCTCTTGGAAGGTACGTTCCACATCTTCAATCAACTGGTTTCGGTTATAGTTGTAGCCTTCTTCTCCCTCTGCTTCATAATCCCCTCGCCAGTAATCCCCATAGTCTGTATAATCTGTTTTTTTAAAGAGAAAGAGGGGAGTATTAAGGAAATGCAGTTTACTTAGATTGGTCTTGATGAGAGAGTGAAAAAAAATATTAAGCATTATCAAATTTTTGTTGTCCTTCTAGAATGTCAACTCAAAAGAATGCAAGTGAAAGACAAGAATTGGTAATTAAGTTAAGCAGTTGTTCCTCAGGAGTTAAAATAGATTGTCTGCTTTAATAAGCACAGAAACCATGTGATATTGTGACCTTTCTAAAGCCCATTGTGCTGATTGACAACCTGTGGTTTTTAAATATATGCTATTAATTCCTTGAAAATTTCACACAATGTATTTTATCATATCCATCCCCACTCCTTTCCCTAACTCGTCCCAGATCCAAGGCTCAGAAGCCACTTCAGAAGAATGGGCAGAAATACATTTTAAGAGCCAAAGGTCATGGAGGACCCGAGTGAAGTCATGACTTCTGTACATGACAGGGATTTGTACTCATGAACTCACAGCAGCTGTGGTTGTCTGCACAGACCTGTATAACCTGTGGCTTTTTAGAAATAAAAGTTAGTGTGTATTTTTCAGGTCATACAACATGATGTTATGATACATATGTAGTAAAATGCTTATTATAGGGACACAAATTAACATCTCACACAGTTACCCATTTTTTGCCTTGACTTTTTGCCTTGACAAGAGCAATGATAATGTGTTCATTTAGGAAAAATCCTGAATACTGTAGGCTATTTTTCACTGTAGTCCTCATATTGTACATGTGATCTTTAGCCTTGTTTGTCCTAACTGTTGCGTCTAAAGCTCCCCTTCCACCAAAAATGGCAGTGCTGGTGACATTGTCCTAAACAGAAGGACTTTGTCTGGGTAAACAGAAGGAATGTTTTGGATAAACAAGCCTAAAGGTAGGTTTTTGTTTACCAGAGAAGCAGATCTCCTAAAGGGGTTCCTATTTGTCAGGGACCACCCTTAATCTTCCAGGAACGCCCCTTAGCCTTCCCCCAAATGTCAGCTACTTCAGGCAACTGCCCCTGGTTCCCAGTCAATCTCTATAGTCTGTGTCAGCTCAGATCCCCACACTGCTGACTGCCGTATAAGATCTCTTTTCCACCATCTTGCTCTTCTCTCTGCCCACAAGCCTAGAGATGGCCTTGGCAGTTTGGTCCCCAATCAACCCTTCTTTCTACCCATTGAGTGGTCCTATTCAATAGCTTCTCCATGCTGTTGCTTATACTATCTGCTACTTAGAATCTTTCGGCCTGTGTTTTCCCATTTCCTCCCGTCACTCCAGTAATGACAACATTATTATTTTTTTGTTTGTTTGTTTTTTCAAGACAGGGTTTCTCTGTGTAGTCCTGGCTGTCCTGGAACTCACTCTGTAGCCCAGGCTGGCCTCAAGCTCACAGAGATTCACCTGCCTCTGCCTCCTGAGTGCTGGGATTAAAGGTGTGTGCCACCACCTCCCAGGGACAATTTTATTCTTTTTCTTTATAGTTAGTTGATCTTTTAACTTAAAGATCCTCTATTTAACAGAGGTCATGTGGTATTTTTCTTCCTGTTGCACTTATCTCATTTAGCATACTGCCATCCAGGTCTATCCACATTGTGGCCAATAGCAAAGTTTTTAACGGCTAAATAATACTCTGTTATATATTGTATATCTTTTATTACATGTATATATACACATTCTATGTTTCTTTATCCATTTGTCTTTTAATGAACACCTGATTTGCTTCCCCATTGTGGCTGTTGTTAATAATGTTGTGATGAGTGTGAGTATCTGAGGATTTACCCAGAAGAAGGATTAGCAGATCATCAGTTCTATCTGAACGTTCTCTAGGAACCACCAGACCTGTAATGGCTGCATCAATCTTCCTTCCCAGCAAAGGCCTGTGCTTAGAGCAGTAAAATTACTTGTCCAAAGTCACACAGCTGGCAAGGGGCAGAAATTGACTAGTTGTCAAACCCTTGGTCCCTACTCTCTGCACCATTATCTTTAAAATGTGCAACTGATCCCTAAGTTTTTAATCCTGCTTTGGTTGAGGACCTTGTATTTTCAGGTGCCACTCACTTCATCTCAGACACTATTACAGTGGTCCTGTGTTTGTTTGCAAATTATATGTATACCTAGTACCCTGAATGCTATAGACACACAAATGAACTTTGAGAATGAACTGGGACCAAATGAGGGTTTTAGTAAGTGGATATTGTCTTTGTCTCTCATCCTATCTGAATAATAGGATCTCCATTCAGTGGTAGCATTCCCTTAGATACCCTTTGGGGCTTTTGACCTCCATGAATAATTAATAATTTGTAAGTCCTAGATAATTCATTTGAGTTGCCATAGTTGAATCTCATTCATAAGCTCTTTGAACAATAGAGTTACAGTGTACCTTTTTAATGTCCCACTGGCTCCCTGAGACAGGTAACCTGAACCTTTAAGTCAATTATTGTTAATTTATTGTTAATATTTAATCCAAATATTACAAGGCAAGCTCAGTGACAAAGAGAAATAGTCCTATGACACCCTCCCTGGGGAAAGCATAAGGACCTAGACTAAGCAGCGAACTTACTGTTTGCTCTTGCCATCTCATTTTTCAGAACCACGTACTCTTCATATAATGGTCTCAGCTGCTTGCCAATCTCAGCCCTCCAGCCTTCCCAAGCCCAGAGCCTCTCGCTGTAGTCTGTGCTTGTTGCCATTATGTCATCCAAACCTGTGGTTCCCAAAGGAAAATAAACACGAATGTGAAGTATTTGCATTTATAATGCAAATAATTTGTATTTGCATACATAGACGCTTTAAAGAATTAAAAGGTTGGCAGACATCCAGGTCATTAAACAAAATGCCATGGTTAGTATCTTTGTACTTGTTATTAGATCCAAATGCATCTGCAAAGGGGAAAAAAAGCACTGAAGTAATTTAATTACTGACTTAATTAAATTACTCAAATGTAATGGAATTTACAATTTTTTTAAGTTAAAAGTATATCTATGAAGGGCTATAGCTATGGCTCAGAGAACAAACATGAGGACCTGAGTCTAAATCCCTAGAACCCATGTAAAAGAGCAATGTTGAAGGAGAGTGGAGAGGGTCTATGGAAGGGCTTAAAGGGAAGAAAGAGAAAGAAGAAATGTTGTAATTAAATTACAATCTCAAAAACAAATCCAGCAAGCTAGGCATGGCCGGGCATGCAACTGCAATCCCAGTGCTGTGAGGAACAGAGACAGAGGTGTCTGGGGCTTGCTGGCTGCCAGTTTGGCTCCAGGGTCAGTGGGAGAGCTTGTCTCATGGGAATAAGGCAGAGAGTAACAGAGCAGGGTACCCAACATCTTCCTCTGATCTCGAAAAGTACATGGGCATACACATCTGCACACACACATGCACTATAACACACATACACACGTACATACACACATTCACACATACACACACACAATGAAAATAAGTACAAATCTTTTCAAAAGGAGAATCTGTGAACTGAAACATTTTGGAATGGTATCATCTTTAGATACCATCTGCAAAACATTGTGTCATTGTCAAAGGTCCACCTCAGACTGGGGAAATGACTCAGTCCAGAAAGTGCTTGTTGTACAAGGATGAGGGCCTGAGTTCAATTTCCAGAACTCATTATTAAAAGTCAGGCATGGTGGTATACACTTGTAATTCCAGCCCTGAGGAAACAGACACCTAAAAATCCTTTGGACTTACTGACAAACCATAATAACCACTTGGTGCGTTGCCATCCCTCGAGAGACCCTGTCTCAAAGAAAACTGTTAACGGTTTCTGAGGAATGACAATTGAGGCTGTACTCTGACCTCTACACCCATGTGCACTTGCATATACATGTGTACTTTCACATACATAAACATACATCACACATTAACAAACTATCTCATTTTTAATATTTGGAAGAAAATATAAATTTTATAACTACTATTGAAAACAAATAACCTACCTGGTTCAAGTAATAAGCATTCTTGTGGATTCTTTGGGTTGCAAACTTTTCCAGTACTGTAAATGGTGCTCATAGAGTTCAGAATTGTGTTCATCTGCAAATTAAGCATAACTAGTTAGGAAAGCGTATGACAATGAGTGGTAGCATAAAGATATTCTTTTGGTCATAGGATTTTTTCTTTTCCCTTCATTTAAATAGATTCTTTTCTCATACAATGTATCTTGATTCTAGTTTCCCCTCCTTCTACTTCTCCCAGTTCCTTCCCACCTCTCCTCCCCTCTGGATCCACTCCCTCTCTGTCTCTCATTAGAAAAGAACAGGTTTCTAAGAGATAACAACCAAACATGACAAAATAAAATATAGTACAATGAAGCAGAAATCGTTATAGCAAAGTTGGACAAGGCAACCAAGCAAGAGGAAAGGAGTCCCAAGAGTAAGCACAAGAGTCAGAGACCCACTCGTTCTCACAGTCAGAAGTCCCATTAAAACACTAAGCTAATAGTTGTAATATATACACAGAGGACCTGGTGAAGACCCATGTTGACCCTGTGTTTGCTGCTTCAGTCTCTGTGACCTCATGAGCTCACATGGTCATGGGATTTTTAAATGCCTTAAAATATGACACTTCATATCTTCTTTGTCAAGTGTGTTCCTATGTATAGAGAACAAATAGCTTATATAATTGTCTGTGCTATCAACTAGCACAGAATCTTGAGAACTTGTGATAAATACGTATAGATTAACTAAAATAAACATGTCACCCCAAACTTCCAGGCACATTTCTCACATATGCACAGAGATTGTGCTTCTGTTTCTTTTAGCATTTACTAAGGCTCCACTATGTGCTACATTCTGATAATTCTGAACTAAACAAGTCTCTGACCTTCAAAGTCCCCCAAGTCATGGAATAATAAGACAGCCACAAAATGGATCACAATGTAAGAGAGTGGCAGGTACTGTAACTGTTACCAAAGAGTGATGTGGCAATACTAGCTAAGGAGTAGGGGAGGGTAGAATTGGGGGACTTGTAACCTGGAGATTTAGAAATGGCTTCCTAGAGGAAAGCCCTTAGAGTTGTGTGTTTCAGAAGGAGAAACTCGTCAGATAAAGGAAAGGAGAAGGCGGACCCTAAGGTGTGAAAGGCAAGCCATTTTTAACAAGTGCTGAGATGAATAGAACTCCAATGACAGTAACATTGAAGGGAATGGAGGCTATGACAATGGAGAGATAAGTGGGAACCAGATCACAAGGGGCAATCTATGCCACAATAAAAAATTGAAACTTTACCCTGTATGTACAGGGGATTGAAGATACTGGGTAAAGCCAAGCTACTCAAGGGCATCAGTAGGTGTAGGTCAGCAAAAGGTTTATTTCCACTCCGAAATAAATACAAGAATGAAGGGAATAAATGTCTATAAGCCTTTTTGTAAAAATCAATAGACCCTTTATATCTAAGTATGAAACCAATGAACTTACCCACGTGTTGGTCTGTGGTGGATTGGAAACACAGGAAGAAAGGAGAGAGAAATGAGAGAGGAGGGAAGCAAGGAGAGAGAAAAGAAGGGAGTATTGATTCTTTCACACAAATCATTTAAATGCCAGATTTCTTCTAACACCCTCATATATTATTATTTTACTCTGCTACAGACTCATTGTCTTGAGAACATGAGATAAATCCCATGCTTAAAATTTCCACAAGATCCCATAGTCTAAGGCCATACATCTACCTTGGCACAAAATCCCTCAAGGTCTCTTTCTCTATCTGCTATTTCAGTCTCCCCTCCTTCCTCTCCATGCATCCTGAACTCTCCTCTGTTCTCAAACAATTCAATCTCTTGCACTTTAGTGGTTTCCAATCCTGGCTACACATGAAATTATCTGGGGCTCTTTTAAAATGAAAATGTCTAGGATCCACGTAGTCTATAGCAGGCTGTCTACTTTCAAATGGGCAAGATTTCTCATGGAGTCCTTGTTTAAAAAACATAGATGGAGAAACATGGACAAGACAAGATAAGGTAGATTAATACCTTAGTGGAATAATTAAATCCAAGGAATGTAGAATAATAAATATCAACTTGTAGAAACAAATACCATATGGCTTTATCTCTGTTCTTATCGTGTACTTTTATTTTTATAAATGCAGATTAAGACATACATAGTTCCAGAGAACAAGCAACTGAGAAAGGAAACTTTGATGTGAAAGAGCTCAATGTTTTAGATAAAAATATTTCAATAGGCTCTATCAGGGGTCTGCTGTGTGTTTTTATAAAACTCTGTTGGAAGACAGCCACATCCATTCATCTATGTATTATCTATGGCTGACTTCCTGCTCTGATGGCAGAGCTGACTTGTTGTGACACAGACAATATGGCCTGCAAAACCTAAGATATTTATTTTATGTCTCTTTACAGCTTGCTTTCAAGTTTGCTGGCCCCTGGACTGGGGGCATGGGATGACAGATGGTATTTAACAGGGTAAATATAAGAATTCTTGAAATCATCTCAGCATAGGATGTCTTTTAATGTGCCATTTTACAGCTATTTTGACACAAAAGATTTGGGGGCTTTATCAAGAGTGAGGCTGATATGAAGTAACTAAGGTATTTAGCAGTAAGAACAAACAAGCAAAAAAAAAGAAAGAATATTGCTCTAGTATACTCCTAGACTGCCTCAGTCAGTGCAGACCACAGTGTGCAAAATGTCATATTCCCACTCATGCCTGTGCAGATTAGAACCCAAACGTCTTCTTTCACCCTCAAAAAGATTTTAATTTGGATCATAAATTTTATAGTCATCCTCCCTAGGCACAGAGCTGGCATTACTATCTTTGCAGATAAAGGACTCATCCATGTGGGCTGTAAATGTGTGTTACTTCTCATGCATTTCAACTCTTGACAGCAGGACTAAAATGTTCACAAACATACCTGTTTGTTCTTGTCTGCTGAGAGCGCTGAAGACCCACTCTGCTGCAGGGCCTGCAGCTGACGCTTGATGATGAGATTTTGAATTTCTTGTAGTGAATAACTTTTGGCAAGCTTAGACTGTTCTTCATAAAAGGCAGACCATTTGGCAGCAGCCTCATTCTGAAAAATAAATAAAATAGAGTTGGACAGAAGATACAGTCCAAAGAACATCTGGTGAAACATCTACTACTTCCTGCGTGGCTTAGTCCTTTATTTTGCTGAGGGTCAAGGTTTAGGTTAAAAGTAATCAGGCCACTCTTGGGCCACTTTCTTTCTGGCCCAGTGCCTAGTTTTCCCAAGGGTCCTGTCCCAAGAACTGGAAGTAAATTCTCACAGATAATTCACACTGTGAGGCCCTGGAACTTATGGCCTTGGTGCTGTGACGTGGGTAAGTTGGCTAAGGATTCAGGGATGAACGGTCTAAAAGGAGAACCTTGTAGATCTCAGAGTAGACAGACACAATGGGAATACAGTCCCTTGTGACCACCGGAACCATGAGAAATGAGAACCAGATCAAAGAGAGCTCCTGGGTGCCATGGTTTGGTGCAGGAATTTGGGTCTTACATTGTGATCTCAAAGGAAGGCTTCCTGGAGCAGGGCCATTTGGTAGGGTGACAATTTTCTGACAGCAAGAAAAATCAACAGACAGGTGAGGATTCTGGGAGCCATCTGCCTCCCATGCAGCCCCATCTTGACAGTAAGCAGGATGGACTTCTCTGGCACAGTCTTCTCTCAATGCACAACTTCACTTCTACTTGCCAAAGGATAAAAGGAATAACTGCTTGCTCCATGATATTGCTTTGAGCCACACAAAAGAGGTGGCATGTGGGCTCCACTCCTGGAGTCAGACACTTCTGGCCAGCTATGTGATTTTGGACAAATAATCTCTCCTATCTGCAGTTCTCTTACATGATTAAACAATTCGAGCAATGTGATTGTGACTAAAGGATTCTTGTAAGAATTATAGCAATGAACACATAATAAAGTGCTCACTAGAATGCCTGACACATCCTAAACATTTAATAAATGTTATTATCCTAAGCATTTAATAAATGCTATTTCATTGCATATAGAGAAAAAATCCCTGTTGTTAAGTTGCTTAGAATTGTATCAAATGTGTGGGGTATGTATCAGGAATGCTTTCTCAATAAAACACAAGGATATAATAACATATGCACCACAAATGAATCAATCAGTTTATGTAATAAGAAGGGAAAACTCGAACAGTGGTCCAAATTTGTTCAAGTGTTCATAGAGTAGATGAGACTTAAGTAATCTTGAAGTAGGTAGGAGTTGGATGGCTGTAGAATGCTTTGAAAAACAATTTGCCTTCTTTTGAGCTTTAAAAAAAAAACCATGTGATGGAAAATCCTTGTGTCACTATTTTTATCTACTAACCAAAGGACTAGGTAGTGGAGCTGGCAGTCAACCCAGCACTCTGTCCTAGAACCCATGGTAGACCGACTCTGTGATGGCTTCCAGGATGCCTATCTGTTATTGGTCACACCCATGTATGATATCATCTTCAAGGAGAATAGACTTATAACCAATCACATGGAACAAAAGTAGCAATATGTGCATATTTAAATTATGTAAGACTGTCATTTTTATCTTGTTAGCAGGCCCTTTCCCTTGTGGACGATAATGCAGCAAGATAACATGTTATGAACTGTTCAATGAAAGAGCTTCATGGCAAGAAACTGAGGCTGACCACTGACTAACATCTTGCAATTATCCAAGAACCTCAGTTCAGCAGAATGCCAAGATCTCAGTTAAGCCGAGCCACACCTAGCTTGGCAGTGAGATTGGAGCCACACAGCTCTATAGAGCACCTTCAATGCATCCTGGTGAGATCTGAAACAGAAGAAGCATGCCTGGACTCCTGGCTCACAAAAACTGTAGAATAAATGTGTGTGTGTGTGTGTGTGTGTGTGTGTGTGTGTGTATGTTATACATTATAAGACTTAAAAATTTAACTTGACTTGCATTTTGCCTCCTGAACAATGCTCTTTCCCAAGCTATTCTTTTACATTTTATTTTAGTTTATTCCGTATCCTCCCCCTAAGGCTCCTGACAGCCTAATTGTTACACAGAGACTCAAAACTAGTTCATATCCACCTATTCAATTGCTTAGACAGTGGCTTCTGGCTACACGTAAATTATGCACCTGACTGACGTATGAAGCAAAGCTTAGACAACATCTCCTATAGCTCATCTTCAAGGAGCAAGCTCAGATGAAATAAATAGCTTTCCACACTCCCTCTGTGCAAAAGCAGACAAGAAACCACTAAAACAGCCAAGTTTTCTACAGATACCTGAGGGAGTTGGGAACAAAAACACGTTTTTGGAACAACCAGGGGACATTCACTCTCCTACTTCCATCTATAACTGTAGTGGATACTATATTTCTATTCTGTGAGACTTCCTTGCAATTACAAGGACTAAAAGTATAAACTACTAAATTCTACTTTTAAACATTCAAAAACATATTCTAACTATCTGTGGAAATTAAATCTGATAATTTCATTGTGGTTTTAAATGTCTGCATGTGAGCTTTTATCTTAGGACATAGGTCTAGCGGCCCCTACCCAAACTGTGTCACTTTTATTTAAGGAATAATTTTATCAAATAACACATATTTTCTTTTGTGTGAACCTAGATCTCTCTCTCTCTCTTTTCCTAGCTCCCCGTCCTTCTGTGTGTGTGTGTGTGTGTGTGTGTGTGTGTGTGTGTGTGTGTGTGTGTGTGTGTGTGTGTGTGTAAACTAGAAAGGAGACCATGGCGGGGGGGCGCGGGAATCCATGTTAAGGGAGGTGAAAAGAAAAGAGGAAAGAGAAAAAGAGAGAAGATATGACACAAAGGCAGAAGAAGGCTCTCTTGGGTGAAGACAGAGACGAGCAAGAGAACAGAATAGGAGAGTGGAGACTGAATATGAAAAATGCATGCATGAACATGCTACAATGAATCCCCTTCCATCATATGTTATCATTTAAAAATTAATTTAAAAGATAGTGAATTTAAACAACCACCATATTTTGGAGTGAAGGAAAAAGAATCTAGCTACCCATGTTATTAATATAATTATATAGAATTAGTACAATATAAACTTCTTATTTCCTAGGGAAGTCTTTATGACCTATATTTATTTCTTTTCAAAATTATAAATCAGGGCTTAATCCTTTAATCAGGGCTGATAAATTATAGCCCTTGGGCCAAGCTCAGATATCACCTGTTCTTTCTTCAATAAAGTTTTATTGGTAAGCCACACATCCATCTATGCCATACTGTCTATGGCTACCCTTCCTCTGCACAAACTGCAGGGCTGAGTGCTTATTAAGAAACCATAAAACCTGCAAAGCCAAGAAGATACACCGCTCAACACTTTCCTAAAAAGACCATTGATCCCTGCTTTCAATGAAGAACTATCATAACTTCTAAGGTCTGTGAAATATTTAATATGCTAAAATATGCAGCTCTCCCATTGAAAAACGGTGACACACAGATGAGAACAGTTTCTTCTTGTGATAAGTTGCTGGTGACAGAAAGCGCTGCTGTCTTATTTTCTCTTTTTCTAGAGCTCAACGATGAGAAACTAGACCATTGGCAACCTCTCAACACTACACCTGTGGAAGTTCTCTAATGACAAAAAGAAAAGAAAAGAAAAGAAAAGAAAAGTTGTGGAGAACCATAGCCTTCTGGGACCTCCAAGCCCCATATGCTGGTCTGGTTTCCAGATGTGGTCCTCAAAGCTGCATCAAGCTCAGAGAACAGAGCTGCCTTGGTCACTTTTTAAACATACCCAGAGGCTTGCAAAATGAAAAAGAAATTATTCTATTCAATGGAGTAGGTAACACAAGTTACATGAATCCTGTCACTCCATTCTAGAACTCCAAAACCTTTCTATATTTTGTATGACAGGGTTGACGTTTTAAGTTTTTAAACATTTGGAAAACTTTGTTTTTCACTTTTTTGTTTTTGGTTGTTTGTTGTTGTTGTTGTTTTGTTTCATTTTGTTTTTTGAGACGTGGTTTCTCTGTGTAACAGCCCTAGCTGTCCTGATACTTGCTCTGTAGACCAGGCTGGCCTCGAACTCACAGAGATTCTCCTGCCTCTGCCTCCTGAGTGTAGGGATTAAAGGCGTGTGCCACCATGCCTAGCTTATTTTTTTGATTTTTATCTTCTGGGGAAAAGATACTCAGCCCTGGATTTCAGTTTATTTGTATCACAATGACGCTTCCCCATTCTTGTTCTTACATACGGGTTACATGTGCCATGAAGCATGGTGTGGAACCATTAGAGACAGGGATTAAGTTCATTCTTTCCTTGGGTAGAGACTAACAGTTTATTTAGCATTATCAGGCTCTGAGTTCCCCTGAAGACAGGAATAGGAAAGAGAAATGGGTGTGCCAGAGACTCTATAGGACCCAACAGAAAAGCTGAAGGGCGCTAGAGATCACCAAGAGAATAAAGCATTGGCCTCCTACTCACTCTAAAGAACTTCTGATTAAAACAAGAACAGCAACAAAAACAAGAAATAGTTGCAAGGCAATCTTCAGGGACATGGATAGGAGTAAGAGGGCAATTGCTACAGTTACTGCTGTAACTGTAGCAATCTGGAATCCTTTTGCTCTCTCTAGGATTAAAATGTTCCAGGGACATTCTATGCTACTGCAAAGCTACTGACCTTGTTATTAAAAACCAAGCATGCCCGTTTTGAAATTGTTGTTAGGAGACCCCCAATTTCTCCCTAAAACATAGGGTCTTTGTGTGCAGGAAGGTCAGGATTAAGTTGAATTAACTAATAAAAGGGAGTTTTAAGGGCTGAGGAGATGGCTTAGAAAGCAAAGTACTTGCCATGCAAACATCAGGACCTGACTTTAATATCCAGAACCCACATTAAAAAGCCGGATGGACACAGAGAAACCCTGTCTCGAAAAACAAAACAAAACAAAAAGCCGGGCGTAGGCTGGGCAGTGGTGGTGGCGCATGCCTTTAATCCCAGCACTCGAGAGCCAGAGGCAGGAGGATCTCTGTGAGTTCGAGGCCAGCCTGGTCTACAAAGCAAGTTCCAGGAAAGCCAGAGCTACACAGAGACCCTTTCTCAAAACAAAACAAAAAGCCAGGCAAAGTGGCACTCACCTGTAATTGCAGCATAGGGGAGACAGAGCCAGGAAGACCCCTGGGGCTTTCTGGCCAACTAGTCTAATCAAATGGTACACTTGGAAGGCAGAGGCAAGTGGATCTCTGTGAGTTCAAGGCCAACCTGGTCTACAGAGTGAGTTCCAGGACAGCCAGGGCTACACAGAGAAACCCTGTCTCGAATAAACAAATAAACAAAAAACAATAACAGTAACAAAAAGATCCTATCTCAAAAATAAGGTGGCTAGATCCCATGGAATGACACCCATGGCTGACCTCTGGTGACGCACACGTGCAACACACACACACACACACACACACACACACTCACACACACACTCATACCCACACCTGTGCCCTTGAGGAAGATTTACAAAGAATCTTATTTCAAAAATTGAACCACTGTAAGCTACAAAGAAAGCATAATGCCAAATGGGTAGGTGGTCCTGGGGTGTTTACAAACCTAGGAAGTCACCAGGAGCAAGCCAGTAAGCAGAATTCCTCCATGGCTTCTGCTATGGTTCCTGCCACCAGGTTCCTGCCCTGAGTTCCTCTGCCCTGACTTCCCTCAGTGATGGACTGTTCCCTGGACAAGTATGATGAAGTAAATCCTTTCCTTCCCAAGTTGCTTTTGGTCAGTGTTTTATCACAGCAAGAGAAACCCTGACTAAGACACTTAGAGACCCAGCTTGGTTATTCTCCAATGACTGCTGTTGGAATTATATATGATTTTCTTACCAGTTTTCATCCAAATCCACTGGGGAATAGGGAGATCATTGCTTTTATTTCTTGGCCAGAAATGACATAATCTTAAAAGTCCCATAAGAAGGCCAGATTACGGATGGAGCTAGCCACACACACCACAATGGCAGAGCTTTAGAAGCCTGTTTTGAGCCAAGCTTTTTCCTTATCCCTGTTTTCTGGTTCAGGCCTCATTCTAGGTAGGCAGCTTTTAGGGCAACATATGGATAAAGTTTGCAACCTTCTTTTATTTTCAGGCATCTCTCACAACGTTATCTAAGTAACACCATACTATGCCAGATCTGTAGGCTGGCAACCCCAACATCCTGACTCCTGAAAGGTACCTCAGGAGACAATATGAAAATAGCAGCTGGCCCTCAGTAATGTTACCATGATAGGACATGAACACACAGATGTCATACAGTCTATTCTGTTCTGTATCAATTACCTATTGCAATAATAATACTATCTAAGAAACAACAAAAAAGCCTCAATAGCATAACTGTTTATTGTTTATGTGCCTAAAATAACTCAGAGTTGGCAGACACCTCTGCTGATCTTGGCTGGATTTGCATGCAACTCTGGAAGTTGGCTTCTGCTTGGGCAACTACTTAATAGTTGGCTAGTCTAAACAGGTTCTCTTGGCAAAGACAAAGATGTGAAGGACAAGCCCCATTGTTCAAGCCCATTAAGCCACTCTTGTCATCAGCCCTGCTTAACACAAACTGAGACAAGTGATGAAGGACACACTCTCAGAATCTGGAGTAGGGTGGCACTGCAAAGTGACATGACCTTAGACATTATTACAGGAAAGGATGAAGACGTGAGTCCATCAATGCAATTGACTGGACTTCCTTAACCCAAGGTGGAGCTGCAACCCACATATTTGTTTAAATGCTCTGAAAGCCTATTTAGAGTTTTTGATGTCTCACATTTTTTAGATTAAAGTTTTACAGGTCTTATCAGCTTCACCACCTGTGGTGTAAGTAGTGCTGCCCTCTATTTACTCTGAATTTATCTCGGTTGTGCTTCCAGCTGAATTGCCTTTCAGGTAGAAAAAGATTGGGCCAATATAATTGTCAACACTCTGTCCTTTGTTGTTCCAGGTCACACTTCTCCTTTAGTGAGGTTTTCTGCAGCTCCCAGCCCTCTCTGACTCCTTTCTTAACTCATTCTGACTATTCTTGGGGAAGGGCAAGGATACTATTCTCCCTCCCTCCCTCCTGTCTCTTATACACATCTAGATGTGTATAAGAGACAGCATCTGAACAATGTTAATCATTGTGGTCATGGAAATGTATTTAGTTAATGTCTTCAGGAGACAATCCAAAATGACTTCTAGGTCCTTTTCTGATCTGAAACTATTTCTTATGGTTCACCAGCTCCCTGTAACAGCCAACTTACACACAACTTGGATTTTTCCAGAACCGTTCCAATTCATGTAATTGCATAATATATGACAACTTTTGGTGGTAAATGTTTTTGTTATAGTTGGGATTATTCTTATCAAATACTTGCTTGCATTAGTGATCTTATAAAAACCTTCTTTGCGCATTTCATAAATATTTATTTTATGGGAGAACATTTTTCAAAACTTGCAAAGCCTCCCTGAGGCAATAAATGCATCACACTACTAAGATCAGAAGAACCTAATGACCTCAAAGCTATCGGTGGTAATTTCAAGTATTTTACTGGTTTTCTGTAAAGAATCAGTTCCTGCTAAGCAAATGTTCAACTCTGGGAATTTCAGAACTATGTATTTTCTCTGTCCAAAAAGTTCATTTTCCATTAACCACCCCCCAAGACACACTAGATCATCAGATAGTCTCATTAAAGCAAACTCACAGTTCCTAACTCGGCAAGTCAGTGCATACCTAAGAACAAGTGTTGATCCATAAGAAAACAGAGAAAAGTCTGTAGTATGCAAATTTATGGGAACACATTCTCCCCTTTGCTCAGGAAAGGCTTGCTGTGAAAATACACAGACAAAGGTTGATATTTCTTAATTCTTGACCCGGAATTCTCCACTGACAAGGCCAAGAAGCAGGCAAAGGAAGGAACATGATGGCTTTTTCCCAGAACCTATTTTCCAGCAGTTGTTCTGTGAATCTCAGAAGAGCCTCACAAATGAAAGTATCTAGCTTCCTTCAAATCTGACCTTTCCAGGGCAATCTTTATTCAAAACCACCTAAGCTGTAGCTCAGTGCTGAGGACTTACCTGGCATGCACAAGGCTCTGGGTTCCATTTCCATACCACACACCAAAAAATCTAATCAAACCTGTACACTTGAGATACCAGTGACACAGTGGACTTTTCAAAATACAAACCCACTGAATAATACTTTTTGATGAAGGTCAAACTAAATGCCAGGTACAGAATCAAATTATACACACACACACACACACACACACACACACACACACTGTATATTTTCCAAATTCAGTATTCCCTTATAGTATATACTATATTATTAATACTGTGATCATAATTTTATTCAGTTTAAATCTGGGTCTGAAAGAAGTTAAAACACTTACTCAACTAGATGGGAACAAACACAGAGACCCACAGCCAGATATTATGCACAGAGTGAGAGACCTTGGGACACTCAGTTCTAAAAGGGAAGTTTCCATCAAATCCCTTCCCCTCAGAGCTCAGGGAACCCTGAGGAAGAGGAGGCAGAGAGAGTGTAAGAGCCAGAGGGGATGGAGGACACCAAGGCAACAAGGCCCTCTAAATCAACAGGAGCGACGCATATATGAACTCACAGAGACTAAGACAACATGCACAGGGCCTGCACAGGTCTGCACCAGATGGGGTCCTAGAGCTGAAGGGAGAAATGGATAGGTGCCCCCACCCTTAACCCAGAAGCTATCTCCAATTGATAACCACTTGCAAATGAAAATTTAGTTTTTCCTCCAAGGGAGTCTCACTGGGGAAACAAACTACTCTTAAGGGTAGGCTGCATGCCCAGCAGTAGATGCCAAGAGAAAACGAGCTCAATGGCATCTTTGGAGGTTCCTTGTCTCATAATGTTGTGTCAGGGCTTTTCCTTTTTTGTTTTGTTTTATTTTATTATTTTATTTTATTTTATATATATTCTTTCTCCTCTGTCTCTGTCTCTGTCTCTCTGTCTCTCTATATATATCTCTTTCTCAGGTCCTTTGCATATATATTACAGCTTCCAGTTTAGTGTTTTTGTGGGATTCCTGAGTGTGCAAACAAGTGGGTCTCTGTGGCTACATCTGTTTCTTGTGCTTTTTCTTGGGCTCTTTTCCTTCTGTTTGTTTCTTCCATCCTAATCCGATGTATTAGTTTTTGTTTTATCTTATCATATTTCATTTCATTATTATCTCTTAGAAGCCTGTTCGGTTTCTAATGAGAGACAGAAAGGGAGTGGATCCGGAAAGGAGGGAAATGGAAAGAAACTAAGAGGAGTAGACGGGGTGGCAGTGTCGGGGGGACTGTAATCAGGATGTAGTATGTGAGGGGAAAAAATCTGTTTTCAATAAGAGACACTTAATCAAGACCTTCAGCTTCTAAGATTCAAAGGAGGAACTGAACCAAGGCTGTCTGGCCCAACTTCATGCTTCCTATGTTATGGTCACACTCCTTGTGCACTCATTGCCCCTATAGCACAGTGTATCTCAGCAACCTCAACTTAGAACTCCTGTACCACCTGGCCACTGCCTGGCATATAGGAGAATCTCAACACACGAAACTATGAGAGAATAGGAAGATGGACCATTTCCCTCCCCGACAATTGCCTGCCTTTGCAGGTAAACCCACACCAGTTCACCTGAGTGCTTTGATGCACCCTTCACCACTTCCTAGCAAAGGGGATATGGACTCCCTTGTCATTTTTCTTTCGTTTAAATGTTCTTTTTTCCTTTAAAGTGTACACAATTTTCTCCAGTTTAAAACATCTGATGATTTATACTCTTCCATTTCTAGTTTTTGCTCTCTAATCAACCTGTGTAATTAAAAATGATAACACCCTTTTTTGCAGTGTGCCACTGAGCCAAACCCCAACACCATAATAATCTCAGAGGTGGTTTCAGCA
This sequence comes from Neotoma lepida, assembly GCA_001675575.1. Lineage (NCBI taxonomy): Eukaryota > Metazoa > Chordata > Mammalia > Rodentia > Cricetidae > Neotoma > Neotoma lepida. The sequence goes on from LZPO01057484.1 coordinate 3,502,740, forward strand.
AATATCATTATGTCTCAATCTATAATATGATTTCTGCACATGTAGGCCCTCAAAAGAACTATTATGTACATCTTCAAAAACCCCAACTCCTTCTTACGCTAATAACAATGATGTCTTCCTTTTCTCCTAAGCCCACAAGCATCAAGCATTCTTCAGGTGTTTTTGTATACCTGATGAAACATATATGAGTACTATTTTTGTCACAGGTGAATAATTTAAGACTTGGGTGGGAAAGATGGCTCAGTGGTTAAGAGTGTGCACTTCCCTTGCAGAGGATGCAAATTTGGTTCCCAGTATCCATGCCTTAGTGGCATAATTTCAGCTCCTGGGGTATCCAATATCTCTGACCTCTGTGGGCAACTGCACCCACGTGCATCATTTTAAAATAATAAAACTAAATCTTAACATAAAAAATAACTAAGACCCAGACTGTCTAATTAACTAACTCAAATTTACCCAGCTAGAAAGTGATGGGGCCAAGATTTCGATGTCAGTGGTCTAGCTCCAGGCTAGCTACCTTTCAAGCATGATGTTAGTCTCACCATGAACTATTCAGCTGAGAAAATCTACAGTACGCTTTGGTCACCTCCAATAAAAAACAAATAAAAATTGAGAAAAAAGTTACAGTAAAGAGAACGTGGGTAAGACCAGAATGTGAGATCAGATGAAAGTAACTCATTTAGGAACATTAGGTTGTAAACAAACAAACAAACAAACAAAAAACAAACAAAACAAAAACAAAAACCAAAACCTCCTTGATTTTCTTGAACTTTGGAAAATAGAAAAAAAAAATCTTAGAATTTCAAAGGAGGCAGCAATTCTCAGATTCACTCTGTCCTATGAATGGCAGTAATTTTAAATTAAATACACAACATCCTGATCATCTGAAGAAATGAGGCTTCTAAGCTACAGTATTGAAGGAAAGCATTGCTGCGGGTGGGGGGGCGGCAGGGGAGACACAAAACTCTTTTCTTAAATAGCTGCTCAATTTTCCACCACTTAGCTATACTTAAAAGGCACTTCAGGATCTGTGAGAAAAAAGAATTCTAAGTCCTTGTACTTGTCAAACAAAATATGCTGCTTTCCCAGAGTAGGCTGAGAGTTTTCAGGACTGGTTTAATTATAGCTTTTCTTCTGTGACCTTTGGAAATTCCTTAGCGCTCTGTAACAATGAAAGAAGGAATTCCCAAGTCCAGTTTCACCTAAGCCATGGTTACCTTAATTACTAAGCTGCTGCCTTCAGTAAAGCTCCACTTGCATTTTTTAGTTAATATGTCATTTGTAGTCCTCAGATATTCCTGCTAGCATTCTAGGCTAAAGAAAATTATTGACTCACTAACTGACAACATTTCCATGAACGCTTCGCATGCCAAGTAGAATGAGAATAGTGATGGTAACTTTATCAAACAGTTTCACTCATCTCTGGAATCTGGGCAGAGAATTCATTCATAACAATTTTCCAAATAAACTCTGAAGTCAATTGAATTTAGTCATCTGGAATACTAGGATCAGAGCAACAGAGGCGAAACTCACACTTCAGAGGTTTCTATGATTTCCCTATCCAGTTTTATAGGCAGTCATTCTAATCTTTAATAAGCAATCAATACCCCCTAGGTAGCCTCAAGAACTTACCATCTTTTGGGCATTCTCCTCAGTAATATTGGTGTTATAATTCCAAGAAGCAAGTGCACTTTGATGAGACAGGTCTTCAGCTTCCTGGTTAAACTTGTCTAAAAATGTCCTGGCCTGTTCCTCGATGAGGGACTGAGCAGTAGTTACAGCAACAAGGCTGAGAAGGAGCCAGGAGGAGCTTGACATCTTTCCCCGTGCGCCAAGATCCCATCCACTGAACAACTTTCCCTGGAGTAAAAGCTCTTCATGAGTTTTTCTCTCTCATCAGCCTTTGAACTTGGGTTGGGCACTGAGAAGGGAAGACAAAAAAAAAAGCAGAAGAAACAGAAGAGAACAGTAAACAAGCTGCTGAACCAATATGAAGTTAATCCTGGAGAGGACAGATATGTAAACAGATTTTTTAGGATGATTTTTTTTTAAGTAAACTAAATAAAGACATGTTATTCATTAATCCTAGAAAACCTTAGCTCTGCTAACATTTTATGGCCAAATCAAAACTTGGACATTGGGTTAATATGTTCCTTAAAAGCTGTTAAAGATATACTGTGGGTTGCTAGGATTTGACAGAAACAAAAAAGGGGGCTAGAATTAGAACCATGGAGACATTGGAACCTATATCTGTTTCTGACAATTCTATCAGTAAGTTATCCATCCTTTCTCTGTTTTTGTTTTCATTTGTTTGTTTTTCAAGACAGGGTTTCTCTGTGTAGCCTTGGCTGTCCTGGAACTCGCTCTGTAGACCAGGCTGGCTTCGAACTCACAGAGATCCGCCTGCCTCTGCCTCTGCCTCCTGAGTGCTGGGATTAAAGCCATGTGCACCACTGCCCAACCCTGTTCTTTCTTTTAATTTCAAGAGAATGCTCACAAAAATTCATTTCTTTGCTTAACAGTTTCCTTTCCAAATAAGCAACTTTGCATTTGTCTTTATGAGCTTCGTTTAAAAAATTCATTTTTCTTTCCATTTAAGAAATTATAAGACTATCCTCCACTATATAGGTTTAATCCTCCCAGTATGGCTTTGGCAAAGTTTCAAGCTGTCATTTTCTATTCCTCAGGAGACATGTTAAACTCTAGTTCTATGGCTGACTTCATCATATACCTCTTTCCTTTTGGCTTACCTGCTTAAAACTTAGCTGAAATCCCAAGGAAGTAATAATGACTCCACATTATGAAATCCAAAGCATATCCATGTCAAGTCCTGGCATCCATAGGCATGGGATCATGGCAATGTGAACACCAAAGAGAATTGACTGGTTATCCTGTGGAAGTTGAGCCGCTGGCTCCGTGTCCTCATTCCCAGGGTGTAAGCATGCCATAGATAAAAGACAGGAGCCACTTTAAATGGCAGGGCTCATAGGCCTGCTTGATTGTGATTATGAAACCTTCACGCAGAGAAAACATTTCTCCGCCCAGAAAAACAAGTCTTCCAGGTTTCCACAAAATGGTAATAACCAAGCCTGAAAAATAATTCCACTACTTCACTTTATTCCAAACTTGGGCAGACAATTGTAGAATAGGGGGAAAAAGCAGTAATTGTTCAAAGTGCTTTGAGTTACAACATTTTATTTAAGCATCACAACATACCTGTGGGCAAATATTTACATCGCCATTTTATGGACTGTGAAATTGAGCTTAAGTAGCTAAACCTCACCAGGTTAATAAGAGGTGGAACCGGGCCATGAATCCAGGCTGTCTGGTTCTAGAGTACAGGTTCCGAGCTAAGTTGTATGCTACAGTCTGGGCAGGAATGCGGCCATACATAGCTAAAGGAGAAGGGCTTAGTGAAGATGATGGCTTTGCTTCCACTATATCAAATGTGAATCAAGATAAAGCAGGTGACAAACTTAAATAACAAAAACATCCAAGCAAATGACATGAGGGAAAATTGGTGCAGACATGGCAGTAAGGGTCTTCCGTACACAAGGAAACTGAAATCTGTTTGCTTCCCACAGGCTTAAGGAGACAGACAAGACAATGGGGAGCAGCATGTGAGTCTCTGAACAAGAACATTGCACGAGAAAAAGCTGAAAGGAACCTCTTTTCAGATGACCTCTGGAATGAAATAACTGGAGTTAGGAGGGAAAATAGAGTATAGTCCAAATTCAGGGAAAATGGTGGAGGCCAAGAAACTCTGAGCAGCAAGGAAAGTAGTGGAATTGTGTATAGTGATGCTTTACAAAAACCAGCTTCTGATGGCCAACAGCAAGTACCCACTCAACTGATGGGATTTTGGTTCATTCTTCATTGAGAAGATAGCGATGCTCTGTTACCTAGAATAGAAGTATTGTCTCTGAGCCCATTCTGAGAATAGAAAGGATCCTCTAGAGATGGAGGGCACGTGGCCCAGGAAAACAACTGGCCTCAAGGAATATACTATCTTTAAGGAGAGAATCAGAAGGATGAGATGACAGACACACAAGGAAGCTATTCTAACTTTGAAAAACATTGGATGGGGGGGTGTTTGATTAAAGGTGGAGAGAAGAATTTGACCTTGACACTTGACAAAATTGTAAAATATACTTTTTCTTATGTGACCAATAAGCACTTGGAAAATGTCTGTCTGGTCCATAAGGAATTTTCTAAGAAGACGTCAGAGGCTGCCTCCCTTATTTCCCCACTGATGAAAGAATACAATCCTTTTTTCCTATAGGAAAAACCCCAAAGACATAATATAGCTTTCACTTCAGTAAAGAATTTAGCAAAAGGTTAAGTGCTATGACTAAAACCAAATGTTCCTGAAACAACCACATAGTACAGGATTAGGCAGTCCGCTGATGTCATGAGCAAGAGGAATCTTCATTCGGCTGGTGATTATTGACTACCTACTATAGGCTCTGTAGTAGTCTAGATATCATATACATGCACTAATGCATAAGGCAGTAAAGATTCGCACAGGTAGTGTATTATATGATGTTAGGGTATAGGGCACAATTGAGTCGTTTGTGACAAATACTATGACTTGCATTAATCGGCAAATTGGAGAAAGGAAGAAAAGAGAATGATGAAGTAGGAAGAGAGATCTTTTGTAAAAAAAAAAAAAAGTGTCTGTGAAAAGGTGTCATCTGGGAAGAGATCTGAAAAAATGTGAAGGATGTGTGAAAGCTATCCGGAGAAGACTTTTCCAGAGGGAGGTAGCAGCCATACACAAAGGGTGTAGGCAGATCTCAAGAACATCAGAGGCCTATGTGACTAGCTATGAAGCTGAGGGGAAAGCCTTGTTCTTATCCCAGGAGGGCCTGAAAGAAAATTCCACCTGTGGTTTTTAGCCTGAGGCATGCAGGAGGACAATGGAAGCCTTCAGGTGGAGAAGTTACATGACAAAAGTTTTTACACTCTCGCTGCCACTTAGCGAACACACCAAGGAGGTAGAGCTGCATGACTTTAGGCCTTTAATATACTAGTACCCTGTACTTAATTTCTTTACTGAAAAGCTAGTGGTCTCATGGAGATGTTGCATATGTGAATTTATACATGAGTAGTAATAAAAGCTACTCACAATGAAAGGAGCAGTGTGGTAATTGGGAAATTTCTGTACTGAAAGATTTAAGTAAACTGTCAATCTTTCAGGGACATTCCTTGCACCAGTGGTCAGCTGAGAGCTTGATTCCAGGGTCCATCTGGACTGTAGGATCCTGATTCGTTGATGTTTACCGGCCTGTGTTAAAATAGGAGGAAAGAATCCATCTGTGGAAGAAGCAGGTTCACTTGTGAAAGAAAACAAGTCAGAGAAAGAAAATCTGTTTAAGCCTAGGCATGAAAACCAAGCCAGGTGCTCTGATCACCTAATAGTCAGGCCCTGGTCCAAAGCTTCCCCCATATAGAAAGAAGAATACGGCTGTCTTAAGGGAGAAGGGAAAATCATAAACATAAACGGCTCCCTCCAGATCTTTCCAGACACTGTCTTTGTGGTTACACTTGCTTTGCACCAGGTTCTGCATGTAAACTCTTTCCTGTAACATTTATACATGGGAATTCTGAGACCCTTGTCACTATGAGGGAAACAACTTCCTAGTCATCTCACGACTGATCGAAAGTCCCACAACTGACAGGGTTTGATTGCAGGCTGTTAGGAGATAGATACCTTCACTCTCTTGAGTCATAGCTTCGGTCATCTACTAAGTTCATGTACCTAGTAAGTCCTCATCAGTCTGGCATGTTCTGAGAATGAGCAGGCCCACATAAGCAAAATGGAAATATGATGTTTTGACTACACCAGTTTTATGCTTTAAACATATGTAAAGTGGAAAGATTTCTAGGGCACATTCCATACTGATTCTGATTTTTAGTGGATACTGCTTTGTGTTGTATTATTTTGTTGAGTTTTTTTCTTCCTTGAATATTACTTACTGCCTAGTCTATACTGTGACTCCAGGGCTCTACATTAAATGACTCCAGGTAGTTTTATTGCTAAGAATTCTGCTGTGTCTGCACATTCTGAGTTCACTTTGCTTCTTGGAACATCAGCTCTTAGTAGCCCCGCCCACCACAAATCTCCTTGCTTTTGATCTGCTCTCTGCTAAGAGCTCAAGGAAACTAGATAATCAGGAGGTTCCGTCCGTCCCCAAGCTCCCTTAGCATAGGTTCCTACCTGCGGGTGGGTCTTCAATCTGCTAGAACAAAGTACATAGACTTTGAAACCCAGATTTCCCTTACTGCTCAACTTTTCATGTACTTCCAACTGAGTCACAAGCAATAAGGTTGCCACACACCTAGAGCAAAACCTTCTTCTACTTCCCCACACTGGAAACTTGAAAGAAAAGGCGGTGTTTCCTGTAACACTTTATCTTCAAATTGATTGAGTAATGCTTCTGACAGGAACAAAATGGAGGGTATTAGGAATACAAAACACAGAGAGAGAGATTCAACGTTTACATGACCAAGAATGATGTACACTTAGTGCAATTGTTTTTGGCTACACATAGATCACATTCAGTAAGTTTATAAGTTCTTTAGAAAAAGAACAAGCTTTCTGCCCACTCTTTCCTTTTTCTGTAATCAGTTGCATAGCAGATCATTCCTCCTACAGATAATCTCCACTAACCAACTTGACAAATCTTCTCAACAGAGATCTAATTTGTAAGAATACACTGTGTGTTCCTGGGAAGTTGTACTGATTACAAGTGATAGAATTCCTGGCCACTCCCCCATGACCTCGCATGTGCTGGCAAAACAATTAGTCATCCCAGGGCCTTATGTCCTAATCTGTGAGCTTCGTGGTCGTGTAATTTGCACACAGCGTGATCATGTAATCTATGCGCATGCGCGGGGGCGGGGAGGAATCCATAAAAAGCAGGTCACATACCCCTCCCTCTCTCTTCCCTCACAATCTTTCAATAGGCCTAAGCACACCCTTCTCTCCCTCTTTCCCTAATAAACTCTTATAGTGGGTTTTGTTGTGCCTCGTGGCTTTTCTTGCACCGTAAACAGCATCGCTTAATGAATAACACAGTGCCGCTTAATAACTAACAAGTGCCTGAAATTTGTGATTCTGTATTACTTGCCACAGTAACACTAGTTTATTTTCACATTCAGACTACAATGTATTAGACAGCACCAGAACAGGGGGGCCACTAATATCAAGGACCTTAGCAACCCCAAATTTCTAAATTTAGAGCTTCCCAAAAAAAATGAGGTTTGATCCTAACACAAAACAGGACCCATGACAAAGTTAAAACAGAAAAGTGACATGATCTCATTTACATTTGAGAGAAATCATTTTGGCTGCTATTCCAAGAATACACTCCATATAAGAAATCAGCAAGGAATGCATTCATCCAAGTAAGATATGATAGGTGTAGCAATGCGATGGTGGTGCATGCCTTTAATCCTAGCACTCAGGAGGCAGAGGCAGGTGGATCTCTGTGAGTTCAAGGCCAGCCTGGTCTACAGAGTGAGTTCCAGGACAGCCAGGGCTACACAGAGAAGCCCTGTCCCAAAAAACCAAAAAGAAAAAAAAAGATATGATAAGGGTTTGTTGGTGGCAATATTGGTAAGGCATGGTTAGATTCTGAATGCATTTTGTATTAAAAGTCTTGTAAATTGAAGGATCATTCCAGTCTTTAGAGACTAAACAAATAAAAAGGTCAAGGTTGAGGCCAATTTAGTAAACAGGTTTGGAGGGAAGATTAAGAGTTCAGTGGCATCTGTGAGATCAGTTGGAAACCCAAGTGAAGATGCTGAGAAGACAAAGCTGAGGTTGGGCAGAAAGGTCAGGGATGGGAATTTAAATCTGATAATTGCCAACTAGAGACAGTTGATTAAACATATCTTGTCAATTAAGATCAAATGATGCCAGTGTACTGAAAATTATTACTTAGTCCAGACTTAAGAGAAATAAGATACACAAATAAGAGCCAGGCAATGGTGATGCCCACTTTTAATCCCAGCACTCAGGAAGCAGAGGCAGGTGGACCTCTGAGTTCAAGGGCAGCCTAGAGGCTACACACAGAAACCCCATCTCAAAACAACAACAACAAGATAGACAGATAAGAAAAAAGTTACTCAAACAACCCTCCACAGAGGAATTATCTGTGAAATAAGCATGGTGATGGTACATGGGGGTTTTAGGAAATTGACCAGAGTAGCAATTGTCTTCACTAGTTTTCAGCCACATTAGAACTGTCTCAGGAGCACAGGGATACTGAGTTGATGTAAGATGCATATCCAAGAACAGCTACTAACATAAAAGATATCAACATTAAGTGACTTAGACCCAGTGCAAAGGAAGGCTTCGACATTGGTGGGCATTCAAAAGACAATAAAAGACTCATTTTAGAGCCAGATCCTGTCTCTCAGCTCAAGTTTAAAGGTGACTAAAAAATTTTCCATGTTGGTCAATGCTTCCTAATTGTCTCAAAATATCTTAGAAAAGCCTTGGCTTTTGTTGGCTTCTATCCCAGTCTAAGAGTTATGCTTTCTGCTCCAACTGGAAATGTTCAGTGGTAGTTGTCTTCTTGACAGACTGTGCCTGGAGACTTCCTTGTACTCCTCCTCATTCATCTAAGGGATTTGTGTGCTTTAGGTCATCAGTGGGTCTTAGTCAAGACCAGTTACTTTCTCCCCCATCTCCATTTATTCAGAGTCTCTCTTATCAATGTGTAAGATGAAACCTCCTCCAGAACCTACTAATCCCAAGTGTCTCCCATTCAGGTACTAACCCTGCTTAGCATCTGAGATCAAATGAAATCTGGTGTGAAATTCAGGGTGGCAAGACCACAGATCAGGTGAAAGCCCTTAAAAGCCAATGAAACAATATGCATTGTGGTGCTTTAAACCTCACTGTCAACTTGACTGGCTTGAAATCCCCTGAGAGACACAGGTTTGACTGTGGAGGGAAGACTTACAATGATTGTAAGCAGTGCCATCCCATGGACTGGTACCTCAAACTTAATAAAAGGAGGGCGTGACCTAGGTGCCATCATCTTTTTCTACTCCTGGACTATGAGTATGGTGTGACCAGCTGCCTCATGCTCCCACGACCTTGCCCTTCTCCACCATGATGGATTGTGTCCCCCAGAACATCGAACCAAAAGACAGTCTTCCTCCCTAAATCGTTTCTTGTCACAACTTTGAGAAGAGAAACAAATATACCTAGATTATGCCAACTGTACTAACTTCAAAGATCGTCTAGAAGAAATGCTGAGAAGGGCTTTAATGACTCAATTTTATTTTTTAAATACTATGGTTTTCTTTTTTAATGAGTCAAAGGATGAAACTCAACCTTCATGAGCACATTATTAAAACTGATCCTCACCATCACCACATACATATATATTAGCACTATTTAGACAATTCCCATCCTTTATTGTCCTCCACAGCACTTACCACCATCTACCACCATATGTTGGTTCTAGTAATTTATCTTTAATATAGCCTGCCCCACTACACTATCAACTCAAAGAGGTCAGAGAGTTTTCTGTTTTGTTCACTGCTTGTAATCTTCAGCTGCTTAGAAAAGCACATGTCACATAATAGACACACAATAAATATTAATTAGATGAAGGCACCACATATAACACATATAACCTCAATAATAAGAGAAAGAAGGTAAGAGTTGCCTACTCTGTGCCACATATCACTGGATATGGTAGAGATTGCTAACAACTGAAAAAAAAGTGGAAATTCTTTTAATACAAGATGAGATTTGGAGCTACAATTTGAATTAATATGGTAGATGACATGAAAGGAAAAAACAGTATGATGTTTCTAAGCTAGACATTAGGCTAGATGGCTTATATATGTTAAGTTACTGAAGAGATCAAATGATCCTGTAAGAAAGAAGTTGCTACCACTTTTTGTAAATGAAAATCTACCTCCATCAAACTACTTCTTCCAAGATCATACTGTTAGTTTAGGAAGTTGCAAGTATAAGTGTTGAATACAGGTCATCCTTTCTCCTGACCCAGATATCTCAGTCTACAACCAGTGAGTTGGGCAGCAAAAAGGGTGAGGACCTTTGTGTTCAATCCTCACATGTCAGTCATAGTGCTCTTCACTTGGAAATAGTGGAGGGAGGTTCTTGTTTCCCTTCCAATACTAACTCAGCAAAGTGCCCCCCACCCCATGAAGTTGCTTATTCAAGGGAGTCATAAGAAAGGAAGGAAGGAAGGGAGGAAGGAAGGAAGGAAGAAGGAAGAAAGGAAAGAAGTCATGCTTTTGGATAGCTGTAGAAACCAATAAATCAACTCTATCATCCAGAAGAACAGGATGGACTAATAGTCACAAGAGATGGGGAGGACAGAGATGGAGGGACAGTAAACTCAATGAGGACAACTGAAATACAGAATGGGAAAATTACTTCCAGTTCTTTAGCATAGTAGGATAATTTTTAGTTAAAGCAATCAATGATATCTTTTTAAATGACTAACACTGGAAGAATTTCCCCAAATATGAAGTTGATTGAAATTTAAATAGAAAAAAGTACTTTTCACCATGATTTGATTACTACACAGTGTATATATGTATTGGCTTGCCATAATGTACCCTACAAAGATGTACAACTACTCTGACTCTATAAGAAATAAGGAGTCCCCACCATTGTTGTGGTCCTCCATTAGCTCCAGAAAAGATGAGATAGCTATCTAACTATAGCCCAAATAAGCTAGAATACTGGCTTAACGGAAAAGTTTCTCTAGCAGCCATGCTGGATGTACTTGTTCTATAGTCACCTTGTGTGAGAAGAACAGTGATGTGATAGTTATGACCTGCAGCTGGGAGAGGTGCCACACCTGTTAGCTGCTGTGGATCAAACCTTTTCTACACTCTGAATATGTATTACTCTCATTGGTTAATAAAAAAAATGACCAGCCAGTAGCTGGGCAGGAAATTAGATGGGAAAGACAAACTGAGAATGATGGGAAGAGATAGGGTAGAGTCAGGAGTTGCCAGCCAGAAGCAGAGGGAGCAGGAGATGAACATGCCATACTAATAAAGGTACTGCTATGTGGTAGAGCATAAATAAGGAAGATGGGTTAACTTAAAATGTAAGAGCGAGTTAGTAATAAACCTGAGCTATTGGCTGAGCATTTATAATAAATATAAGCCTCTGCATGGTAATTTGGAAGCAGCTCCCAGGACAGAAAAACTCCACCTACAGTTAGCAACAAGTTCAGTACTGGAATGGGTGCATTTACTTCATAATAAATAGCTGACATCAATTACAGAAGCATAGGTAACCCTATGAATCACAAGATATTTGGGATTCTCTGACATGTATGACCCAGAATTCTGCTCCTCCTTTGAAGTTGCATTTCTGTACTTTGTGGGATAATTATGTCACCACAGCTTTTTGATGTGGTTGAGCAGCTGATTTAAAGTAAAATGTGTGATTAATATGTGGAAAACCCCAAATAAAATCAAGATACTTGATGACATCATAGTTTAGTACTAAAGTCCTAAAAAAGAAGAAAATGGTTGTTGAGAAGACACAGAATGTATGTGAAAATGACTCTATAATGTATAGAATGCTCTCTATCTGTATCCCTCTCACACAGTGTCTCAGATAAGAACATCAGTGGTGCTGTAACAATTATAAGCTTCAAGGACATGAGACTTCTGAAGAGCTAACACTACCAGTGAAACCTTCAGGACTTGTCTATCGTGCTAGAGAAAGAAGCTTAATTAGAGCTCCAAATTTTTCTTCTAGAATCTAGAAGAAAGCTAGAGTATAGATTATCCTGTAAAACTAGTGCTGTGCCCAAGGATGCTAATGGTTATTCACCTGCAGGCTTTTCCCATCCCAGGCAAATGGGAGAGGTGTGAGGGAAAGTATGAATGATTATAGACTCTCCTAGAATCACTCCATTTCCCAAAATCAAGGAGATGGGGAGTCCATAAGTCACTTTCAATCTCTTCAGGATCATAATATCCTAACTTCAAAGAGGACTAATCTAAAAGTCATTAGTTAAAGGTATAGGCTTCAACGTGCACATAAATACATGAACTTGGAATTATAAGAAGCTGCTGATGCCTCAGGGTCTTCTTACATTATAAGCCAATATCTCTTGGCTTTTGCAGTACTGGAAATGTGTTGTCATTATGAATATATATAATAAAAACTAGAAGTAAGTTGGATAAGAGATTTAGCATTCAATTTAATACCCCAAACTCTCCATTGTAAGATATGCTAACCTGTCTTCAATCTTACCAGGAATCATATTTGATTAAGAAATAGGATTAATACCTAGAAATTACACAACATTTTTTCCAAGACAGTGGTCTACATTTTCTGGAAATAGTCAAAATAGTAGAGACATTAATAACTTAAATTTTTATGCTTCCAAGAAAGGAGTCAGAACCATACTGACTTAGAATTTGGATAACAACATTATACAACAAGATGTCATTTTTGTATCTCAGTGATTCCTGATGTTTCAACAGTGGTTGAAAAGCAAACAAGGCCACTACAATTGTTGCAAAGATGAAGCCACTAAGCAACTGGGAAAATGAAATATTCTAGAATACACTTAGAAGAATTCTCCAGGAAATTCTCCTAGCTAATCCTTTTCACTGGATTTGGTAGTGCATTATCCAAAGCTTTATTTCATTCATTCATTCATTTATTTTTAGTGTTCTCTAGATCAACACTAACTCTCACTCCCAAATTATCAGAGAAGCAGGGATAAGTTGCAAGTCACTGGAAAGCTTGGTAATCTTTGTGAGCTGACTCAGTAATCCTATCTGATCATTTGTTCAAAAAGCCTTTAAGCTCAAGTTCCACACAAATCTGTATGAATTTAAAAGTCAAGGACTGTTTTCACAAGATGTTTCTGGATGATCTGTGATATTTGAGAGCATAAGCCACTCTAGAGGCACTATAGATGCCAAAAAGAAGTATACTTCTCTCGGGGCTGGAGAGATGGCTCAGTATTTAAGAGCCCTTGCTTGCCCTCACAAAAAATCCAGATTCTGTTCCCAGCATCTAAATGGTGGTTCACAACTGCCTGTAACTCCAGTTCCATGGGATCCAATGCCCTCTTCTGGCCTCCACAGGCATTGAATCCACATGGTGCATATATTGACAGCAGATAGACATAAATAAAACATTTTTTTAAAGAAAGAAACTTTCTTCTTAGAAAATGATAGAAAAAGTGAGGGAAAAACTCTATCACCAGTGAGGGATTTCAACCCTGGCTCTTTTTTAAAGAGAAAGCTTCTGGGAGAGGAAAAAAACAGAAGTAGGCCTGACATCATAGGATACATAATCTGCCCTCACCAAAAATTAAAAATCAGAGGTCATAAGGCAAGGCTAAATCAGGTTCCAAGATAACCATCAGGCACTATCACCCTGGATAGCTCCACTGGGGTCACAGGACCACTGACAGTGATGGAGAATCTCTGTACAAACCAGCAAGCTATCAAAGGGAGGTGGAGGGGTGCCCAGTGCCAAGTAGCTAACAAATTCCTTAGTTTTTATTTAATAGATGTGAAAGGAAAGGGGAGTTCAAGAGAGCAGAGAACTAATTCTCTAGGGCATTAACTAGAGTATAGGTCTATCTTTATAAGTTATGAATAATGGTTAATATTTATATGGAAGATTCTATGGGAAGCATTTTAAAATCATGCTTTTTTTCTTTTCTAAAATATAATTTAAAGATATAATTACGTCATTTCCCACTTGCCTTTCCCCTCTCTAATGCCTCCAATGTCCCTCCCTTTAGTATCCCCCGTGTTCTCCAAAACCCCCATTTCCTCAAATTGATGGAGTGACCCTTTGATTATTGTGCTTTGAATTTCCAGGGTCACTCCATGATTAAAGAGTCATGATTTCCATTTTGTAGGAGTATAAATGAAGACTTAAAGAGGTTAGCTAAAGAGCCCAAGTCCGAACAACAAATGGAGATTCCTGGATTTTAGTCTATATACTTATCATGAAGTTTAACTAATTAGAGAGAGGGCTTTGTAAATATATACTACAAAGTATTTGTGTTACATTGAAATCCCCCTTTCACTTCTTCCTGTACTCATGCTCTCTACAGCATGATTTTCAGGTCTCTCCAAACATCACCAGATATAGTTGATTTCTCCTCTTTGGAAATATACTTTGGTCAATAGAATGCAGCAAAAGTGGTGATACATCAGTTCTGAGTTTAGGCCTTAAGAAGTCTATTAAATTCTTCTCTCTCTCTCTCTCTCTCTCTCTCTCTCTCTCTTTCTCCTAAGCTGAACTCCAGGAATGTAATGGACCATTGGAGTAGGGATGAAGTAACCAAGCTAAGCCCATCCTGGACCAGCTAGCCCCTAGTCTTTTTGTACACTGACCACAGCTACATGGAAGAAGTCAGACAATCCAGAAGAACTTCTCCATTAATTTCAGACCAAGTTGTCAACCCACAGAATCGTGAACTAAATTTACAACTGTTGTTTCAAACCATAGAGTTTTTGGATGACTAGCTATGGAGCAAAAGCTAACCGATGATACCTGAGTAACTTCACTAAGCTCTTTTTGTTTGCTTGTTTGTTTGTTTTTGAGACAGATTCTTATTATGTAGCCCTGGCTGTCCTGGAACTCACTCTGTAGACCAGGCTGACCCATAGAGATCTGCCTGCCTCTGCCTCCCGAGTGCTGGGATTAAGGGCTCATCTGGCTCACCCAGCTCTTTTTAATGAAGCTGTTCAGTTGGGATGCTTTAGAGCTACAACTAAAGGAAAAGTCATAGTTGACCAAATTGAGGTATAAAAATAGCTATCAGTTCATAGGAACAAGATACCATGATACATTAAATCAAAAGTTAAGATAGTGGCTCTGTGTTATCAAAGGTTCAATTCTCTTCCATCTTTCTGTCACCAACCTTGCACATGTTGACTTTGGTTCTGATGAAAAAACTCCTATTATTGTCACAAGATGGCACTGAGTTCAGGTGTCACATGCAGAAATGACAGTATAGAAGAAGATTTCTTCCTCAAAATCTTCCTGTCCTTTAATGAAAATTTTCAGAGTAAAGGAAGCATTTTCAGGGAACTAAAATAAGATGAGATTAACCAAGATTTCTATGTGATTCATGGAGTGTGGTAGGCATCTAACTAGATTTGATTCTGTCTTTTGTATTTTTATTGAAAATGTTTCATACAATATATTCTGATCACATTTTACCCTCCAATTCTTCTCAGATCCCCTGCCCAGTTCTTACCCACCCAACTCCATGCTGTTTCTTTCTCTTTCTCTTTAGAAAACAAACAAGCAAACAAATAATACAAACAAACAAGCCAGAATAATAGTAAAAAAATAATAAAAAAAAACAAGAAACACACAGACACAAGAGATACACAAAAAAGAAAACCTATAAAAACACAAAATCAGAAACTAGGACATACAAGCAAAAAAACAGCAAAACAAACAAAAAATGCCCAAATAAGGTAATATGAGACAAAAAGTCTAGAAACATACCATTGAGTTCATTTTGTATTGACCATCTACTACTGGCCATGGTCTACCCTCAAGTGTGGCTGACATAGCCAGTGAAACTCCACTGGGGGAAAAAAAAAACTATTTTTTCCTTTGCAAACAAATGTCAATTGGAGATAGTGTCTTCATTACAGATGAGAGTAGTTCTACCTTTTTTTAAGGCTTTTTTAAAAATGTGTTTGGCCGGGCAGTGGAGGCACACGCCTTTAATCCCAGCATTCGGGAGGCAGAGGCAGGTGGATCTCTGTGAGTTCGAGGCCAGCCTGGGCTACCAAGTAAGTTCCAGGAAAAAGATGCCAAAGCTACACAGAGAAACCCTGTCTCAAAAAACCAAAAAAAAAGCAATGTATTTGTGTGCCTTGGTGAATTTATGTGTACCATGTGCATGAAGGTCTTGATGGAAACCAAGAAAAGGTGTCAGAGATCCCCCAGAACTGGAGTTACAGGCAGTTGAGAGCTGCCAAGTGGGTTCTGGGAACTGAATCCACATCCTCTTCAAGAGCAGTAAGTGCTCTTATCCACTGAGCCATCTCTCCAGCCACAGCCTTGGATCTGTCTTAAGGAAATAGAAGAGGATGTCTTTCATATGAATGAGTATAAGTAATGTACTTATTCCACCTACTGTATGAATATTCTGAGGAACAGCTTCTACAGAGACTTCATCCCAAGTCTGATGTTAGGGTTCTTGAGAACTTTAGACACAGAAGGCACAACTTGCATGATCATGTCTGTGACTTTCACCTCTGTCCCAGGTGAACATCATGCTTACTAGCAACATCATGCTAAAGCGTCTGCATACTAACTGAATCTGATATAATCAGAAAGGAATGCATGATGAGACAAAGCCCTGGCTAGAGAGTAGAGACAGCTCCTCAAAGCACTATCAAATTGTTTGCCAGGTGTGCAAGCCCCCCTTATGGTGTTAACAAACAGTAATACTTGAAGTAGATGAGAGAATGGAAAGTACACAGGACATGCTGACTCTGTTGTTGGAAAATTGTTTTCAGGTGATGTAGATAAAATATGACGTGGGTGAGCTCCGATCTGTATAGTTACAAGGCCTTCCCTGATGGGGTGTAGAAGGTGAAGGAGTCAAGCAGATTTTCTGAGGCGGACAAAGAGCTGAATCATACCATCTGCTACTGCTGTTGCTGAGAATGGTGATATCCAAAAGCCATTGAGTGCTTGCTATGTGCCAGACCCTTTTACTGCTGTACTAACTAGTGTATGTCAATCAACATTACCTTCCTGAGTGCTCCAAACCATATTTTAATGTTCAGCATTTTGGTTAGTGCCTCATCTGTGTCACCCAGTATGAGAAATGAGCTTTAACCTATTTCTGCGGAAGGTGGTAAGAGACTCAGAAAAACCAGTATGATTTTTGAAGGAGAAAATAATTACGATTTTTAAAAATAGATGGAAACAGCAGAGTACTTTTGCTTTGTAGCTTGTTGACGTCAACACATAAAAGACATTGACCAGATGCCCCGGAAGCATCTCTAGAGACAGGGACAGGAGGAAATGACTGAGACAACACTGCACAAGCTCATGGTGAGCCATAAGGGAGACTCGATTGACAGTTGTAAACACTGATACACATGACTGAAGGAGGTTGTAGAAACTGCATCTCTGGAAGGTTCTATTGGCTTGCTCCTTGGCTCAGAGGGTTTGAGCATAGCTCTGACTAGAGTGAGAGAACATGGAGGGTGGGAGTTGCAGATAAGCAATGTTCTAATAGGAGCCCTGACTACAGCCAGCTCCGGCCTTTCCCTGCCTCCTGTGCCACTGCTATTGCTAGTATAGGGACATTAGTTCCCTAGGCAACAAAGCCCACTCCCATTATATCTCTAACATGACAAGAGTGAAAACCTCTGTCCCCGACTCACAGCCCTCCCAGAAGACAGGCTCCCCTTAATCCTTTGCCAGGTTACTAATGAATGGTTCAGTAAAGACAGTAAATAGGCATGTGTTTGTTGTACTGATTTTCTACCTTTACCTCATGGATGACCATGTTTGTGCTAAAAGGAGGTGGAGTTTACAGAGGCTGAGAAAAGAATGTGTGGGGCCTCTCACCACCGAGATACTTGGGCTTCTTCCCTGAGAGAAATAAGAGAATGGGAGTGACATGGTCTAATTTTCTGTTTTAACAGGAAACACTGGGGCTTTTTTCCTCTAAACTGGTCTTGGTACCAGGATGAGAAGAGATACAGTTCTGGATACAGCTTTTCTAGATCCTCTGAGACACGCTCTGCACCATGGACAAGAAAAGCCCAAGGAAACCATGACTCCACTCAGCTCATAGCGCAGGAATTTGCAGCAGGTAGTTATCCACAAGGCTAGCTAAATTCTCAAGCAAAACAACAACCCACCCTTTCAGCCTCTCCAGTTGTGAAACACACTCCAACTGTCAAAGAGTCTGCTTTTGTTCTGTACCGCTGCCAGCCGTGCTGAGTGCTGTGCTCAGCTTGCACCAGCATTCATCCTGGAAACCACCCCAAACATTCTCCAGTCACCCCCTCCCAGTTCCTGCCCTGTCTAGAGTGCACACCTGGCATGATATGCTCCAATTATTCCAGGAAGAGAAGCTGATGATGAAGCATTTTGAACTGGAGTAAGATAAAGTTAGAATAAAAGTCATCAAAACAGAAACAAGACTGGACAAGGTGACTTATGCTTGCAACATTAGCCGCTGGGAGATAGCAGCAGGAAAATTAGGAGTTCAAGGCTAGCCTCAGCTATATAGAAAGTTCAAGGCCAGTTTGGAGTACAGGAAATCCTTTCTCAAAATACCAAAATGATAGTTGTTGAGATGGTTCAGCAGATAAAGGCGGTTGCTGCCAAGCCTAATGACCCGAGTTCAATCCCTGAGACCCTCACTGTGATAAGAAAGAACCTACTTCTGGAAATTGTCCTCTGACCATTGCATGTGCAACATCTCTCTCTCTCTCTCTCTCTCTCTCTCTCTCTCTCTCTCTCTCTCTCTCTCTCTCTCTCTCTCTCTCTCTCTCTCTCACACACACACACACACACACACTAAATGAATGCAATTTTTAGATATTTATTTCATTTAATTATCTGTGTATAATTATATGCCTGAGTATATTGTCTGGAACTGGAATTACAGATAGTTGTGAGCTACCTACCATGTGGATGCTGGGAACCAAATCCAGGTCCTCTGCAAGTGTAAGCACTTTTAACTGCTGAGCCATCTCTCCAGCCTCAATAGATGCAATTTTTAAATTAAAGGGGCGGGGCTTGGGAGATGGATAACTGGATAGAGTGCTTGTTATACAAGCATGAGGACCTGAGTTCAGATTCCCCAGAACCCACATAAAAGCCACATATAGCCATGTGCACCTGTAATCCCAATTCTGGGAGCAGAGACAGGGATCCTTGGAGCTTACTGACCAGGCAACCCAGCTTTAAAAACAGTGTTGAGGCCCAGATCCAGTGAGAGACTCAGTCTGAAAGGAATGAGGTGGAGAGTGATAGAGCAGGGCACCCTATGTCTTCCCTTACCCCCCACATGTGTACATAGAGGCACAAGCACCTCCACACACGTGTGCATTTACATACATAACCCACACATGGTCAGTCACTATTAATTCTCCAACATAACCTATAAACTTGTTTAGTGCTATGTGAATTGGGGCAAGATACTTAAATCCGTTAACCTCCGTTTCTCCTTTTTGTTAAGCAAAATGAATAATATTTTGCCTTCTCCATCCAAAGGGCTTTTTTGTTAATTGAGTGAATGAACTAAGTAAAAACAGTGAAACATGAGGGGGTCCTGAGGCTTCACTCTTAGCACAGATGGTTGCTGAGGGAGGGAGAGCCACTCATCTTTAGGAATGTGGCTACTGGTAGGTGCTCACTAGATGACAACACACCCATGTCCAAATGGATGACACTGAGTGGACTCAGGAGGTCATTAGTGACAAAGAAAAAAGGCCATGAACTTGGGAGGATGTTGAGATGGGAGCAGTAGCTGGAGGAAGGTAATGTTGGACAGATATGATCAAAATGTATTGTATAAATATGTGAAATTCTCAAACAATAAAGAATTTTTTGAAACAAAGTCTCAGTATGTAGCTCTGACTAGCCTGGAACTCACTATTTAGACCAGACTGACATCTAATTTACAGACATCTGCCTGCCTCTGCTTCCCAAGTGCTGAGATTAGAGGTGTGCACCACCACACCCAGCAAGAATAAATAAATATTATTAATTTTAAAAAGAACAATAAAGGTCATCCTGGTCTACATAGTGAGTTCCGGGACAGTCAGAGCTACATAGTGAGATCCTGTCCTGAAAAAACAAAACAAAACAAACAAAAGAACAGTAAAATTGAGTGAATACAATAAGACCAGTGAATAACATTTTTATATGACTTATAAAAAGTGACATGGAAACTGCCCAACTTGAATCCACAAAGCAAAACAAGGAGGTGCTTATTTAAGGAAATTTTTTATGATATGGGTTAGTATTTATGTCCACAATGAGTAAATAATTTTCATCTATGTTTATTTATTTAATTTACTTCCCAGCTGCAGTTTCCCCTCCCTCCTCTTCTCCCAGTCCCTCCCTCCCATCCCTGCTCTGTTCCCACCCCCAATCCACTCCTCCTCCATTTCTGTGTAGGAAAAGACAGGTCTCTCATGAGTATCAACAAAACATGGCATATCAAGCTGCAGTAAGACTAAGCACCTCCCCATGTGTTAAGGCTGGACAAAAAGTATGAGGAATAGGGTCTCAAAAGCCTGCAAAAGAGTCAGAGACAGCCCCTGTTCCCACTGTTAGGAGTCCCCCAAGAGGACCAAGCTACACAACTGTCACATATATGCAGAGGGCCTAGGTCAGTCCCATGCAGGCTCCCTGGTTGTTAGTTCAGGCTCTGTGATCCCCTGTGAGCCCAGGTTAGTTAATCCTATGGGTTTTCTTGTGGTGTCCTTGACCCCATCTGGCTCCTACAATCCTTTCTCCCCATCTTCTGCAGGATTCTCCGAACTCGGCCTAATGTTTGGCTGTCGGTCTGCATCTGCCTCCATCAGTTGCTGCACGAAGCCTCTGATGACAACTGGGCTAGTCACCAATCTGGTCACAGGAGATGGCCAGTTCGGGCTATGTATTTGCTATTGTTCGGAGTCTAAGCTGGTGTCCTCATAAACTCCTGGGAGATTCCCCTGAACCAGGCTTCCGTTCGACCCTGAAATGTCCCCCAACAGTCCCCCTCAGCAGGCTCCCCTTCATGCTACTCCCAACCTATTCCTTCATGTTCCCCTACCCACCTGCCCTCAATCCACTCACAAAATCTCTTCTATTTCTCCTTCCCAGGGAGATCTGGGTGTCTCCCTATGAAACCTCTTTGTTACCTAGCCTTTCTGGTTCCATAGATTGTAGCATAGTTATCCTTTATTTTGTAGCTAATATCCACCTATGACTGAATACATATCATGTTTGTCTTTCTCAGAATGCGTTACTTCACTCAGAATGATTTTTTCTAGTTCCATCTATTTGCCTTCAAATTTCTTTGTGTCCTTGTTTTTCTCTGCTGAGTAGTACTCCATTGTGTATATGTACCACATTTTCTTTATCCATTCCTCAGTTGAGGGGCATCTAGGTTGTTTCCAGGTTCTAGCTATTATGAATAATGCTGCTACAAACATAATTGAGGAAGTGTCCTTGTGGTATGATTAAGCATCCTCTGATATATGCCCAAGAGTGGTATAGCTGGGTCTTGTGGTAGGTTGATTCCCAGTTTTCTGAGAAACCACCATGATGACTTCCAAAGTGGCTGTACAAGTTTGCACTCCCACAAGAAATGAAGAAGTGTTCCCCTTGCTCCACATCCTCTCCAGCATGAGCTGTCACCTGTGTTTTTTATCTTAGCCATTCTGACAGGTGTAAGGTGGAATCTCAGAGTAGTTTTAATTTGCATTTGCCTGATGGCTAGGGATAAGTGTTTCTTGGCCATTTGAGGTTCACAATGAGTAAATCTTAGGGGTAAGATAAATCACCTATTGGAAAGATAGGAAGATCTGTCAGAAAGGTGGTAGAAACAGATAGGAATCTATTTCACTTCTCAATGTATGCAAACAAATTACAAAACTCAGGAAAACTGCTAATACAATGATTTTTGACCCTTCATAAGACTATCAATCCTCCTCCCACCCTGCAGGTACAAAACTGTGTTCTATTCCTCAAAAAAGTTTCCTACGCAGTATTTAATGAACTGGTTTACTAAAATGTTCATGTCCAATCACTCTCTTCTGTAACTGTGGTACTTACATAAGCCTTGTTATTCTCCCACTGTAGCTACATAGATGATAATCCAGCAAGCAAACAAAATGGGTGATTAAATGAAAGACCCAGTCACTCAAAATGATGGCAAAATTGTTAACATTGGCCATCTTTTGCCACTTTTGAGCCAGTAGATTCTAAGTCCTCTACTCATTGGTTTAAATTTTATTTAGCTGTTGTTGAAAGAGCAAGTTGGACCACCTGGAATTACCCCACAGGGAAGCCCGAAAGGTTTATGGTGAATGTAAAAACTGTTCCTCTGCTTGTATGGCCCTGCCCTTCCAGGGACCTTTGAAACCTTGCTCATAGGAGGTACAATTGATGAAGAAACAAGACAGATGACTCATCTCCAGGTACCTAGCAAGCAAGTCGATGTACAAGAGTCAAAGTGTCATTAGCATTTGACCTGATGCAATGCTTGACTACTTAATAACAAAACAATGTGTCCAACTACTGGATAGAAGCTTCATATTGGATTGGTGACTGCGAAGATAGTTTATTCACTAAATGTAAAAATGGAATGATATGTATCAGAGGCTGGGATGATGAGAGCAGTAGAAAGGGAAAGAAGAAATGGTCAAAAACTAAACAAATGCCAATGTAGCTGGGCATGATGCAGGCCTGTGCTCCTCACTGTTCTGGAGGCTGGTGCAGGTGAATCCCAAATCCAAAGTCTGCTTGGACTACAGAGTGAGTTCAAGGCCTATCTGAATGACCCAGTGAGACCCTGTCTGAAATATAAAGTAAAAGGAGAGCATAGCCCAGTGGTGGAGGGGTTGACCAGCATGAGACAGCTGGAGGTGGGAGGGAGAGAGTCCTGAGCTATATCCACGGGGTGGCTGTGCTGTGAAATACTTCACGAAATTCAGACAACGAAGAGATTCAGGAGGGGTAAAGACTAAGAAGGCCATGACCTTAGCAAACAACACTTCAGTGACCTTTGAGGGAGCAGCTTTGTCAGAGCACAGAATGGAAGGCAGCTAGAAGAGCTGCAGAGAAAGTGGAAGGCAGTGAAGGCCAATATAAACTGGACTGGACTGACTCGTTCTGTGAACAGGTCTTGCTCTGTTGCCTTGACTGATGATGAACTCCTGGGCTCAAGACATCCTCCCACCTCAGCCTCCTGATTAGCTGAGGCCACAGGCAGCCACCACTGCAGCTGCCTGATAGATCTACTTTTTAATTTACCAAGGCCAGTGTCTGCTAAAGGTCTTCATACCTTTTCTGTTCATATTTCTTGAATCGGGCATGATTTTGGGAACGGAGTGAAAAGCATCAAGTATATTCTTGAGAATGGAAAGAGAATGAAGAAATGAGGAGGGAAAGTAGAAAATAAGAAAAACAAAAGCTTTGTATGTGCTAATTTAAGGGAGGGAACAGAATATAAAATAGAATACAAAATATAGTTAAGGAACCTCATAACTTTTTAAATAGAGTCTAGTAATTTGGAGGCTGAGTTTCTTTTTATCCTTTGTGTTTCCAAACTTGTTCAAGTCTACTGCAGACTGCTGCAGAAACTTGCCAGCTCCAGGTGTTCCCTCAGAATCCATATCCCAGGATTCAGCACCAGATGAACGAAAAAAAAAAAAAAAGAAATAAAAAGGAAACAGGACTGCTCCTAGGTATGGTGGAGGAGAAAGTTTATTGTAGATAAAAGGGAGAGTATAGTCAGAGGCAGAGACATCTGAGAGAATCCAGAGTGAAATGACCCTGAACCAGGTCATGTGAGCAGAGGAGGAGGGAAGAGGTGAGAGGAGCCACTGACCAAGAGAGGTGGCCTAGGCCAAGAGACTGGCAGAGCCAAAATGGCTGAGTTATATAAGGACCAGTGGAGCTGGGGGTAGGGAAGCCTGGCCCAATACCTGGGCTGGAGAGTTCAGGATAGGGGCTATGGTATGCCATCCAGGAGAGCCCTGTAACAAGTGGAGACTGAGGGATGCTAGGAGAACCTGGCCAGGTCTGTTTTGATATGTTAATGAGCACCTCAGTTAGCCATTTGTCCCAGATTTGTTACTTACCTAGGAATGACAGTAAATGTGCCCGGTTCACAATATTCATATCTGAAACATGGTGATTATTCTAAATGCATAAACTCACTGTCCCCTGCCCCATGTGTGTTGTGTGTGGGTGTCGGTGTATGAATTTTGCTGTGGATGGAACTCAGAACCTCACACCTCCTACACCGTAGGCAAGCACTGTACCATTGAGGTACACTCCGGCCCCAGTGTTAGTTTTTGGTGCTCTCCTTTTCCAGGTTCATCTAGGAGTTTCTGCTGAAGACCTAAAGAGTGAAAACCAGCTCCATTTCCACCTGCTTTACAGCATTCAGTTTCCAGGACATATCACCTCACAATGGTTTCCGTCATGGCACATTACATGATCGTTATATTCAAAATGAGAAGTGTGGTTGATGATTGACCCCTCTCTTACCCAGAGTGTTTGTCAAAGGCAGAAGGCATAAGCTCCATTTTGCTGCTATAGTGATTGTCAAGGTTACGGCACATTTCTGTTAGCAAAAAAAAAATTCCTCAAACAAAGAGTTTAGTGGAGCAGCCCTTTCCCAGGGGCAGGAAACCCTCCCTGTCAGGATAAACAGTAAAGAAAATGAGCTAGTGACCAAATGAGCTCATCTCATACCTTCAAAATAAAAGCCATAACTAGTATTAGTGTTACTTAATCTTTTTCTATAACTAAGACATTTTCTTAATAGCTGTCCCATAAAATTTTAAATATATATGTATTTTGTACATGTTATATTTTATGATCCTTTGGAGGGCCACAAACCATTGTAATATCTCAAATTTCACCTCCCCCAACTAAAAACATCTTGTATCTTGTTGGGAATGCATGTCTTGGATTCTGCTTGCTAACACACACAGTAAATTCAGATGATGTTTCATTGTTAAAGACTTCTATATATAAAGCCACATTAGAGTGCTCCTAGCATGTACAACTCAAGAGGATGTAAGACATAAAATTGTTCTTTAGGGGGCTGGAGAAATGGCTCAGCTTGAAGAGCACTGCTTTCATTCCCGGTGGCCACAATTTTCCATAACTCTGGTTCTGGGGACCTGACATCCTCTTCTGGCCTCCTTGGGTACTGAATGCAAGTGGAGCAGAGTCATGCAGACAAAAACACCCATACACATAAGATATAAATAAAGCCCTAAAAATTAAATAAAATAAAAATAGAATTGTTCTTTGGTAAGTCATATCTTGCTAACAAAAAGATCAAATTTCATTCTTCTCATAGAAGTTCCGAGCAGAAGATCAGTGGTGTGGTGCTTGCCTAGTATATACAGGGCCCTGGGTTTAATCCCTAGTACCACATTAAAAAAAGGAAGTCGAGCACAGTGCAGAGTGCAGAGAGGGAAGCAGGGAAGGAGTGGGGTTGATGAATAGGGACTAAGTGATAGTTGGATAGTGTGGGAAACCAGCTCCCACATTTATTTACCCCAAGGACTCTTGAGGAGTGACAAATAAGAGATTAAGATAGAAATATAGAGGAGAGAGAAAGACAGAAACATAGGATAGCCTTGGGTGGGCCTGGATCCTTATCCACCAGCCTCTTCTGGCTCTTCTAAAGGGG
>LZPO01057484.1:3528952-3562345 GCA_001675575.1 Neotoma lepida
AGGCTGCTCGCTGCAAACCCAGATGATCTGAATTCAATCTCTGGAGCCCATAAGGTAGAAGGAGAGAATGATTTCCCCCAAAATTGTCCCCTGACCTCCAAATACCACATGTATGCCATGGCACATGTGGGCATGTGCACACATGCACAAATACATTATGCACATTTAAATAAATGTTAAAAATTAACAATATACAAGTTTATGTTTTATGCATAAGTTTAAAAGTTAGTTTAAAAGTTAGTTTAAAAGTTAGTTTAAATTAAAAAAAGAACCAACTCACATCTGAAAACTAAAAAATGTCCACAAGACTCATACTTGAGAATGAGAGGCATTGAAGGCTTCTTTGACAACCTTCCCCCCTGCCAAAAAGAAACAGCAATTCTCAAATCAATAAAAATACTATGTTGAAAAAAGATAAAAACATGAAAAAAAAAGCGTGAAGAAAAAAAAGTGTCTGCAAGTAAGGATGTACACAGAGCCGGGCATGGTGACACATGCCTTTGATTCCAGCCAGCACTTGGGAGGCAGAGGCAGGAGGATCTCTGTGAGTTCGAGGCCAGCCTGGGCTACTGAGTGAGTTCCAGGACAGCCAGGGCTGTTACACAGAGAAACTCTGTCTCAAAAACAAAACAAATACAAAACCAAACCAAAACAAACAAATAAAATGGATGTACACAAATAAAACCAACATATATTTCCAGGGCTACAGTTCAAATTAAATATAACTATGTTCCATGGTGTGAAAAAAAGTCTCAAAGCAGAATCAGTCACATAATCAAAATGAGATGCTCAGTGCTTTATTAAATTAGCATAGATAGGACTTGTACAAATTGCAAATAACAACAAATAGATCTGCTTGCCCTACTAAAAACTGATATGCAGAAAATATACAAGCAGCTGTTGGTGGGAGAACAGAATAAAATTCCATTTTTATCCATCCCATGTCTATTTTTCCTCACCTCATCATATGCAGAGTAATATAAACAATATTCAAAAAGATCCATTTTTAATTATTTCTATGCCATTATTATAGCTATTCTCCACTGGAAAAACTGATTTTTTCCTTAGGTCTTCAAACTGTGAAATGTATTGATAGCCCTGACTTTATTTCTAGAAATGCTCAAGTCACTAACTACAGACACATATGACTACACTGCCACACTCAGTTATCAGGGGAAAGTTCTAGAATATTTTGAGAACTCAACGCCTTATGATTTCAGTGGTCTTTGTGGGTATAATTTGTTGTCTACCACATTCAAGCATATTGAAAATTTCTCACAAAAAAGCGTGGTGAAACCAAATAAATGTGCCAAGCAACTATTACTCTCAGAGAGGTGTGAGGCGCTCATCCTCTGCCAAGAAGCCATCATTAATGTGCCCTCCCTTTGTGTCCAAAGGATCGCAGGGGATGCCATTTTCAATTGTGATTATGTTTTCACACTTGTCTTCTGCATCATCCACTCCAGGTGGTCCTTTGTTTTTCCTAAAAGCACATAAAAAAGTGAGTGAGATCTAGGATGAATATGGTCTTGTTTACAAACGTGATGACAGAAAGGGGCATAGGAAACTGAGAATGCTGAAATAATTGAGGGTGTGCACTTTTGAGGAGCATAACAGTTGATAAAGTAAAAAGACTATTAAGATAAGAATTCTGCATTAATAATGTATACATACCAATTAGAACAAGTAGTCTTATTTAAAATACTAGAATGAAGTTATAGAAATAGGTATATTAATGTATGTATACACATGAATTCATTTTCATGTAACTTCATACAGACAGGTTGCACAAAGGAACATGAAGAAATATGTGGTGGTTGGCAAGTTTTAAAAAATTAGTTCTAGGAAAATTGCAACAAATGGAATTTTAAACAGCAATAAATTCCTCTTATGGCATTTGACAAAGTAATGTTTCACAAATGCTGAGTGAAACTCAAATTAATGCCATATCAGAACACCAATTCACGTAACTTCAAAGAAAAGAATTGCCACAAACTAGCTGCCTTTACTCGTTACCAAACATTTGTGTTAATTGGTAAGTCAGGGTTTGGAATTCGTAAAACACTTTGCTAATTACAGTAGAGCTCACATCTCCAACTCCACGTCATTCCAGTTCTACATGACAGAGTTAAGTGTTGGATTTTCTGATGTTCTGATGTTCCCAATTCAGATCCTTAATGTTTCTTCAGAGTGTGGAAAGCTCTAACACTGGAGGCTGGAGATATGGCTCAACAGTTAAGAGAACTTGCTGCTCTTGCAGAGGAGCTGGGTTGGGTTCCCAGCACCCACGTGGCAGTTCACAACAGCCTATAGCTTCAGTGCCTGTCTCTTATACACATCTAGATGTGTATAAGAGACAGCCCACACACACACATATATATGCAGGCAAAAACACTCATACACATAAGATAAAAATGAAAACATTTTTTAGAATAAAATTAAGCTATAATAAGCTTTTCCTACATTCTGTGAAAGACTAAGACTAGCTACTTGTGCTAGTGGGAAGAAAAGTGGATGTCTCCAGGTTGCCTGGGAGTAGAGTGCCTCGAAGCTTTTCTCATGTTAGAGTTAGGACACCATTCTTGGAGGCATCATGGAAGCATGATATGAGTGGCTCGAGTCACCAGATTTGCCAACAGGATTCTGTTGTACCAGGAATCTGTTGACCTTCAAAGAGGCAGATCTAGAAGGATCTACCTGGCTAGGATGTTGAAAAGTAATGTGCTTATCATGAGGGACCCCGCACAATCATGGGAGAATCTCAGGTGAGTCTCTGACAGATGAGGAGGTGGTGAAGATTCCTTGATGATGATCAAGATGGGATTTCCTGAAAAGCCCTACAGGAGGGTCAACTTAAATGTGCTTTGAGGAATATTAGGTACACAAAAGGGGGAAGAAGAGAAAGCTCCTCTTTACAGAAGAATTCTAGCTAATAAAGAAAGGGTAATGAAAAGCCATCACTGCTATAATAATTGATTGTGCTGAGGCTCATCAATGGAGACTAAACAGTTGATGAAGTGATGATTGGATACACATGGTCTCAAGATATCCTCATAATCAATGCATGAGATACAAAAGACACTTGTATTTTGCCAAAGGTTAAGTCTGTTGAACACTACCCATAGTTAGACAAACTGACAAGTGTCTTCAGATGAATACTGAGAAGATCCAAAATGTTTTTTTGTATTCTAGGCTCCCCCAAATTTTTCCATCTGAAACTCATGATCAGAAAAATACAAATTTAAAGATATTTTATAAAAACAATTGTCATGGACTCACTCAAAGGTAGGCATTCAACTCAGAGGATAGACAGATCATCCCCTGTATCCATCCAATGTAGAACAATGACTGGGTGGATAGACAGCAAAAGTATATTGGATGGATGGATGGATGGGTGGATGGATGGATGGATGGATGGATGATTTAACAAACAAGTGGATGAGTAGATGCAGAAACTAGCATTGTAGACAGTTACTCAAATATTAATCTAATGTAGATGTTGAATGGAATCTATAATGAGTAGAAGGAAGGGAGGGAGGGAAGTAAGAAGATAAAGAAAGACAGGAAAGGAGGGAGAACACACATACTTATGAAATTTCATGAATCTCTTGTATTTTCTTTTGGTGGATGAAGAAAATACTGATATTCCTACCTTAGAAATTAAGAGTTAATATCAATTTTGCCAGTTTTTGCTGATGACTTATTAATAATTTTAAATAGTTGACATTCATAATGAAAAATAAGGTAACATTCCAATTCTGTAGACCCCAGTGTCATCATTTGACAGTATTTTGCCATTGCATATGCTATTATCAAATGGCACAAGTAATCCTCTAGGAAACTGATAAATAAGAATCATTAGATTTTAAACATTAACTCATAAAAATTCTGGCTTAATGCTGTGCTGGAAGTTTGGAGTTATGTTCACAGATAAGTTGTTGTGTTGTCCCATCCTTAAGGTGAAGACACATCACTGGTCATTCCAAATCTCCACAGTCAGCACAGACTGGGGTACATGAGACTTTCATATGATGAGAGGATCCTCCCACCATGTTAATTTACCCACTGAAATACCTAAAACATTTTAACACTTCCTTCTGTAGACAGAGATGCCATCATTTCCTATGTCCTCCCAAAAGTAAAGGTAACTGACGTCAGTAATGGTGAATCTCATCACTTCCTTTCACAGTATCCAACATTTGCTAACAATTACAACTTGAGTTGGAAGATAATTCTTCACCTAAAAGAAAGAATTCAACAAAAGGGAAAAATTCCAAATTCACCCTTCCTCCCTCTCTTCACTTTGAATGCTTCATAAAAGAGAGAAGTGATTTTTCATACCAGGAAATATATATTTATAAAGGATCCTCAAAAATTGTGTAGCTTGGGCCAGCAATATGGCTCAGTGGCTAAAAGCACTTGCTATGCACATCTAATGGCCTGAGTGTGATCCCTGGAAGCTATAGTAAAAGAAGATTGACTCGTGAAAGTTGCCCTCTGGCCTTCACACATATACTGTGGCCTGCACACATATGCACAAACACACATGTGTGCACACACACATGCAAATAATAAATAAATAGAATTTTATTAGTCCAAATCCCCCTAAAATCATTCTGTGGGCTTGGGATGAATAACAACTTTCTATAACACTAAATTTTAAATAGTCAAAGTTTACCCTGAATTATATATGAGACCATATGGCAAAAATCTTGACAGCATGGTGGTTCACATCAATAAATATCAGTATTCAGGAGGCAGAGACAAATGATATCTATGAATTCAAGGCCTACACAATGAGGTTAAGGCCAGCGTGGGCCACATAGTAAGTCTTTGACTCAAAACAAAAAATCTTGGTGGATTTTTGTAATATGGGATACACACACACACACACACACACACACACACACACACACAAAGAGAGAGATACTTACAAACATATACATACTATCTGTATATACACACACATGCATATATAAACATATTGAAATATGCAATGCAAAGGTAGCCTGAGAAACAATGGCCAGTGTCTACCAGACAGTTTCTTCTATAAAATACAGTCTTGTGGTTAGAAGAAGAATGACAGAGAGTTGAACATGTGCAGATCAATGCAAGGAATCTGGCCTCCCCTATTCCAACCCCCCAAAAGAATAAGCCATCAGGCATCACAGTGAATGGGGAATAAGTCAAAGAAAGATACAAACAGGAGAAGGTGAGTTTCTCTTCTTTCAAAGAAGAATCATTTCCCACCCAGAAAGAACCAGAGGGAAATCCTTATGGAAACCTATCAAATTGAGCTGTGTTGGAGACAATCAGGTACATCTTGTTTAGCGTGACCTTGGGTCCAATTGTTCAGGGTCTTAGTGCTACTGGCCTTCACAAACTGCGGTGTCAGGAACTTGCTAGTTGGTAGACATGATAAGCAGCTCAAAGGTTATCTCACTATTTTATAGCACTCTGTCACATTTCATAGCGTGTGCCATAATAAACTGATCCAGTGCCCATGAGTTGCTCTTACTAAGGATAATAAAACTTAACTGTCTTTCTGGATTACTCTGATTTGATGTTTCGCTAAAAACATGCGTTCTTTTCCCTTAAAAATAGAATTGAATGCAACATCAGATGACCCTTGAAAGATATTAGAAAGAAAAAAACAACTATGATGAAACTATCTCCTAGGAGCTTTGAGAGTGATTGTCCCCTATAAATTCAGAGAGAAGAGGGTCAAAAATGATGACACAAGAGGCTACAGGACACCCTCAAGGCTACAATGTGTCATGGACCAGAATATGCTCTGTTCTGAGATAGAGAAGTAATGAGTAAAAGCAGAAAGGGTATTCATGTCTCTCTTCAAACAAAATAGGGCTCATGTCTCTCTTCAAACAAAATAGGGCCCAAGAGCTAACTCCCAAGAATGGCCAGGAAAACAGCAAAAGATAGACTAAATACATTTTTAAACAGGACAGAACTAATTATTGGCAATTGGAGCATATCTAGTGATCCATCTAAATAATGTCTGAGGGAAATGTCATTGTTACTGGGATGACTTAGTGGACATTGCAGTATGGTGGGGTCAACAGGCTTTGGGATTAAGCTTCTCTGGCAACTTTCTAATCATGTGCACAGTAGGCAAGTTCTTTAGTATTAACCAACAACAGGAATAGTAATGGTGATAAGAATCTCCTTCATGGCATGAGTCACACTAGATTCCTTCTATGCATGATTTTATTTAATTCTCACTACAACCTAGTACAGATTTTTTGATTATTCTTGTTTTTCAGATGATGAAAACTGGGTTTCAAATATATGTACTGACTTCTCTTTTAGAATGGAACATGATTCATGAAAGGAGCTGGTGTAGAACTCTATTTTATATGCACCAGGCTCTATCCAAAACAAACTAATTTCCTACTGCACATGTATTTTTTATTTCTTTATTGATCATTCATTCTATGATAGGAGCTTTCATACAGATCACAGAAGACATGAACACAGATAATACAGATGGGCCCTGCCTACAAGGCAATCATTGTCTTGTTCTTAGTAATGTAGCAAGGCCAAGGACTTAAGACATAGAACCCTAGCTAATGTTCACACCTGAGCAGAGTCATCACTAAATTTGTTTGGTTTGTTTCTAGTTACTCTTCTTTTCCTGTAAGCTCAGTAGCAAATCGGAGTGTTTTTGGATTTCTATAAATCCTCCTTGTACAAAGCTGTAATCTTCTCAATAGTTTCACATATTACAATTTCACATTCAAGCTGGGCTTTGGTGGCACACACCTTTAATCCTAACAGAGGCAGGCAGATCTCTGTGAGCCCGAGGCCAGCCTGCTCTAAGAGTGAGTTCCAGGAAAGCCAGAGCTACATAGTGAAACTCTGTCTCAAAAACAAACAAACAAACAAAAAATCACATTCTTATAAATTGTATTACAAATAAAAGTGTAAATCAAATGAGAAATTTCCATGATAATTTTTTCCCTTGCTGTGTTTAGAAATGTACATATCTAAGAGGGCCTCAGAAGGTTCCACTCCCTCCCTGAGGATTTACACACAGTTACGGGTTGCTAGGGGAGGGAGAGATAATTTCCTCAGTGGTGTAGCCATTGGGGAGTTGCTGGTGCTCCTGTAAATAACCCATCCCCCATACTCCTGTAAGCAACCCCAATGAAACTCATTGGGTTACCACCCCCACAAAAAAAAGACATCAAAGTAAAGGAGGAACTAGTTGTAAGATACTAGATTCTTATTTTAGGTGGGAAAATTGAGACACATGGAAATTAGGTAACTTGATCAAGTTTACATAGTAAGTTACACAGTAGTTTACCTAGTTTGAACTCTAGCCCACTCAACCCAGCAGTGATGAATGGTCAGCATAATGCTGTCCTTAACAAAACTAACAGAAAGATTAAAGCCTTGCTTGAGACATTTCCTTAATAGTAAGTCTAAGTCTATGTATCCATCTTGGCCGACTTTAGCATACCTTTCCATAGAAGCAGAACAGTAGCTTAAATGACCACATAGTCCCTTCAGGTCTTCTCAGTTTATGATTTTAGAACACAACAACTGTGTTCATTATTATTTAACATGGATGGGTCTGTTAAACATTTATTTTATTTATTTATTTATTTATTTATTTATTTATTTATTTATTTATTTATTTATTTATGGTTTTTTCCAGACAGGGTTTCTCTGTGTAGCTTTGCGCCTTTCCTGGAACTCACTCGGTAGTCCAGGCTGGCCTCGAACTCACAGAGATCCACCTGCCTCTGCCTCCCGACTGCTGGGATTAAAGGCGTGCGCCACCACCACCCGGCTTATATTTTATAAAAAAAGGTTTTACTACATTTTATTTATTGTGTGTGTGTGTGTGTACATGTACTGTGGGGGTGGTATGGCATGAGTGTGGAGGTCATAAGACAACTTGGAAGAGTCTGTTCTCTTCTTCTGGCATGTGGGTCCCAGGGATCAATCTCAGGACGTTTAGCTTTACCTGCTGAGCCTTCTCTGTTGGCCCAAGCTGAACATTTCATTAGTTTTCTTCCTCAAGGTTGCAAAAAACAATCCTTACCTTTTCTATGATTAGAACAAGTTTTCAGAGCAGACACGGTCACCCATACCTGTCATCTCAGTTTATGGGAGGCAAAGACAGGATGATCAGTTCAAGGTCATCCTCTGCTATATAATTAATTCCAGACCAGCCTGGGCTACATGAAAGCCTGCCTCAAGAAAATGGACAAGCTTTCCCAGCTTCAAACTGTACCCTTTCCTCATCCCTGAAGCAATATTTTGCCAGAGAAAAGTCATCCCAGGTAGTATCAAACTTAAAACACATAAACAATTTCCCTCCAGGAGGTCATCATAATTGTTGACTGTATCTGACAGTTGTTGATGCCTTCCAGGTTTACACAAAAGATTTGTCCACCTTTCTGGTTGGGATATGAAATGAATTTGTGAAGGTAGAGTTGTAACAACAGCTCACTTCTCCCAAGCAACCAATTATGATGCTACGTAGCCAATTATTATATTACTGCAGAATCTGTTTGGAAGGAAATAGCTGATCCCACCACAAACTAGCTGAAAGACCAGCAAATGGCAAGATAATAAAATAATAGTAACAGCTAACACTTGCTGAGCACTCGATGTATGCCAGATACCACTTTGAGCACTCTCCTGTACTAAAGTCTTTTATCCTATCAAGTTAATTATTTCCAGGACACTTAGCTTATCAGTCGAGAAAAGCTATCTACATGCAGCCACCAAAAGTAAATTTAAGCAAAATGACTCTAGGACCACAAAGCCATATTCTCCTCCCAAACTCAGTTTCCCTGCCTCCTTGTTTGTACTTACATACAGATAATGGGTTCGCTCTGAGAGCATAATCTAAGAGATCAATACCTTGAACCTAAGCAGTTTATCTCCTAAATCCATTCTTTTAAGTCCTACATTATATCCTACTAGGAAGGAAATTGAGAATCAAGCAAATGACGTCAATTTGCAAAGGTTTCAAATCATTTGATAGCACAGAAGTATATCACCTCAGAATGAACACAAAACTTTAAAGTACTAAACATCGATTTTCAAATATTGCAGGTGAATGTGTCTTAATATTCTAAAACCCAAAACAAATGCATGCCCCATAGCAAAAAAGTTGGCATTTCATGTCATGATCACCCAGAAAAATCAAGCAAGTACCACGTGGTCCTAATCTTTGGGCACCATTTAAAGCATAGACATACATGACATTTATACCGTAGAGTTTCTTTTATCATTTGTGGGGAAAGTGGAAATATTTGAAACTGAAAATGCTCCTGTTAGTAGCTATAGGGAAACACAAAGGAAAAGTAGTAAATGTGGGGAGAGACATTTCATTCAACACATACTCGATCAAACATAGCCTACATGTGTCAGCTGTATATCAATCCTTTCGAAAACCTGTAATTTTAGAATATATTTCCCCATGAGGGCCACTTCACAGAATTTTTGTCTCTATATTAGAAATGAAGGATTAAATAGGACTTGACAGGTTTAGTGGAGAATTGAGGTTGGGGGCTGGAGAGATGTCTCAGCTTTTAAGAACATGTACTGCTTGAACAGAGGACTGGGGTTTGATTCCCAGCACCACATCAGGTAGTTCACAACCACTTATAAGCCCAGCTTCAGGGGGAACTAACATCTCTGGCCTCTTCAGGCTTCTGCACTCATGAGCACATACCCATTACCCCCCCACACACATGCACACAATTTACAACCATAAAATTATTTTTTAAGTTGAGGAAATTTCATCTTCCTCTCTGAATTAGAGATACTTATAACCAAAAATACATTCTCCTTTCATCATGCTGAAAAATTCCATCTCCTTTCCTTGATGCTATATCAGTAACTGTCACTGATCTGAGATTCTGTTTTGAAGCATTATCAATAATTTAGACACTATAGCTTGTCTTACTGAATGCAAGAAAATGAAGTCAAGAAGTGGGGCCCTATATGTAAGCTAGTAAATTGAACATTTGAAAATTCATAAATTAGAACAACCTGAGTGATATCCAAATGTATCTCCTTCAAACATTCTAATTTAGTGAATCTGAGTGAGCCATAGACACCGTACTTTAAACAAGTGTTCCAAGTCATTCTGACACGGGGAGTTGGTTCAAAAGCCACAAGCAACAGGTTTCTTTCCAAAGACAAACACACAAGGGACCTGTATCCATCAGGAGAAGAGAAGGCTGGCACAGTCAGAGCATCTGGAACAGGAGCTTGGCCTACAGGCCCTGGGACGACAAAGGTAGGGAGTCCTTGAAACATCTGTACAACTATGGGCATTTGCACTCGGATTACTACCAAAAGGTGAACTTTGTGTACCCGAAAATTGTGCTTTCCTCTGTGTACCCAGCTTATAGATTTACACCACAGAACTTCACACTGCCGGGAGTCATCTGAGAGGATAAACTCACTTGGGGAATTGCCTTTATCAGGTTTATCTGTGGATATTTATGTGTGTGAGGGCTGTTTTGATTATTAATTCATGTGGGAAGGTTCAGTGCACTCTGGTCAGCACCGTTTCTCGGGCAGGTGGTTCTGGGCTGTATAAGAAAGATAGCTGCTGGGCAGTGGTGGCGCACGTCTTTAATCCCAGCACTTAGGAGGCAGAGCCAGGTGGATCTCTGTGAGTTCGAGGCCAGCTTAGTCTACAGAGTGAATTCTAGGACAGCTAGAGCTACACAGAGAAACCCTTACTCGGAAAAAAAAAGCTAGCTAAGCATGAGCCTATGAAAGAGCCAGAGTGTGAGCCACCAAGCAACATTCCTCCGTGGTTCCTGCCTGTGAGTTTCTGCCCTTACTTCTTTCATTAATGGACTATAATCTGAAAGAAGAAATAAACCCTTTCCTCCTCTATGTTGCTTTTGGTCAGTGTTCTATCATTAGCAACAGAAAGGAAACTAGAACACAGATATTAAACTCAAGTCTGGCTTGAGTTTACAATATACAGTATACAATAGAGGAAAACCAGTGGGGTGGCTTATTGGGTAAAGGTGCTTGTTATGCAAGCCTGATGACCTGAATTTGATCCCTGAGGCCCATGTATAGGGGTAAGGAGAAAACTGACTGCATAAAGTTGTCCTCTCTGATCTACACACACACACACACACACACACACACACACACACACACACAGAGAGAGAGAGAGAGAGAGAGAGAGAGAGAGAGAGAAGAGTCATACACGGACATACAATAATAAAGAGGATAGAATTTGGAATAAAGGAAGATAGTAATGGAAGGAATCTCATTAAATAAGAGACACTGGAGTCTAAAAACATCAAAAGATAAAAATTATGATAGTTCTTTTGTACGTCATGACTTTTGTAAGTTTTAGACATTACTTTAAACCAGTCATAAGAAAATACAAAAATATTCCTTTAATCACTCCCTCTGAACATCTTACCTTTGTCGTTGCCGTATTCCTGATAGAACCAATAGTGCAATTGCAACTATGACAATGCAAAATATCACACCAAATACAATAATCCAGACAGGCACAGATGGAGCCGTGGGGGGTGCAAGAGTGGAGGGGATTTTTAAAAATTCCAGAGTATGATCATCCAAAAAGAATGCGCCATTGATCCGGTTCCTATTCATTCTAAAATTTTAAAAAACAAATGAAGTAAGACAGAAATAAAAACATTAGAAACAAACTACAGGCCCATCTCTCCACCGATATAAATCATGACCTTTGAGCTCTGCACCCCACCAAGTTTACTTCTTGAGAGATATCATGTAGATTTGAATGAATAACAGAACTCTATTTAAGGTGGCTTATGTAAATACCAGACATTTCTTTATACTATTTTAAAAAGTGCTTCTGTACGACTACACACAATGGCCATTTAGGAGTCCAGTAGTCTAAAGGCTTATGAAGGCAAATGTGTTTGTTTTCCTAGGGGAAGGAAAGTCTACATATTGAGTGCTGCTAACAGTCAGGTTGGTAGTGAAGATTTCTTTAGCTGAAAAAAAAAGGTTCATTTCTATCTGGAATTTGCAAAACTAGTTGAAGAGAGTTCTTGGAGCCATTATTTTATTTATTTATTTGTTTGTTTGTTTGTTTAATGTGTGTATAAGGGAGGCTAAGTGTATTTATGTGCACCATGTGTATTCAGGAGCCCTCAGAGATCACACAAGGCCATCAGATCCTCTGGAACTGGATTTATAAATGCTTCTGAGCTGCTATATGAGATCTGGGAACCATATTTGGATCCCCTGCAAGAACAGTAAGTACTTTTAACCACTGAGCCATCTCTCCAACCCCTTGGAGCTATTTTATGGCCTTTACTGAATGCTCCTTTTACACAAGCAAACTTCATCTATACTTAAGAGTATCCCTGACAAATAGAAAACAGAACATAAGACTGGAGTGAAATAAAATTTCTCAGTAGCTGCATTTCTGTTGTTATTATTTTGCTTTGAGACAGAGTCTCATTATATAGCCCTTGCTGGCCCAGAGCTCACTATGGTCACTATAGACCATGCTGCCATTGAACTCACAGAGATCCATCTGCCTCTACACCCCCAGTGCTAGGATTAAAGACATGTGCCACCAAGCCCAGCTCTGATAGCTGTTTTGTTTTGTTAAGTGTAAAGAAATAGGAAGACAAATTGTAATAATTGTATATATCCCCATATATTGAATAAAATATAATTTCAACACATCAATATTTGGTTGATTTCTATTTTGTTTAATACAATTTGATATTTGGTGTGTTTTTCACTTTGTGTTCACCCCATTTGGACTAGCTATAATTCAAATGCTTGGTAGGCATATTTAGCTGGCAGCTTCAAGCCTGGGCAATCCTGGACGAAAGCAGTGGCTTGAGAATCTCTGCAGATCAACAGTAGGCCATCAGGAAAGATCTCCATCAGCAAACTGTGCTGAGGGCTGAGGATGTCAATCAGTGGTACATCACCACTCAGTATGTGCAAAGCTGAATTCCATCCCCAACACCACCGAAACTCACAAATCTATGCTCTGCCACTCACAAATCTATGCTCTGCCATGACCATTCATAAATATGAAAGAGAACTCCAGTAGCAAAGTGGCAATTTAAATATAATTTTAGCAAACAATAGAATGTTTCCTTTTTTTAATAATCTAATCTTTAAAAATCTTTGTGTGTTGAGAGAGAGAGAGAGAGAGAGAGAGAGAGAGAGTTTTTGTGTGTGTGTGTGTGTGTGTGTGTGTTTAGGAGTGTGAGTGCCCCAGGTACACCTGGAGGTTATTGAGAACAACCTCAGATGTCAGTCCTCACCATCTTCTTTGAAACAGGGTCACTTTGTTGTTCGCCACAGGATATGCCAGGCCAGCTGCCCCTGAGCTTCCCTAGATTTCCTTGCTTCTGCCTCCCATCTTGATATAGGAGCCCTAGGATGACTGACATGGGCCACTGTGCTGGTTTTATGTTGATTCTGGAGATGCAAATTCAGGTCCTCATGCTTCATGGCAAGCGCTTTATTTGCTGAACCATCTCCCCAACCCTCATAATCCAATCTTGATTAAGTATGAGAATGCAAACCTTTTCCCAAAATAATGAACATCATTGCTAAGCTATGACCAGAAGGAAAATGAAGTTTCTCCACACCCTCACCCCTTCTCCCTGCTTGATTAACCCTTTGCTGCTATCCTGGTCCACACCAGGAACATACTCTGTGGCCTCTCAGGTAGATTGGAAGTTGTAGTCAGGTACAGATAATATCACCTCCACCACTGGAAATCTTCCCTAGGGATCAGACATCCTAGATGTTTTGTAGCCAAGACCTGGGATGAATTAGTCCAGTCTTCATAATAGAGCTGTAACAGACACTTTAGAACTGGTTGCTCATGTCCACACCTCATTCCATATATGTGACTACTCTAGTACAGATTTTTAAATTACCATAAAGATGGCAACAAGTAGAGTGAGTATGATTATAGTATGTCATATGCATGTATAAAAATGTCCAGTGAAACCCATTACTTTGTACAATTAATACATGCTAATAAAGTTTAAGTCAATTTTTAAAAATCACTATGATATGATATGATATGATATGATATGATATGATATGATATGATAGCAACATATTTGGGTTTGGCTCTTCACTCTTTCTTAGTTAAGATTTAGACAACAGTTTCTAAATCACAGTGCAATTGACATTTGATGTCAGGTAATTTTTTGAGGGAGGTGCTGTCCTGTGCATGGCAGGGTGGATAGCAACATCCCTAGCTTCTTCCTGTTTAGTATGGGTGGTGCTTCCTTCTCCTCCAGTTGTGACAAGAAAAATGTGTTCAAACATTGCCAGCCATTTGTTTCCTTGAAGACAAATTGCTACTGGATGAAAATTACTCATCGACACTAATCTCTGATGAAAATGAACTGAATGGAACACTTGACACTTTAATCAATGCATCATGGATGGAGTGGAGTGATATTTCCTCAGTATCTATGAAAACAGTTGAGCTCATCAGTGACTTGATGGATCAGTAGACAGCATATGTGGGGATGATTACCTTATGGCCGACTGTACTTCAGCTGCAGGAAGAGTATGATTTTTGGAAGGGTCTGTGACCACAAACCAGAATGATACCCTCTGTGTTACGTTGCAAAGCAGGACATGGGAAATTCTGCAGAGATGGGGTAAATGTATTACAAGAATATCATCACAAATAGCAGGAAACTATTCACACTCTGATGTGATTAACATTTCATGAGGGATCTTAGATATATGTGGGAAGTCATTTCTACCATTGGAAAGAATGTCTTAAGAAGATAAAATTTCACCAGGTGATGGTGGTGCATGCCTTTGATCCCAGCACTCAGGCAGGTGAATAACTGAGTTCAAGACCAGAGTGAATTTCAGGACAGCTAGGCCTACACAGAGAGAGCAGAAAAAAAAAGAAGAAGATAAAATTTCACTGTCCGAATGGATTTAAAGTCTGCTTCAGAGGAGGAAGCACATGCCTAGTACTGCAAATTGGGCCAAGAACCCATGGCTAGGGAGCTCACAAGCCCCAGAGGTGAAGCTACTATTATTATTTTGCTAAATGGACAGAGTACCAACTGCTCTCTAAATTTTTGTCCGGATACCTGTAGATGAGTGCAGCTCTCAGACCTCACCAGAGAAGTTTCTTTGTGCAATGGATGGCTGTTGATGCAGAAACTCACAATTGGTTAAAGCATAGAGAATAAATATCAGTGGAATGCTTAGCCACGAGGGGGACATCTGTTTTACCCTCAACCCAGGGCTCAGGGACTATAGAGGAAGAAGGGGCAGAAAGACTGCAAGAGCCAGAGGTAAGGGAGGACTTTTGGACATGACAGGACTACTGTACTCACAAACTCACGATAGTATGTTTGCCTGCACATGAGTGCACAAGATTGAGCCAATCAGCCTTCTAGCACAGAGCAGGGAGGAGCTCACAAGCCCCTACCCCTAAATGAAGAGCTATTGACAAGTTTATGGCTTCGGGGGGGTCACTTTTCCTTAAGGCCTTGGTAGGTTGATCACACAGCAGTGGGTGCCTCCACACCCATGAGTGTACAGGCTACACAGACTGGACTTGGATTTAAGAGGACACAAAGTAGGGAAGGGGTGGGGATGTGGGGGTTGGTCTGGGAAGAGCTAGAGGGAGAAGCAGGGCTGGTGTAGTGGTGACAGTAATCAAAATACATTGTACAAAATTCGCAACGAAGCCAGGTGTGGTAGCGCAAGCCTTCAATCCTAGCACTTGGGAGGCAGAGGCAGGTAGATCTCTGAGTTGAAGGCCAGCCTGGGCTACAGAGCGAGTTCCAGGACAGCCAGCACTGTTACACAGAGAAACCCTGTCTCAGAAAAAAAAAATGAAAATTGTATAGAAAAGCCAATTATTTCAAAATCGTATACTCAGGGATCATTCCGTAAAGGATCTGCCACAAAAAAAGGTGTGATTTGTCAGTAGAGAGGATGAGAGATCCTTGTTCATTGCTAAAGTTGCTGCCAGCCTCCCTGCTTTCTCAGCATGGGTCCTCTGTCTCAACCACAGAGGCCTCTGTGTTTTCTCATCAAGTCTGCAGATGTCCTGGCCAGTCACCTGCCCAACAAATGTTGTAGCCTACTCTTCATTCGATGGTTGCTCTATCCCTACTTGTCTCCCGCTGTACCGGCATTGGGATCATCAAGCAGTGCCTTCCGAAAGTAGTTCCGAGGGCAAAGGTCACAAGAAGAGCAATCTGTTTTCACATCACCTTGAACAGGCTTCCAAACATATGGCAACAATCACCAGCAACTCTTGACCCTGTGGTCTTTCACCTGCAAATTGGAACTGTGACACCCTCTACTCTCTGTGTATGGGTTACCAATAAAAGTGCAAAGAAAAATGGCATTAGTGTTCAAAGAAATGAAAATCTTTACAAGGGGGATGAAAGCTGAAAATTATAGGAGGGGCCACAGAAAACCAACAAGGCTGGTCCTAAAACGTAAATCTTGCACGCTGTTAGCCATCTCCTAAAGGAGAAAATTGCAAAAGCGTGAACAGGTGTCATGACCATCCATCCCACAAGAGTGAGACACACATCAATCACCTTCGCAGAAAAGACCAGAAGCTTGCTTTTATTTACGAGAATATTCAAGCCTATAATGTTGGAAGCCAGCAGTCCTTCTGCCAGTAGCTATGTGTGGGAAGTTGTCTCTTTTCTTCCTTTCTGTGTCAGGTACAAAAGTAGAAGCAAGTGCCCCTCTATCCAGAGTCTGGGACCAGCAATGGAAAGTGCAGGGGATAAACTTCCTTTATCTTCCAGACAGCATCACTTCCAGCCCCCGCTGCTACACCTCAGATGGCCCCTTGCCATCAGGTACTAAGCTGAATGGTCAGGGGCTAAGGGCAGAGGTTCAAAGTGGACCCTTACCAGTCAGAGAGCAATGGCCTGGTATCAGCTAGCTCAGATACCGCCCATGCAGGTCCTAACAGTATAGGGTTATTTGTAGCCTTTATAAGCTAAGCCAGTAGTTCTCAACATGTGGATTGTGATCCCTTTGGGGATCGAATGACCCTTTCTGGTCACATATCAGATATCCTGAATATCAGATATTTACATTACAACTCACAGCAGTAGCAAAACCACAGTTATGAAGTAGCAACGAAAATAATTTTGTGGTTGAGGGTCACCACACATGAGGAACTGTATTAAAGGGTCACAGCATTAGGAAGGTTGAGAACCACTGATCTAAACAGAAGCAGCCCCTGATGACATTGTGTCTGTGGTCATGGAACTGGCCAGTCAGATAGGCAGAGGGTCCCTGGCCTCCTTCGTGTTTTGCTTGTGCCCTAAGCCCAACCAGCAGTTCCCCCAGTCCCATGTGCTTTACTGGCCAAGTCCTCAGATACGGGGAGGGAGACTACCTTCTCAAAAGCTCCCAAACCGCCCACGTCCCTCCTGAGATGGGCAACCGAGTAGGCACCTGCTCAGGCGCCTGGACACAAACCTAGCTGGGCAGAAGGTCTTGCAGTGGCACTTTGCCAGAAAGCAGGGACCCCCTCAGGCCCAGACCTCACTTCTGCAATCAGGACCTCTGATTCAAGGTTCACTTGCCTCAACTTCACCAGAGCACTCAGAAGGGGGTGCCCCCAGAGGCTGCCACTGCAGCTTCACCAGAGGACTGCTCGTGCTGGCCTTATGAGAAGGAAGCAGAGCCCCAAGAGCAGGCAATCTGCCCTCAAGCTGGTCACCAGAAATAGAGTGGCCTGACCCTTCCTGCCTAGGCTGAGGCCTCTGAACAGAAGCTCTGCTTCAGGACAAACATCTCTATGAGCCTTCCTTCAGCCTTCACTCGGCTGTCCAACCAGCTGCACATCCAGGATACCTTCTTCTCAGAGCTCCTACTGGACAGCTGAAAGCAGATTCAGTGTTGCCAGGGCCCTGGAGACCTAAAGAGGGCCACTGTCCCCTGAGCACACCCCACCCTACTATCCTCCTCTGCCTAAGAGAAAGTTATTGTCCTGCCTCTTCACGCTCAAGGCCCCAGCCCTTGTATCCCACTGACCTTTCCTAACTGTAGGGTTGGTGGGCCTCACAGGAAACCTTCCCTTGCCCCAAGGAGCCCACAAGTTTTGCTGTTATCTAAACCTTGCCTTTCCCCTGACAACCCACTCCTTCCATCTGTCTGGGACCAAACACCCCATGTGCCCACTTTGTGTAATTAATTGTTTGTTCTTATGGAGTAATAAGAGTTTAATTATACTCGAGTTTATCATCTTTTTCTGAGATTATCATTTCTTTCTCTTCAGGACACACCACGGTTTATGCTAGTGGCACTGTTGAGGCTTGGGGCCAGATTATATATTACACCTTATAGGAAGCAGCATCCTTGGGCTTTCAAGCAGTAGGCAACAGTAGCGACAACCAACAGTATCCCCAGGCATTTCAATAATCATTGGGGTAAGAACCCAAAAATAGATAAGTAAATAGATATGTAATAAATAAGTAAGTAAATAAATAAATAAATAAATAAATAAATAAATAAAATAGTGAAGCACTGACTGAGAACTACAAACCAATTCTGACCTCTATTGACCTCACTAATAATCAAAACATGTAAAATGTTTTTTAAATGAGCTACTTTAAATTTTTCAAATTGCTAAACATTTTTAAAAGATGTGTTTAAATTTTTTATGTGTCTGTACGAACGTATGTACCTGTGAACAGGTACCTTTGAAGGCCAAAAGATGGTGTCCAATCACCTGGAACTGGAGTTTCAGGCACTTGTGAGCTGTTAGGAAAACTAATGCAGGTCCTGGAAGAGTGGAAAATGCTCATAAGTGCTGAAACATCTCTTCAACCTCCTCCCCAAATTCAAATTTAAATAATACCAAGGACTGGCAAGGTGCATAGAAATGAAATCCCAAGAAGCCAATAGGTGAAGCCAGTCTGGATCATTAATTGGAAGGATTTTCTAGAAGATAGAGTGTAGCTACCAGAAATTCTTGAGTGCAGACACAATAAACAGGGACACTGATGAGGATAGTCTTTGTAGCACTCTTCCTTGAAGCAGAGAATTGGAACAATGTAAATGTCTGTCAATAAAGAGGAATGGATAAAATAAATATGGCACGTGCTATCAAAGGAATATTATCCCATATACTACTAGAAAGAAATAACTCAGCACAATCAAGCCAGATAATTTTGTTACAGGGAAGGGGTACATATTCTCTTAGCAGCAAATTTGGCCTCTACCCAGCCTCCAGTTTTGATGATCAAAAATGTTTCCAGATATTGCA
Organism: Neotoma lepida; assembly: GCA_001675575.1. Lineage (NCBI taxonomy): Eukaryota > Metazoa > Chordata > Mammalia > Rodentia > Cricetidae > Neotoma > Neotoma lepida. Next base: position 3,548,232 of record LZPO01057484.1, read on the forward strand.
AAACATCCTCTGAAGGCCAAAATAATCACTTGGTAGAAACCACTGAAGTAAGAACTGCATATTTTTAACAAAAGGATGGGGGCTAGAGAAATGGTTCAGTGGTTAAGGGCACTTGCAACTCTTCCAAAGACTGGAGATCAGTTCAGAGTCTACATCAGGCAGCTATGACTCCAACTCCAAGAAATCTGGTGCCCTCTTCCGGCCACTGAGGGCACACACATATAGATAAATAAATCTTTTTTTAAAGATGTAGTGGTGATGCATGCCTTCTTTAATCTCAGGAGGCAGAGGCAGGTGGATCTCTGAATTCGAGGCCAGCCTGGTCTACAGAGAGAGTTCCAGGACAGCCATGACTACACAGGAAACCCTGTCTCGAAAAACAAAAACAACGAAAAAAAGAAAGACAGAAAGAAAAAGAAAGGCTTTTATTGCAACTAAATACAAATCCTATATTTCCAAATTTTAAATATGGATGGGTTTAGTGGAACCATGTGAGTTTATTTTCGCAATCATTCTGAACGATACTTGATTGATTTTCTTTTAAGTATTTTGACAGCATGTATGTATGTGTGTACTGAAGAACCAGCTTGTCTCCATCTTAGACTTCAAGGCCATCTTATCGTAAAGGCAAACTAGGTTCATTCCTGTTTATGATTAAATCTGTTTCTCAAGGATTGGACTGTGCCCCACCTGTAACCTTCAGTACAAATGATTCTGTACTGCCTGTTCCAGGAATGGCAACCATGCCTTTGTTTCAAATGGTTATATGACCACCTATGTCTACCTTGATATGACTACCTGTTGTTATGACTATCTTGTTATGCCCACCTTGCAACCATGTCATTGTTTCAGGAGGTCATTAGGACTAACTTGTTATGTTAATGTTCTGCTCCTGTAACCCCACCAATTTTGCCCGTCAAATCCCCATTTGGAAATCCCCTACCCCTGAGCTACAAAAGCCTTGTCTTCCTCGCATCCAAGGATGACCTCTAGAACCCCGCCTAAGGGCGAGGCAGCCCATGTATGTGAATTTTTTTAAAAAGCTTGCTTTAATTAATTTGGCCTTGACGATTTGGGTCAATGGTCTTTCTCCTCCCATGCAGATCCTGGTGCCCATGGTGGTCAGAAGAGGATATCAGGTTCCCTGGAACTGGAGTTATGGATAGTTGTGAACTACCATGTGGGTTCTGGGAACTGAACCTGGGTCCTCTACAACAGTAATAAGTGTTCTTAACCACTGAGTCATCTCTCCAGCCCTCGACCATTGATTTTTATCAGTGAATTATATTAACATCTACAAGAATGGTTTCTTTCAGCAACTCACTAAAAAGAAGCCACAAGTGTTCCAGCTCCTTAAATGTATGAAACGCTGGCCTGAAAGCAATTCTCTGCAAATTGGCTCCATAGCTATTTCTCGTCAATAAGCCCAGACAGAGCCAATGGGTGGTAAGAATTAGGCTCTTGTTTCTGAAAGTCAGGACTAAAAGTGAGCTGGGCTGCAAGCACGAGACAGGTAATCCCCTTACCTTTCCATGGAAACAACAACACATTGTTCCTTTTTAGGTCACAAGACTTATCCTTGGATAGTTAAGTAGAGCAAGAAATTCATTACAAGCTCTATGCTACTTAGAAAGAATGCTTGCAACAGACTTCTACTTATATTGCTAAAAGTGAGAAATTATCTTAAAAGTCTTGTTTGTGTAATATGTAGTCAAATGTCTATTGGCCTGAAAACTAAACTTCTAACTAGATTATAGTTTCCTTGAAAACAACTTAGAACACTTTGGAATTCCTGTTGCAGTAAATCTGGCTTAAATGATATTGGAAACAGGCAGAACCTGTGTCCCAGTCAAGCCCAAACACCTAGCCTCAATAAACCAGTTAAAGGAGTCTAATTAAGAGTGGAAAGCAGAAAGGGGGATTTAGTTTACATGGCCACACTGGAAAAGAGACAAAGAGATCCAGGGAAACCCGAAAGTCCATCTTGGGGACCCTAAAGTGAGATCAAAGTTTAAATAGAGGGCCAAGGATATGCACATCCAACAGTCTCTGTCAAGGTGTGGTCCCGCCTATTATTGGCCCATCTTTGTCTGGGCTTCAGTCTCATCCTCTAAGATGACAAATAGTTCAAACTGTGTAAAATCTCTTTCCAGAAGACAGGTTTCCCCTCAACTGGTACCTTTTCCTTCTCCCAGCATGAGATTCCCATTTCTTTTCCTTTTTCTTTTTTTCTTTTTTTTTTTGGTTTGGTTTATTGGGATAATGTTTCTCTGTGTAACAGCTCTAGCTATCCTAGAACTCTCTCTCTCTAGACCAGGCTGTCCTTGAACTCACAGAAATTCTCCTGCCTCTGCTTCCTGGGAGTGCTGGGATTAAAGGTGTGCACCACCACCACCCACAGCCCCAAATTCCCATTTCTTGGAGGGGGGGGACACATTGTTTAGTCAGGTAATCAATTTGAGAGGCACAGCTATCTCTTGAGAATGTCATTACTTCTGTCAGACCTACTACAAGTTCACAGCAGGCTTTCAGGACAAGACACTTTTGTGGCTACCACTACAACAATGTGCTTCCTTAGGCTGACCCCACAGGCCAAAGGAAGAAAACTGTGTTCCTCACACTGTCACCTTTGGTCTTCACAGAAAAACCTTCATTGATCTAGTTTTATACTTTGGGAAATTTACGATGAGCAATAGAAACTTCCATATAGCCTGGGTGTCCGTTGAAAACTGAAACACCTTTCAAATAAACTACATCTGATATGCATAGACCACCGAAATATCCCAGGTTCTAAAAGAAAACTTTCTGAAAATGAATACCTCAGATCCTGAAATGTTGCAGAGCTCATCACTTTTGCCCAAGAACAAAGTCATGAACCAGATGAAATGTAGGCACGTGGGGGAAGTCACAGTGCCAGAAAAGTACAGAACTTGCTGACAAGGAGAGCTAGTAAACAAAAGAGACACTCAATTTAGCACTGCGAAATAGTAAGCGCTTTCTTTCCTTTTGAACTTTTGTAATGCAATCACCTGGTTTTTATTTAGATCTATTTTTATTTTTAATTGTGTGTATGTGCATATGTCTATGTGATTATTGTTCACATGTATGCAGGTGCCCCCACAGAGTCCAGAATAGAGCATCGGATCCTCTAGAGCAGGAGTTATAGGAAGTTGTGGGCTGCCCTTTGTGGGAGCTGGGAACTGAATTGATGTATTCTGCAAGAACAGTGTATGCTTTCACTGCTGAGCCCTCTATCCATCTCCCTTAATTTTATTTTTAAAAATTGTAATGCTAGGGAAAATGGGAGGGAGTTAATGATGGATGGATATGATCAAAATACAGTGTATAAATATGTGAAATTTTCAAAGAATAAATTAAAAATGTCATTAAAGATATTTTCTTTAAAATTTGATAAAGAATTAAGAGAATTTAGGGCAAAATTTTGTTTTTCTATATACTTTCTTAAAGAAAAAAACTTTTGTGAATGTATTATTTTCAAGTATACATGTGTGGGAATTGAGGAGCTAGCTTAGTTGTTAAAGTGCCTATCACACAATCACGGGAACCTGAGTTCAGGTCTCCAGCACCCATGGCAAAGCTGGGTGTGATGGCATGTGTCCGTAACTCTAGTGCTGAGAGAATGGAAGAAGCAGAGAAACAAGTGGATCTTGGAGTCTGCTGGCCAGTCTAGCCAATCCTTGGGCTCCAGGCTCAATGAGAGATCCTGTGTCAAAAAACAAGGTGGAGAACAAGAGAGGAAGATACCTGACCCCGGATTCCACACATATGTACACACTGAGACAGGGCTTCACTATGTAGTCCTAGTTGACCTGGAACTCCTTATATAGACCAGGCTGACCTCAAATTCACAGAGACCATCTGCCTCTGCCTTTGGAATACTAGGATTAAAGGTGTGTGCCATTATTCGAAGCTTCCTTTTCATTTTTTATACTCACATCAGATATTGGAAACCTGAGAGAAATCAACTGATAGTAATCCTCTTCTCCAGGCTCTGAATTATTGTAGAAGTTGGACTTTTTAGTAAAGCAGTTGAGGGATGAGGATAAAAGGTCTAGTTGGAGGCTATTTAATCCCAAGGAAAATTTTCTTCCTAATCTTAAAAAGTCCTGAAATAAAGTCAGAAGGGGATGGTGCATGCCTATAATTCCAGTACTCAGGAGGCTGAGACAGAAGGATCAGGAATTCAAGACCATCTTCAGCTACGTAATGAATTCAAGGCCAGCCTGGACCATATGAGACCCTGTCTCAAAACAACAACAACAAAAATCCTGAAATGAAATAAGTTCAACAATAACTGTCTTTGGTAGTGCTGAACTGAGACAGGTAAAATCACGTGCTTGGGCAATACCTAAGATACTCAGCAGGCTGTAAAATGTGGCACCTACCTATCCAAATGCTCCTTAATTGTACACAGCAAGCATGGCCTGACAGTTCTACTAGGAAGCCGCACCAGGGAAGCCTGGTGGAGGCAGACAGGGAAAGCTTGCTCCCAGAGAAATGAGAACCCATGTTCATATAGTCCATCCAGCTCACCAGTCATTTCACCTCTCAACAGGAGGCAACTGAGGCAGGGAGTAGAGAGCACCAGGAGTGGTAACCTAATCACTAGTAGAAAAGGGAAGAAGCACTGAAACAGAAATGATTCCTCCAGAAGAATTGGGAAACAGACGTAAAACTATAAAAACTGCCCAGGCATGGTGGCAAGCACCTTCAATCCCAGAGAGACAGGGCAGACAGATAGATCTCTGTGAGTTCCAGGCTAGCCTGGCCTACCTACATAGCTACAAGGACATAGGACAGCCAAGGCTACATCATGAGACCCTGTCTCAAAAAAAGCCCCTATTAATAGTTTATACTAAGTACTTTTAAGAAAATTAACAAGATATTCTGATATATACCGATGTGGGAATAGTCTATCCAGGTTTAGGTTACTTTTTAAAGGAGAATAGATTTCTTTGGTATTACCTAGCTCTCTGCAAGAAAAATTATATGTGTGCACTGGAAATGCAGAAAGCTTATGACATAAAAGACATACAACTATAATTTTGATCATGGTCATTAATAGTCAGATCACCTGGTGAACAAAGGGAATATGACATAAACTATAAGCTGTGCTCCATTGCAAAAAGTTCTTTTAAATGTTCTAAAAAATGCAGGTCCCAGGCTGGGCATGGTGTCTCATGCCTGTTACCCCAGCACTTGGATGGCTGAGGCAGAAGGATTACCACAAGTTCCAGACCGGCCTAGGCTCCACAGGAAGTTCCAGGCCAAGCAAGATTACATAGAAAGTCTCAAAGCAAAGCAAGGGCTGGAGAGATGGCTAAGTGGTTAAAGACACTTGCCGACAAGCCTGAGGTTCAGAATTTGACCCCCTGAACCCACAGAGTAGAAGGAGAGAACCAACTGCCACAAGATGTCCTCTGGCTTCCACTTGCATGCCATGATGCACACACACAAAATAAATAAGTAGATAAATAATGAAATAAACAGAAATACTGGTCCCTTAAATCTGGGGGTTACTAAGTTATTTTCAAGATGGAAATTTGAAAGAATGCATTATCTCAAACTTGAGATCTCATGCTGTTGGCTTACTCTGTTGTTTCTCTGTTGGGGACTTTCCTCATGGAGAATGCCACCATTGCTCTGAAGAGATATTCTTCATCTGTGTCCCAGACATACTGAAAGAAAAGGGGAAAAAAGTATAAGTGAATAGGGTGGGGAATGAACTGTCCATTTGGTGGTGTGGCCCATCATCCTCCTTCTTCTTTTCTTTCTCTCCCCCCTCCATATATTTCTCATGCACTAGAGATCATGGCAACTCACATTCTTAGACATTCTATAATTCCAAGTTGGCGTGTTTCCTGTTGCACTCTTTTCTTGATCCTGCAATGCCACTAATCTATCAACAAACTTGATATTTCTACAACTCATCCTGGTATATCATGAGAACATTGCCAGGATTTGGGTTCATACTGAGATGGAAAAACTATGTTATCATTACTGCTCTTGCCCTCTTTGGATGGTAATGAAGGAACTGTAGATAAAACTAGATGACCCTAAACAACAGCAGAAAATGTATTTACCTTCTCTGGACAAGAAAGATATATTCTTTTTTTCCTAAATACCTTCATAATGTCTGTATACCTTGTATTCTTTTTAAATTTTTAATTTAATTCTATTTGCATGGGTGCATGTGTGGTGTATGTGTATGCATGTTTGTGTTTGTGTACACATGTATGCAGGTACACTTGCCCATACATGCAAATAAGGCCAGAGGTTGTAGATGTTGAGCGTTTTCCTTTATTGCTCTCCACATTTTTTTGTTTGTTTTCAGACAAAGTCTCGATATGTAGCCCTGGTTGGCCTGGAACTCGACATGTAGACCAGGCTGGTCTCCAACTCAGAAATGAGCCTACCTTTGCCTCCCAGGTGCTGGAACTAAAGGTATGTGCCTCCTTACCTGGCTCCACCTTATTTTGAGACAAGGTCTCTCTCTCTCTGAACCTGGAGCTTCCTGCTTTGGCTAGACTGATCGGCTAGAAAGCCCAAGGGCCTCCTGTCTTTGTCCCGAGCCCCAGCCCTGAAGTTATAGACATCTATCACAGCACTAAGCTTTTTTGTGGGGCTGCTGTGGATCTGACCTCAGGTCTTCATGGTTGCACGGTAGGTTCTTTACTAACTGAGCCATCTCCCTAGCCCCATAGATTAAACAGTAGTATTGAAACTTTCTTCATTCACTGCTACTTTACCCCTTTCTTTTAGCCCTGTCTAACATCGCTGCAGTAAAATGCCATCAAGAAGAAAACTTAGTCTCTTTTTATGTCACATGCACACAATAAGTGTTGCATTTTAATGTCAACCTCAGACATTACCCGAAATACTCTTTCAATCTGGTTTTCCTTTTTCTGAAACAGGGTCTCACTATATTGGCCAGGCTGGTTTTGAACTCCTAGACTTAAGCAACCCACCCACCCCAACCTCCCAAGTACTGAAACTAGACATGCATATCATCATGCCCAGCTACCATCCTTCAATCTTTGAAAAATATTTTATTACATTTGTACTTATTTACTTTAAGTGTGGTTTTGTGTACATGCACACATGTGTAGAAGTCAGATCATTTGGGGTAATTTGGGATAATTTGGGGCATCAGTTCTCTCCTTCCACCATGTGGGTGGGTCCTGAGGATTAAACTCTGGTTATGTGGTTTGATGCCAAGTGCCTTTACCTACTGAGCCATCTTACTGACCCCTCCTTCTATATTTTAAAGTGAACTTGAAAAAAAAATATTATTTGAGAAGTTTGTACAAGAGTGTAACGTGTTTTAATTAAATCTACTCCTTCTTCCTTCCAACACCCCAAATAGCCTCACTTTTCCCTACTTCGTATTAACTTTTTCTTTGATATTATACTCTGAAAGTTTATAAAGTATTAACTATTTCAGGGCATAGATCTAATTATATTTTCTTTTTGGTTTTTTGAGACAGGGTTTCTCTGTATAGCCCTGGCTGTCCTGGAACTCACTCTGTAGACCAGGCTGGCCTCAAACTCAGAGATCCACCTGCCTCTGCCTCCCAAGTGCTGAGATCAAAGGTGTGAGCCACCACTCCCTGGCAATAGATCTTACTTTTTAATGATATAGTCTAATAAAATAATTGAGCACAAAATATAAACAAAAACTGGTCCAGTTAAAATAGCAGACAAACATTATTCAGGGCTGGGGAAATAGCTTGGTTGGTAGAATGCTTGCCTTTTGTTCATGAGGTCCTGGATTTGATCCCTGGCATCACAAAAACAAGACAGCAACAACAGAAAGCCTGTCCACTTGCCGAATGGTGGCACAGGCTCACAATAACCTTAGGACCCAGGAGGAAGGGCTAGGAGATTGCAAGCTCAAGGGCAGCTTGGTCTACATAAAGAGTCCCAGGCCAGCCCGAACTGCATATTGAGACCTTGTCTAATAAAAATTATACATATAAGGCTAGAGAGATGATGGCTCAGCAGATAAGAGTACATACTGTTATTCCAGAGGACCTGAGTTCAGTTCCCAGCACCCATATCAGGTGGCTCATAATTACCTGTAACTCCAGCTCTGGAGGATCTGACACTGTCTTCTGATCTCCATGGACACCCACAAACACACACACACACACACACTACACACACACAGAAACACACATAAATAAAACTAAATCTTGATTTTTAAAAAATAAGTATAAATATATATTACATGTGTATATAATTTTATATACAAGATTACAAATGTGTATACATTTATACACATACATAGGAAGCCTGGTTGTGAGGATGTAGGGATGGGGAAGGAGCCTACTCATATATAAACGAGAATGCCTGTGTACCAAACAAAGATGAAGATGCTAGCCAGAACTTGCCAGAGCATGGCTTTAAATTGCATTTGGGATCTTGGAGAGGATTCCTTAGTGTCTCCTACAAAGTGACCATGAGCTCTGTCAACAAGAGTACATTTAGGTCATGGAGTAAAGCTCCCAGCTACTGAGATCAGGAAGGGACTAACTAGTGTTACTTTGTGTTGAGTGTTGAGCCCTCGGAACCAACCTGAGAGGAGGAAAAGGCTAAAAGCCTGTGAGATCCCCCATGTCACATTTCTGCTACATTGTTCAAAGCGTTTCAGAGATGGTTTCCCGGCAAAGCAAGCAACACATAATAACAATCAGAAAAAAATGTACAACTGAGGAAAGGAGAAGGAAAGAGTAACTAAGAGTTACAGTCCTGGCTTAACGCCCAGAGACCAAAACAGCACTCGAAAGAGACATGGACAAGAAGGCTGGGGCACTTTCTATGCCTGTTGTCCAGACACTTGGCACATAGACACCTAAGTATATGAAACTGAATGTATTGTTAGGGTCCACTTGTGACTTCACAGACCACGTGGTACATATTAACTGCATGTATTTACCTGTCATCTCGGGTTCCTTGCTTCCTCATTTCAATAACAGTTATACCCAGGCCCTAAGTCTCCTGGGTCACTTTACTTTCTGCCTACATCTAAGGACATCGAAACCTCACATTTTAGTTGAATGATTAAAAATAACAAGAAAGTCACAAAACAAGGCTTGTCGTTTAAGTATAAATTCACAATGCCCGACCCTCAAATTACCTGCTCACCTCTTAGAGTTCTCCTTAAGTTCTTTGTCTCAAGACAATTGTCTGTCCAAACACTGCTTCAAAGCGCCTACACCCCTCCCCCAATCAAACACTTTCCCTGCTACCTTGACTCTCCCTGGGTACTTTGGGTTTTGTAGTCCCCCACAAGCCTGAGAGCTGAAGACTGAACCTGCGGCCTTTCACTTGCTTGGCAAGCACTCTACCACTGAGCTAAATCCCTAACCCCTGGTTTTGTCATTTAGAGATAATGTCTCAGCTTATCAATTTAAACTGCCTCCTCCTCCTAAAACAAAGAAACAAAACTTCCACCACCGCCACACATCCCAGCCACTTCCTCTCCTCAAGTGCCAGACATTTCTCTCCTGATAATGGCTAATCCCCACACTGGTGCTAGGAATGCTTCTCGCCTCCTCCCTTCTCGGGCTTCTCAGGCTTGAAACAGCATCAGTGTCTTCTGTGTACTCAAGGCCAGCTGGGGCCTGTCCACTGCCTTTACCCATGCTCAACTTGTTCCCACTAAAACAATGGCAAAACCCCCTGGCTCTGCCTCATCTTCCGGCTTAGCTCTCTCCAACCCTTCCCAGCCAGAGATCTTGTTTTCTCTTTCTTTTGACTCAGGCTCTCGTGTATCCCAAGCTCACTGTGTAATGAAGAATGACTGTGAACTTCTGATCCTTCTGCCTTCACCTCCTGAGTGCTACCAGGCCTGGTTTATGGGGAGTTAGAGATGGAACCCAGGGCCTCACGCATTCTAGGCAAGCACTGTACCAACTGAAGTACAACCCCAGCTTCCTGCCCCAGCAAAAGTTCGTAGAGAAGTTTTACCTATACTTTTCTGTGTGTTCATCCCCAAAGTAGCCTACTTATTTTAACCCCCTCCAATATCTGACTTTCAGTTCCACCACTTTACAAAAACAGCCCTCTTTAAATTCCTCATCGACCTTCATATTACTTCACACAATGAGCTGGGCCTCTCAACAGCCTTTGATGCTTTAAACAGTACCCTGTATCTTGAAACAACTCCCCATCCCCCACTCCCCCACTCCGAGCGGCCATAGCACTATTTCCCTTCTTTTTCAAGGTCCTTAAATGCCATGTTCTTCCTCCCAGCTTCAGTTCCAGACATCGCCTCTCATCCTTCATGCTCACTAAGCTCCTTCTTGTGACAATTGCTATGTTCATATGTGATGGCCCTCTGCCCTTCCTTCTTCTCTCCCCTCGTGTCTGTCCGTGGTTACTTCAGACATTGCAGAAGTGTCTGGTACTGAGGTTCCTGCTAAGGCCAGAGCCCCTGTATATCTCTCCCTCCTGTACTGATTCTCAAGACAGCATATTTGCATTTGGCTTACTGAGTATTTAATGGACAAGTTATTCTCTCACTTAATAAGCTCCGCAGGGCACAGAGAAGCCCAGTGTCAGCTGCCATTGCATCCCCAGCACCCAGCCAACTTTAAGGATCCTGGGATAAGAAATCTTATATACTGGTAGGGAGCAGAGTCTCTGCAGTCAAACTAAACTGCCTGGATTTGAATCTCACTCCTGCCATTTACTGGCTTGAGATCGTCAAAAAGTCACACATGTCTTCGGGCCTGTGTTTTGTCACTCCTCCCACGAGAATGAGAATACCTGTACTCAAGAGGGTAACGGCTCAGTAAGCTGCTAGAAGTCAAGTACTTAAAAAAGTCCGCGCTAGAAAGTCAAACAATGTCTTAATGTTTGTTATCATAACAACTGTTACTTATCAGGATAATGAAAAATAAGGCAACTGATTGGTCAGCAAATAGAATACCTCTGAATTCCTTTAGCAATCTGGGTTTTGTTTGATTGTTTGTAGTATGAAGCATTAATATTACCTACTAGTTTAAAATAAAATGCAGACCACGCTGGGAAACTGACACTGGAATTAGACAATACCATCTTCTTAATTCAATGACCTTTCTTATTCTTCCACCTCCTATAAGGCTCTGTGAGGATTTTTAACTTCTGTGATTTCATAAGCACAATTTCCATACTGTCACCTTCACAGCTTGGAAGAATGGAAGCTTTGCCTAGAACTGGAAAATTTTGTACTGTGAAATATTTTTATGTTGGTAGCACAAGTCTTTCTTTTTGATGACTAGAAAACAGGCTGCTAAAATTGAAACACCCACAACAGTGAAGAGTAGACTCAACCTGGACATACACACACCTTCATCAGACCAGACAGACCCCTTTGCTCCACATTACTGGATTGAGAGGTTCAAGTTTTCAAAACTGTTTTACGCAACACAATTTTTCCCACCTATTTTCAGTCACTCACTACTGATCAAGTACTGTAAGCAAACCCATTCTGTCAGTGAGTCCCATTTTACTGTAATCTAGCTTTGGGAAAAGATCGAACGTGAAGACTCCAGAAAAGGTCACTATGCAGAGAAGCCATTTATTTGAGAAAGCCTGGCGTTATTAGAAAAACAGAATCTGAAATGAACCGGCAGGTGTTCCACTTACTGCTTTATCTCCAAGAGCGCTTCTGATGCTAAGTCTTACTTTAAAGGCATTTTCTGCACCTGCCAGAGTGGGGTAAAACAACAAAGAGCAGTAAATTAGGATAAACTGAGAAAACAGAGTCTGATAAATCCTAATGTTTAATACAGCCCAGAACATAACAAAGAACTACAATTGATCTGCCCCAGTACCCCTGCAACTCTAATGCAAATCATATCAAATCATTTACATTTTCCTTTTAAATTCCTAAGATTCATAGGTTCAACTTCCAATTCACAGGTCTGCAGACTTAGAAAAAAAAAATCATTTGGTTGTTTTTCACTCAATGACTTCACAAGCATTTAGGAAACTGTTAATTTATTTTTTAAATTTCAACGCTACTTACCTGGATGACAGAGTTCAGCATGAATAGCGGTCACCAGGAAAAACAGCGGCCACAACATTCTTTCAGAGTCGAAAACAGAAGACAAACTGAGAAAAAAAATCCACTCTCCACTTAAAGCTGCTTTAACTACTCTGTGACCCGGATTAGGGTATCAGAGAACTCAGCGAGCCACCATCTAAAAGGTTTAATAATTAACACTCATCAGTTGGGTTAATACTTCCATAGAAGCGGACCATCTCCTGTCAGTTATTTACGAAAATCCATCTGGGAAACAGATTAGTTGTTTTTTTCCCCCAAACTCTACCTCAGAAGAATGTTTCCTCTGCTGACATAATCAGAATCCTCCCCCACGCCTCCTGTAGTTGTCTGCTTAAGCTAATGGTGGAGAGCAGTGAGTCCTCCCGGGAGGTTTTCTTTGGCATAAACTTTGTGCCCTTTCAGACTACTCTGATTCACAGTTAGGCTATCATATTTGGGAAACAAATATAACTCCTTTTCATCTCTGGTGAGGAAAGGACACACTTCTTAGAATGTTGGTTCGTAAACAGTCCCCAACAAGGAGACGGTTGTGTTGAACTCTAAGGTCTGGCTGTTGTCTAAAACTCAACATTAATGATACGAAGCCTTGCTGGCCAATATGATGATCACTAGATGATGATGATGATGATGACGACGACGACGACGACGACGACGATGATGATGATGATGATGATGATGCCACCACTGACAACGCTCTGTCCTGGTGCCACTAGGTACAAGTGAATGTTAACCTCTTAAAAGGGGGCTAGAACCGCTAAGAAACTGTAATTTAATTTAGTTTAAACTGCCACATAGTGCTAGTGACTACATTGTTCAGTGCAACTATTTAACAGTGACTGAGAGCTGCTTATTGTAAGCTAGGCTTCCTGGATAATTTCTCAAATCCTCACAGTGGTTACAACCATCTCACATATGAGGTACCGGAGGACTAGGTGTTAAAGTCACTGGCAGCAATGGAATGAGTGGAACGGCTGTCCCTTTCCCAGCTATCCTGACCTACCTTGAAACTTGTCACCATCATACTGAGCCAGTGTCCTAATAGGTCAAGTCCTATTAAAGCAAGCTCTAGACCTAAAAAGTCAAAACTGAAATTACATGCAAGCCCTGAGATACTCTGGAAATTGAGCTACAGGGATGAGAAGCTCTCCCCGGGTGGCATCCCACCAACAATGCCAGTAGAAGTCCCCTGGCTGGGCTTTCCTCTCTCCCCTTATGGCACTTCCTTCCTGGAAAGTCATGAATGGGAAGATGAGATTGCATGGCTCTGATGTCAAATAGGACATTTGGGTTTTAAAGCATCAAAGTAGAAGCTATGAGCGGGGACACTTCTGTAGCACTTTGAGAGACATAGTAAGGGTGGGATTTTGTTGGAGATGGCCCCTGTCTGTTAGCTCAACCCATAAGGAAGGCTTTTACCATCTGCTACACCTTGGCACTGAGAGGAAAAGCTGTCCCAGAGGAAGAGGTGGCCAGCCCAGCCGTTCTAACAATGTCACTGTTAGATGCAATGAAAATGTCCCTAAGGAAAGAGCTGACCTAACTACTCCCACCCTGAAAACAATAGATGAAGTTACCTTGAGAAGGAAAAGTCAATACACAGAGAGAGAGATTTAACGAAGACTTCAATCAGGGCACAAAGGCGTGTTGGACACACAGATATCTGATTTAATTTGCTTTTAGTCTTGCATTTCATAAAAGTAATAAGTTCCTATATGTTCTTACATGGATGTGACTATGATTGCAGTCAAAGTAACACTTAAAATACTGAGTCTCCAAAGAGAAAAAAAAAGTCTTCTCTGATTGCTTCTCAGTGGTCTTTTTTGTCTCATGAATATGTATACCCAAGGGCACTGCATTACACACACATGGTGTACAGACATATACGCAGGCAAAACACTCATACACATAAAGTAATAAAAAGAAGAAAATATGGAGAAGCAAAAAGAAAGGTTTTTAAAACACCTAATACCACCACTATGAATGATTAATGCTGAGATATTTTAATAAGTGGCACACATTTTACTTAGCTTTGAACCTT
>LZPO01057484.1:3565135-3576254 GCA_001675575.1 Neotoma lepida
GGGCAAGGGGTGGAGGTTGAGAGTGTAAAGGAGTGGGAGGTTCGAGCAGGAACAGGGACAGAGAGAGAGAGCAAGGAAGGAGATAACATGATAAATGGGGAAATCACGGGAATAGGGAGAAACAGAGTGCTAGGGAAGTCCTGGAGAGTCCACAGAGATGAACCCACCTTAGACCACTTTTTTTTTGAGACAAGATCTCTCTACGTAGCTCTAGCTGTCTTGGAACTCACTGTGTAAACCAAACTGGCCTCGAACTCACAGAGCTCCACCTACCTCTGTCTCCCGAGTGCTGGGATTAAAGGCGTGTGCCACCACACCTGGCACATTATTTAAACTTTTAAACAAACTGTGATTTCAACTTCAGTTTTAGCATTGATAGTTTATCCTAGAGGACTTTTAAAAATATTAATTTTATTTATAATGATGTTTCGTGTATGTGTCTGGGTGTGGATGTGTACACCTGAGAGCAAGTACCCGAGGAGCACAAATTAGAGCTCTCTTGGAGCTGGAGTTCTGGGTAATTTTAAGCAAGCAGATCTGAGTGCTGGGCCCTAACTCTGATCCTCTGCAAGAACAGCAAGCACTCTTAACTGCTAAGCTAGCTCTCCAGTCCCTCTCCCCAATAGGGCTTGTTTTGTTTTGTTTTGAGCTTACTTTCTTTGTAGAATATCATGTTCTCAAGCACCATGGCTTGAAATACTTCCCCCCTTGCCCTTACAACATCATCTTGAAAATGATAAGAAAGACTTCTAACACTTCCTATGTTTCTGCCACTGAGCTCTATTCTAGCTCTTCTTTTTTTTTCAAATTTTATTTTTATTTATTTATTTATTTATTAGAACAGGGTCTCACTGTGCAGCATTGGCTGGCCTGGAACTCACTATGTAGACCAGGAGGGTCTTGAACTCACAGAAATCCACCTGCCTTTGCCTCCTAGGTGCTAGTATTAAAAATATATGGTCTCTCTTTTTCCCTTTTTTAAATTTATTTTTAATTTGAGACAGGGTCTCACTAACTAGTCCAGGCTAGTCTTGAACTCATTATGTAAACCATTCAGGCCTTGAACTTTCATTCCTCCTGCCTCGGTCTCCTAAGCAGCTGGAGTTACAGATCAGCACCACCAGGCCTAGGTAATATATCCTGTTTATGCTTTTTATTGTGTGTATCAATTTCTCTCATTTTCCATTGAACTTAACAGAGATTTACCTATTAACGTAATTTTAGAAAGAACAAGATCATTGATCTAGTTTTCAATTCCATTTTGAATTCTGATTCATTAGCAGTTTATAATTTGTTAAGCCCTTATTTCTATGGCCATTATATGTCTTTTTTTTATTTTTCTAATCCTTGAATTGGTTAATAAGCTCATTTATTTTTAATCTTTCTCAGTTCATAATGATTGCAAAAATATAAGATTATCAGTATCCTTGGAGTATTATTCTGGCTATATGACCTAAGATATACTGATTACATTCTTTTTTAGTTTTTCAAATTTTATATGATTATTTTATATATGAGTGTTTTGCCTGAATGTATGTTTGTGTACCATGTGCATGCAATGCCTGTAGAGGCCAAAAGAAGGTGGCTGATCTCCTGAAACTGGAGTTGCACGTGACACAGGGGTCCTCTGGAAGAGCAGCCCATGTTCTTAACTGATGAGGTAGTTCTCCAGTCTCTACTGATCTGATTTTTATTTTCTAAAAGTTTAAAGTTGGGGCTGGAGAGATGGCTCATCAATTAAGAACACTGGGTGCAGTTGGGCGTGGTGGTGAATGCCTTTAATCCCAGAACTGGGAGGCAGAGGTAGGCAGATCTCCTGACCGCCCAGGTTCAGTTCCCATAACCCACTTAGCAGCTCACAACTGTGTTTAACTCAAATTTCAGGAGTTCCAGTGCCCTCTCCTGGCCTTCTCAGACACTGCGTACACATGGTATACTTACATACAGACAGGTATGTACTCATGCACATAAAACAAAAATGAATACTTTTTAAATTTTTATTTATAAAACAAGTACTGTTTTAATTTTTCTCTCTATCTCAATAATTATCTTAAGAAGTGTTTTCTACAGCAAAAGAGAAACAACAATCTGTTTCAGGATATTTGATCACAATCTGTGAAGATGAGTCTCTGTTTTACCTCACCTGCCTAAGGCACCTTCTGATTGATTTAATAAATAGCTGAACAGCCAATAGCTAGGCAGGATAGGATAGGTGGGACTTCTGGGCAGAGATAGGAACTCTGGGAAGAATCTGAGGCTTGACAGATTAGCAATGGAGATGAGGAGGAAGTCAGATGTACTGTACTGAGGAGAGGTAATGAGCCATGTGCCAGGATGTAGATTAATATAAATGGGTTAATTTAAGTTCTAAGAGCTACTTGGGAACAAGCCTAAGCTAAGGTTCAAGCTTTCTTAATTAATAAGAAGTCTCTGTATCATTATTTGGAAGCTGGCAGTCCAAAGAAAGACCTGTCTACAGCAATCCAACATGGAACCATTTATAATATAGACTTTTATAGGTCCTTTCACACAAACAAAAAGACAAAAGCACAAGTGTCAAACAGGACATACTGCCAATAATGTGAGATGCCACAAGTTACTTGTCACAGTGAAAATGTTAAAAACAAACTCATTGTTAAGTAGCTTGATAAAGATCTCAATAAAATACAAGGAAAGCAGAGTTAGATGCCAGGGTTCTTGCTTCTTCATATACCTTTTGCAGTTTTCAAAACTTTGCACAGATTTTTGTTCATTTCAATTACAATTATTCTATTTGTCACATTTATTTACCTAATTTGTGCATATGTGTACACATGTGTACACGCCATGGGGTGCATATGGAGGTCAAAGGACAACTTTTAGGAGTCAGTTGTCTTGTTCCACTAAGTAAAGGCTCCAGGGATCAAACTTAGGTCATTAGGCTTGGTGGCAGTTACCTTTACCTGCTTGTCATCTTACCTCTTCTTGATAATCTCTGTCTGTTGTCTGTCTGTCTGTGTGTCCGTGTGTCTGTCTGTCTATCTATTTTACAGTGCTGGGATCAAACCCAGGAACTCGTACATGCTAGGCAGATGCTCTGCCACTTACATACCCAATACTCGTTTTATTTCTTATTTTGAAAGAGGGCTCATTAAGTTGCCCAGGCTGACTTTGAACTTGCTCTGTAGCCAGGCAGTCCTTAACCTTTGCTATTCCTAAGTAGCTAAGATACCAGCCCTGCACCACCTGATCCAGATCAATGTACAAATTTTAACTAGCAAATTTCCAGAGGACTCTTATCTCTTTAACTTGCTTCACGAACTGCTCATTTTGGCAGTTTCAATAACTTCTTAGTCACCGTGGTCATGATGACAAATAAAAGAATTTCAATCATTGCATATCACAAATTCAAAGTATAAAGAACATCAAGAAAAATTTTAGATTATTGTTGCTGGAAGCTTTCAAAGGGGCAACCAATATCCTGAGACAGGAAAGCTACATTGATCTCTCCATATTGTTTTATACCCTAGCAGTTTCTGGGTATATAACTATTGATCTCCTGCTCAGAAGTAAGTAGAATATGAGATGACACAAAATGGAAGAGTGTCTGTTGTTCTTCTGACTCATGTAGGATGCTATTTTTGTTGTTGTTGCTGTTGTTTGTTTTGAGACAGGGTCTCTCTACATAGCCCTGGCTGTCCTGGAACTTGCTATGTAGAACTCACAGAGGTACAACTGCCTCTTCCTCCTGAGTGCTGGGATTAAAGGTTTGTACCACCACTCCCTGCAGAAGATGCTTTTAAAGCTCACTAAAGTTGTAAAAGCACATGTGGATATGGAGGCTCCATTTACCCACAATAAAGCAAGAGGTAGACAGGACTGACATCCCTTTAAAATCTGAACCTATTCTGTTTCATTATCACAACTGGAATGATTTTATTCTCTTTAAATTAAGATAAATGGGGAACTAAGATATTTCTGTCCATTCTGTAAAATATTCTATTTTGACTTAGCCATTTTCTCTTTCTTTTCTTTTTGAGACAGGATTTCACTATGTAGCCCTGGCTGTCCTGGAACTCATTCTGTAGAACAGGCTGGCCTGCAACTCACAAAGATCCACCTGCCTCTGTCTCCCGAGTGCTAGGATTGAAAGCATGTGCCACTTGGCAAGTCAGGCATTTTCAATCAGTGCGATTTTGTCCTCTGTAGAATATTGGCAGTGCATGAAGACATTTTTGATTGTCACAAATGGGAGAAAAGAAACTTGCTACTGGTATCAAATGAAGAGGCTACTGATGCTACTAATTATTCTAGAAATTTTAGAAACATCATTTAGGTCATCATTGTATCATGTTCTCCTTATTTGTAGTGAAGTTAATAGAAATAGCCCACACCGGAAACACAGGAGTTAAAAAAGAACCAGATGTGTGTGCCAGTATGTTAAGTTATGCACATTGTAAAGATGGTATAATAGAGGGTAGACAGATGGGTCAGTGGTTAAGAGCAGCTGCTGTTCTTGCAGAGGACCTGGGTTCAGTTCCCACCACTCTCAAGGCCATGGTAGCCTACAACTGTCTGTAACTGCAGTTCCAAGAAACTCAACTCCCTCTTCTTATCTCCTTGGGCACTGCATGAACATGGTACACATACATACATGCAGGCCAAACACTCACACACATAAAATATAAATTATAATGTTTTTTAAAGCCGGGCAGTGGTGGCCGACACCTTTGATGCCAGCAGTTGGGAGGCAAGGCAGGAGGATCTCTGTGAGTTCGAGGACAGCCTGGTCTACAGAGTGATTTCCAGGACAGGATAGTAGAGAAACTCAGTCTCAAAAAAACAAAATAATAATAATAATAATGTTTTTTAAAAACAGTTGTAGAGGGGCTGGAGAGATGGCTCAGCGGTTAAGAATCCAGACTGCTCTTCCCAAGGTCCTGAGTTCAATTCCCAGCAACCACATGGTGGCTCACAACCATCTGTAATGAGATCTGGTGCCCTCCTCTGGCCTGCAGGGATACATGCAGACAGAACACTGTATACATAATAAATAAATAAATCTTTAAAAAAAAAAACAGTTGTAGAGCATCATTTGGTTTTTGTTGTTGAAAATGGATTTTTTCATACAATACATTTTAATCACAGTTTCGACTCTCTCATCTCCTCCCAAATCCTCCCTCCCTCCCCTCCCATCCAACTCCATGCCTTCTTTCTCTCCCTTTAGAAAACAAACAGGCAAACAAAACAAACAAACCAGATGTCTCAGTTAAGGTTTTTATTGTTGTGAAGAGACACCATGACCACAGGAACTCTTATAAAGAAAACATTTAATTGGCGTGGTTTGTGTTGTAGAACATTATTTTAAGGTGTGTTACTTGTATTTATGTTACATTGATTTAACTGTGTGAAGCTGTGTTACTGTGCCTGTCTAAAACACCTGATGGTCTAATAAAGAACTGAACTGTCAATAGTGAGGCAGGAGAAAGGATAGGCAGGGTTGGCAGGCAGAGAGGATAAATAGAAGGAGAAATCTGGAAGGAGGAGATCTAGGAGCGAGAGAAGGAGAAGGACTTCAGGGGCCAGCCACCCAGCTACACAGCTACACAGCTACACAGCAAGCCACGGAGTAAGAGTAAGATTTACGGAAGTAACAGACCAGGAAAAAAGCCTAGAGGCAAAAGATAGACAGGTTAATTTAAGAAAAGCTGGCTAGAAACTAAGCCAAGCTAAGCTAATTATTCATGAATAATTTATTGGGGAGCAGGGTAGCGGGCCCCCTAAAAGAGCCAAAAACCAAACAACAATGGGCTTGCTTACAGTTTCAGAGGTTCAATCCATTACCATCATGGTGGGGAGCATGGCAGTGTGCAGGCAGACATGGTGCTGGAGCTGAGAGTGCTACATCCTGCAAGCAAAAGGAAGTCAACTGAGACACTGGTTGGTATCCTGAGCATAGGAATCCTCAAAGCCCATCTCCACAGTGGCATACTTCTTCCAACAAGACCATACCCACTCCAACAAAGACACACCTCCTAATAAATGTCACTCCCTGTGAGATTATGGGGGCCAATTACATTCAAACTACCACAGTCCATTTCCTGGCTCCCACAAGTTTGTAACAATATCATAACGCGAAATGCATTTAGCCCAACTTCAAAAGTCCCCATAGTCTATCACAGCCTCAACAATGTTTTAACATCCAAAGTTCAAAGTTCTGAGATTTATGCAATCTCTTAACTGTAATCACCTGAAAAATCAAAAAGCAGCTCCCATACTTGCGACATATAATGGCACAGGATATACATTTCCATTCCAAATGCAGGGAGGGGAGAATAGCAAGGAAACACTGGACCAAAGCAAGACCAAAAAACAGCTGGGCAAACTCCAAACTCTGCATCTCCATATCTGATGTCAATATGTTCTACACATCTCCTACTCCGTTCAGCTTTGTGCACTGCAATACACTTCTTTCTCTTGGGCTGGTTCCACTCCTTGTTAGCAGCTCTCCGGGGAAGGTAACCCATGACTCTGGAATCTCTAACATCTTGGGTTTTCCAAGGCAAATTCAGACTTCAACTTCACAGCTTCACACAATGGCCTCTCTAGTAGGCCTCTATTCAGGGACACCCCTGACACATGCCTGGCCTCAGCAGCTTTCTTTAGGCAGGGAGGCAAAATTCCATGACCCCTTTCTTCTATCCTTAACTCTAAAGCCAGAACCAGGTGGCTGAAGCTGCCAAATTTTGCTGCTTTCTGTCCTTCACTGCCTAAGCTTGGCTGTCCTGAAACTGGATCTGTAGACCAGGCTAGCCTCAGACTCAGAGATCCACCAGCCTCTGCCTCCTGAGTGCTGGGATTAAATGCATGTGCCACCACACCTGGCTCTAACCTTTTTTTTTAGTTCCTTTTTACAAGTTGGAAACTTAGCTGGGTGGGATCTTGCCTGAGGTCACCACTCCCTTTATTCAATTTCTTAATCTGTTTATCTCCTTGAACACAGGACTTAGCTCCATTCCACTTCCTGGTGCTCTTTTTCTCCTCAAAATTTACATTTTGTAATTTACCCTGCTCAGCTTGCTCCTTTTAATTATAAATCGTTATAAGCATGAACACTAGTAACCACATGACAGAGTTTATACTAGGCTGTTTTGAGATTTTCCCTGCCAATGGAATTAATCCAAAATTCTTCACTTTAGCCTTAGGCAGTTTCTTTGGACAAGGGCAAAAGGCAGCTATATTCTTCACCAAAATATCACAAAAATGATCTCTAGGCCACATATTAATATTCTTCTCCTCTGAAACCTCTTGAGTGAGCACCCCACAGTTTATCAAATCATACTCAGCACCACTGTCTTCCATGCTCTTACTACTATGGCCCATTAAGCAGCACTTAAAATGTTCAACTGCTTTTCTAGTCCACAGTACCAAAGTCCATATTACTCCAAACAAACTCATGGTCAGGTCTATCACAACAATACCCCAGTTCCTGGTGAAAGGTTTCTGTACCCCAGGCAAAACATTCCCAGGTAATTTTCCCACCCCCCAGAGATGAGACCAGGAGAGAGGAGACCAGAAAAAACCACGTAGCCATTCTGCAAGAGTCAGTTTAAATATCCTGTAGCCGAGGTCTTGGGTAGCTCCAGGGGAGGAGCCATAGTTTGGTGGGCTTTCTGAGGGCAGGGTCTGGAGAGAGTGAGAGAGGTGGGTCGAAAGCAGAGTTCCCAGATAAACATCCCAACCTTTTTGGATATATAGGCCCAAGTTCAAGTCTAGCTACTTCCTCCTGGCATGGGACAACATGGGGAAGGGGGGAGTTGGGAGTCAGTGGGCTCACACTCAGCAGGAGGTATGGGTGAAGAAGCATTCAGTTAACTGCCATCCTGGAGACCTCAGGGATCTGTTTCTTAAGGAAGCAGAGAAGGCAGGTTGTTAGGAGAAAAAATAGGTTGTTATCACTGGCCCTATGAATGGGACTAGCCACAGGGAGAGTGGAGATTGTCAGTAAGAATGGAATGGAGATGTGCCCGGGTTGTACTGACAAAGATGAATGTGCAAGGCAGAAGAGCAGATCGGCCCTTCACTGGGACAATTTTGGAAAACTGGAGGGTGGAGGGTCCCAGTTGCTGGACATGCAATCTATCTTGGATAGGTGCCTGCTTGAGCCTGGGGAGATGGTACCAGCATTGGTATCCCAGGAGCTTGGCAGCTGAAGGGGTGGTGAGGATCACAGTGTAGAGTCCTGTCCATCAGGGCTCTAGAGACTTAGGAGATAGCTGTTTGGGGAGTATTTGGTCCCCCAGGGAGAGTGGGGCAGGGGCAGGGGCAGTTGAGTGCATTGGCATGGCGGCACGGAGATAGCTAGCTGTCAGCATGTGAATGGGGAAGGGACCTAAGAAGGGAGAGGTAGGGGAGGTACCCAGCCAGTGGAGGGGTCTGGGCCAGGAGGTGGTGATTGAGGAGGAAAGGCCTTCCATAAAGGAGTTCAAAAGGGCTTAGGCCTGTAGGAGAGTGTGGGGTGGCCCAGAGGCAGGTAAGGGCCATGGGGAGGAGGGAGGACCAAGATAACCTGAGTTCAATGGAGAGCTTGGTGAGCTGTTGTTTGATGAGTCTGTTGATCCTCTCAACCTTTCCCAAGGATTGTGGGCAGTAGGGAATATGGAGCTTCCAGGAGATGCTGAGAGCTTCTGACACCAGCTTCATGACTCTGGAAGTGAAGGCTGGTTCATTGTCCATTTGGATGGTCTGTGACATGCCAAACCGAGGGATGATGTGTTCAAGGAATACCTGAGCCACCACATCTGCTGTTTCCCTGGAGGTGAGAAATCCCTCTATCTATCCTGTAAAAACATCAACAAGAGTTAGAAGATAAAGGAGCTTTTTATGAGTGGGCATGTGTGTGAAGTCAACCTGCCAGTCCTCACCCATTTGTTGTCCTCAAAGCTTGTGCACGGACTGATGTATCTGGAGGGCCCCCTGCATATTAGCCTTGGCACACATTTGACAGGAGGTGTGAACCAGTAAAATATGAGCTCAAAGATGGGTGGAGTCAAAAAGGGGCTCTAAGAAATGGAACAAAACTTTGGGGGCTATGTGTAAGGTTTGGTGGATATCTGAAATGATGGAAAGTGCCTGGTCCTGAGGGAGGATGAGGTGGTTATTTAAGTAGGACCATCCATCTTTTGTGTGCATGGCCCCTTTTTTTCAGGAGCTTGTTCCTCTCTTCAGATTAATAACAGGGCTGATAGGAGGGCATCAAAACCAAAATATGTTCTGTTGATCCAGTGGGGCTGGAGGCCAGTCCTTGGACTACTGAGTCAGCCCTGGCATTGCCTAAGGCCACTAGGTCCTTGGAGGACTGGTGTCCCTGGCAGTGGATTATGGTTACCTCTGCAGGGAGCTGAAGGGCCTCTAAGAGCTTGGCTATAATGGGTCTGTTAACTGTGGGAGTGCCCTTGGTAGTGAGGAAGCCCCTTTCCCTCCATAGGACAGAATGGGTATGGGCTATTAAAAAGCATATTTAGATTCAGTATACATATTAGCCCATTGACCCTTGGCTATCTGGAGTGCTCTAGTCAAGGTGATTAATTCTGTCTTTTGTGAAGAGGTCCCCATTGGCAGGCACATTGCTGCAACTGTTTTAGTGGAAGTGACCACTGCATATGCCACCTGGCAGTTTCCTTACCTGTCTATAAGAGAGCGGCTGTCAACAAAGAGGGTGAGTTGGGGGTTTGTGAGGGGTTGGTCTAGGTGACTGGGCTGGGGTGAGTGTAAGGCCTCCACAGCCTCTGGGCAGGAGTGAGAGGAGGTACCAGAGGAGGAAAGGACAGGAAGGAGGGTTGCAGGCTTTAGGGAAGGGCTGGAGGCCAAGGTAATATGGGAGTTTTCTAGAAACAGTAAATGAAAAACTTGGGCTCATGAGGACCCAAGGAGGGAGAGAGAAGAATGACTCAGGAGGTCTGAAAGGCAGTGGGTGAACTATAGACCATGATTGGCTGGAACAGGGTGATCTTGAGAGCCTCCCGGGTGAGTTCAGCTGCTGCTGCTAGGGCTCTCAAGCACAGCTGCCATCCACAGATGGTGGGGTCTAGTTGTTTGGACAAAAAAAGCGATGGCCCAATTCAAAGGCCCAACCAGTTGGACTAGAACCCTGGGGGCCACTCTCAACTTTCATCTCTATAGAAGTGATGAGGTCAGGTGGGGCCTGGAAGAGCTAGATCAGGGACCATTAGGAGGGCATCCCAAAGTAAAGAGAAGTGGCAGCAGATGGTGGCTGCATGGGTCAGGGGCCCCATGGGGGGAGGCTCTCTCTGGCTGCCTGGTACAGGGGTGCTGTGGGATAATGCTCTTGTACATTGTAAAGATTTGTCATTCAAACTGGTTTAATAAAATGCTGATTGGCCAGAAATCAGGCAGGAAGTATAGGTGGGGCGACCAGATTAGGAGAATTCTGGAAAGAGGAAGGGCAGAATCAGGAGTCGCCAGCCAGACCCTATCGAGATGCCCAAGAAGCAAGATGTAAAAGTACCAGTAAGCTACCAGCCATGTGGCGATACATAGATTAATAGAAATGGGTTGATTTAAGATGTAAGAGCTAGCTAGTAATAAGCCTGAGCCAGAGGCCAAGCACTTATGATTAATATAAGCCCCTGACGGGACTGGGGCACAACAGGGAAAAGCATCCAGCTGCACAGGGGCCTCACCATAATGGCAAAGTTAGGGATCCAGTGATGGAAGAACTCCATCAAGCCCCAAAATGAGAGAATCTGGTCCACTGTGGTTGGCGTCTGTAAACCCCACAGGGCTTGGACTCTGTCAGAGTTGAGGGTCTTAGACCCCGGGCTGAGTTGAACACCCAAATATACCACAGTGGGAGAGCATAGCTGGGCTTTAGATGGGGAAACATGATATCCCAGGGAGCCAAGGTAGTTTAGGAGCAAAGAGGTGGTCTGCTGGGACAGAGGCAGGGAGGGGCTGCAGAGAAGGAGGTCATCTACATATTGGAGGAGTGTGCTAGATCCAGAGTCAAAGGTGGAAAGATCCCGAGTCAAAGCTTGGCCAAAGAAGTGAGGGCTGTCCTGGAACCCTGGGGGAGTACAGTCCATGTAAGCTGTTTGGAGGCCCCAGTGTCAGGGTCCTC
>LZPO01057484.1:3588244-3599027 GCA_001675575.1 Neotoma lepida
GTCATGCTAACGCCACACAAAAGGGAGTAATTATATATAGGAGGTAATCATTTTCCTTAAATATTAATTTTTAATTACGTGTGCATGTGTTCTTCTGCTTGTGTCCACTGAGGTCAGAAGAGGGCATTAGATCACCTGGAGCTGGAGTCACATACAGCTGTGAGCAGCCTGACGTGAGCACTGAGACTTGAACTTAGGTCCTCCTTGACCACGGAGCCATCTCAGCCCCAGGAGGTAATTATGCTCAATTGTGTGCTACCCTGAGCACTGAGCTGTTCTGATCTATCAGTAGCACCTTCCCCCAAATGAGCACATTCAGAATTGTCGCGAGATGTTTCCAAATCTCCCCTGAAAAAGCGAACAAAATTGATGTTGTTAAAAAAAAAACAGAAACATTAAGATAAGAGGGTACACACTTAAACTTGTATGTATGTGAATGATGATGAGTTTAGTGAAATGGCTAATATCTTTCAAATGATTAATATATTTCCAGTATTAACAATGAATTCGTGTTTTCAAACATTGCTTTGCTTTACAAGTCCATGTTTCTCAACTTTTCTTCTTTGCAGTTTATTAATGTAGGAAAGTGAATTCATTACCAATGCTGGTTACCCCTGGTCCTTGAAAATTGCATCATGAACATACTGCTACTGTCAGTTTTATTTTCTCCAACATTGATTGTGGTCTCACTGAAATGAATTAGCCTTGACCAAAATAATTTCTGGCTGTTGTTTATGCTTACATCCTACCTAGCCTGGATTCTTTAGAACACTGGCACTTCATGTTCTTAAGCTCCAAATGGAAAAAGTCATGTTTATCTAGTTACTAATATTTTATATGAGTGAGTTTTCTTTCTTTAATTTTTTTTATACAGTGTTCTGTCTGTATTGTGCCTGCATGCCAGAAGAGGGCACCAGATCTCATTACAGATGGTTGTGAGTCACCATGTGGTTGCTGGGAATTGAACTCAGGACCTCTGGAAGAACAGTCAGTGCTCTTAACCACTGAGCCATCTCTCCAGACTGCTCTGATTTTTTATTATTATTATTATTTGTTTTTATTTATGGAAGTTGAAAGCTAAAGGCTGAAGTCAGTATGCTCATATATTAGGATTGCTTGCTGGGTTTAGTCCCAACTAATAAAACAAAAAGTAGTGGCCCATGGTTGTGGAATTACTTGATTAACTTTCCATGTTGTATGTCATGTTCATGTTTCTAAGTTGTTTAAAAAAAATTAGGGCACAGTAGCCTTGATTTGGCTTTTAGAATGTGACACTGTCTAACCTGTTTTTACCAGGAAATATTATGGTCTTTGCCACTCTACTGAGCATATGTCCTCTTATGATAACCCACCCCTCCCCTGCTTAGTTACAAAGACAATACTCATTGTTTCTACAGCTTCATGGCATGGGCGGGGCAAGGCCTGGTGGACACTCAAGACCAAGAATGTTGAGCCTTAAAGGTAAAGTGCAAAATCCTTCACTAGTTCCTACAACACAGAACTTAATGTTGGCTGCTGTTTCTAAAGAGAGGATTGCCACCATATCTTTAACGTTCTCCTTCAGATGTTGAAATCTGGTTTGTTGAAAGCACCATTACTGAAAGGTGGTAGCTTTTTCAAAAACCAGCATTTCAGGATACCCCTGAGCTCTGTGCTTGTATCTTTGCTTACTGGAAGTCATCTTTGACTGCAAACTAAGATTCTGTCTGATGTTTTCTTAGATAACAGACAGTAACTGTTGACCGTTCTGACTTGTAATTTAACAGCTTACATATGTTAGTTACTTAAGATGAGAACAGTTTGAGCCATTTAGTGTATTATCTAATGAAAATGCCTAGTCACCGAGAAAAGAAATGAGACATGAGGTCCTAAACTATACAGATTGAATTTTATTTTGCTAATTCTTTTTTAAAAATTATTTATTTGGATTTTATGTACATTGATGTTTTGCCTGCACGTATGTCTGTGTGAGGGTGTCAGATCCCCTGGAACAGTTGTTACAGACAATTGTGAGCTGCCATGTGGGTGCTGGGAGTTAAACCCCGGTCCTCTGGAAGAACAGGCAGTGCTCTTAAACTTTGAGCCATCTCTCCAACCCCTATTTTGCTAATTCTTAATGACCTGTACCAGATGTGAGCTAGACTGGAAATAGTACAAATGTAATGTTATTCCAGTGATTCTTAATGCTCATGATCTCTGTACCTTTAGAAAGAAGCAAAACATGGCTCACACCTGGGATCCCAGTACTAGGGAGGCCAAGGCAGAAGTTCCAAGAAATTCTGGGCTACATAGCTATGAGACCCTGTCTCACACAAAAGAAAAGAAATAGATGTGAGTGGGACTTTAGTCACAAGTCACTTGCTTACAAGTAAATTTTAATTTCATTAAACTTTTATAACTGACTGTGCCTACTCCTTGCCATATTTATAGTGCACATTTTTCTCTTCAGACAGCACTGCTCAGTGTCATGACTGCATTACTAAGTTCTCCTAGTTTTCCAATTAATTTTGAAGGCCATCAGACATGGAGAGCTATAGTATTAACAGGCTTGTTTTGCGAAGTCTTCACAAAGAATTCTGATGGAGGATGGGGATGCCCAGTCTTCTTTCATTAACTTTCCAATAATCTTAAGAAACAATGGCTGGATTAGGAAACCCTTGGAATTTCTTGAGTTTAAGGCTCTCCAGCTCAGTGGGACTAACAAGAAGCCCTGTGCTGATAATGGCATGTGATTCCACTGGCCAGTCCATTCAGCATCAGAGTTCCCCCACAACCCTGATAGTCCAGCAAGTCAATCTGTGCTTCTCTGACTGTCAGTAACACCTTAAGGAGAGCCTGTGTGTATCTGCATGAGGCCAAAGCCAAAAAAGATTGTCTTTGGTTCTGTAGGAAAAGCACAGTCTTCATGAAAAAGACAGGTTAGAAAGCCAGTGAGGGCGGAGAGCAATGCTGTCTGGCAGGTGAGGGATAAGACATAATGATCATTCTCAGTTTTCTATGGGTTAGGAAAGGGAAAGGAAACTAATTTTAGTGATGTTGTTGTTGTTCTTGTTTGATTTTTGAGCCAGGGTCTCACTATGTAGCCCTGGCTAGCCTGGAACTCAAAAAGATCTGCTTGCCACTGCCTCCTAAATGCTGGGTTAAAGACATGCACCATCATGCCTGGCAGTATGCTTTATTTAATCCTGTATATTCAGGATGTTGACCTCTTTAATTTGTAATCAGTTTAAGAATGATTTGTAAGTGAGTTTTTGTAGCGAGTCTTCACAATCTGACAGGCGTGTTCCATTTCCAGCACCTTGTGCTTTGGACTGACCAAGGAGAGCAGCAGGAAGAAACCAGAGCCTGAGAAGGAAGGGAGAGATGGGGTAAAATAAGTTGGGCTTTAGTACAGCAGTCTCTAGCATAAGTGCACTGATGATATAGGTAGTTTCAGGAGCCTCTTGAGGGGCAGAACACGGATATAGAAGGGTGAGAGAGTGGAAGTTTCGTAGCATATCTGAGGTCTAGAGACATGAGCTAGGTTGGCTGTTGGTTGGGCAAAGAGAGGAAGAGATGGTTTTGAGAGATCCTTAAGGAAGAAATAACGGGAAGTAAAGTGAAAGCATCTTTCTAGTGATGGGCTTGTCTTGCTCAGTTAGACCCCAGGTTGGGTTGTGTTTATTTTTCAAAATAGAAAAAGGCCCTTACTAACAGATTTTTCATGACAGTGTGCCTTTGCTCACTACATGACTGATAAAAATCATGGTCTCCATTTCCTTTTCTGCATAAAAGAAAAATAATGTCGATTAAGAGCATATTTTCCTTCTTGGAAGAAAAAAGACAACTCTCAGGAAATTATTCTGCACTCCTTTTTGTTTAAGTAGAGAGAAAGAGGAGAGAGGGGGAAATGAGAGTTTATCTTCTTAGAAAAACAAGCCGTTGGCAAAAAGCTGGATCTACCAAGAGGTTGGTGAGGAAGTCCTGCAGTCAGTGTCAGTCAGTTAGTAAAAGAAGGGTAAAACACAAACGGAGCTGAACTTGTAAGCCGAAGGGCAAACATGATAGGAACCTTATAGCCAAAAGAAGCCAGGTGAAAGGGTAGGCCCACTTCTCTTGGTGAGTATTTGGATGAGAGAGTGGACAGTTTCCATTTCTTGAAGTAATGAGCGATTGTGGATCGGCATCATCACAGCATCATCACAGGGACCTCTTGACTACTCTGTTTCTTTGCTAGTTTTTTGTTGTTGTTTTTTCGAGACAGGCTCTCTGTGTAGCTCTGGCTGTCATGTAACTTGCTCTGTAGGCCACGTTGACCTTGAACTCACAGAAATCTGCCTGCCTCTACCACCCAAGTGCTAGAATTAAAGGCGTGTGTAACTACCACCTGGCTCTCTTTCCCAGTTTTAATAGTATGGTCTCTGTGACAGGTGTCCTGAAAACCAAATCAGGAGCTGGGTGGAGTGGCATTGGAGAGGCTGAGTGAGGTGTTTAGGGTTTGAGGCCAACCTGGGATACAGAGCAAGACCCTGTCTCAAAAAAGATACTATGCCATTTAAAATTCATGTTCTAGTTGGTTTCTGAAATACAAAGCTCTCTGAAGAGTAAGTTATCTTATACTGAAAAATTAAAGCATTGGCTTCAGGTCTCTCCAGAGATTAAAAATACTGTGTTATACAGGGGGAATAATAAAAGGTCTACTGTTTTCAGAGCTGCTTACAGACCATTTCTGTGTGCACTATGCCAAGTCAAGTTCTAACTCAAAAAGTAGGTTTTCCTTTCAGTCTTTTTTGGATACTGCTCAGAAGCCTGGCCATGCTTTCCCTGCTACTCTGAGCTTTCTTACTCTTTCTCTAAAGCCCCACCCCACTTTCTAATATGAACATACTGCTCCTAGGCTAATAGTTCACTGGTACCCCATTTTCTGCGATAGGCTTCTGCTATTTAGTAGCTCTGCCTTCTTTCTTTTTTACTCCCATCTATAATCCTATAATAAAACTTCCTAAATTAAAAAAAAAAAAAGACCTCACTTTTCATAGACCAGAATTTCTCAACTGTGGGACTCAAAATTTTGGACTGGTCAGGGAGGGACATTCCGCTTGCTCCTGTATACTTTAAGGTATTGAACAGTATCTCTGGCATCTATCCACTAGATGGCACTGCTGCACCTTTTTTGTAATATTCCAAATGTCCTATGAGGGCAAGATAGTTTTTTCTGTTGAGAACCACTGATCTAGACTTTTCTAAGATGGATCAGTGTCAATGTTGCCGGGATACTTGTACCTACCTCCACCTCCGAACACGCACAGACGCACACACAAACCCCTGGAAAGAAAGAGAAGGGTTTGATTTTGAACTTATACTTGTAGCAACCAAAGCAAGAGAATCATTTCTTCTGTGAAGATGAATGAGAATAAGGAGTTTTCTGTTTTTATGGAAATAGGAGCTTTCTCTGCTCTTCATTTCAGTTTACCTGTATTTCAAAAGAAATCAGGAAACAGAAACTGATAAAGGAAAAATAATTTATTTGTAGTTTGGTCAGGTGTTGAGTTGTAGGCTTATTTTAAGTGCCGTTGCAAACCAGAAGACAGATTCTTGGGGGTGGTAGTTTTATTCAACTCTAGGCTTGGGAAAATGGGGTAGGGACCACTTGCCTACAGAAAAGCATTCCCCATTTTCCTAGGGAGCCACAGATCTGGGGTTTTTCTAGGGCAATGGGTAGAAAACTTCGGCTCTTAATGTCTTTTGTTCTCCCATAGAGAGGTTTGTTCTTACTCTTGTGCAGTTTGGCAGGCCCTAGGAACGTCCTGCAGCCCTATTAACATACTAATAGGTAAAGGAAAGCTGTCTCCTGGAAATTAGAGCCAAGTGTGAAGGGTTAGTTTGCAAGTGAATCATGGTGATAATCAAGTCTTGCCGTCTTTGTTTACTTTGCATATTAATACATACTTTTTAGTGTGTTCTGTTACTAGTTTAATTTCCTTCCTGTGGTCATCTTAACAATTTTTAAAAGAACTTATTCTCTGTGTTTTTTACATCATGTATCTTGATCCCATTCATTTATCTGTCGCGTTGCATCCACCCTCTGCCCCTGCACATCCCCCAAATAAAACAAAATTTAAGACAAAAAAAAGGGATAGAGTTAAAAATCTGGTCATGGAAGTTGCAGTGTGACACCATGAGTCATGCCATGTACCCCTTTCCTTGCAAGTGTTCATTGTAAAGACTCATTGGTCTGGTTCGAGGCTTCTGCTTTCTACTACCCTATCAATGCTGGGCACTTGCTTGGGCTCCTTCTGGGTGTCCTGTTATTGTCCTGTGTTGTGGAGATCCTGCAGCTTTGTAATTTATAGCAAGCCGGGAGACGTAGGCTGGAACATAGACGTATGTTAGATCTGAGGTGGGTTATCTGGTCCATTCCTGGGTGAATGAAAAAAGGAAAGGAAAGGACATGACTGTTCCTAGGTATGGTGGAGGAGTTTATTGTAGACACGTGGGAGAGCATAGTCAGAGGTAGGGACATCTGGGAGAGTCCAGAGTGGACATGACCAGACTGAGCTGAGCCATGTGGGAGAGGGGGAGGAGAAAGGAGAGAGGGGGACCAGATGCAGCAGCCAGGAATGTTGGAGCCCACAAAGATTCCAACTTGTGGTTTGACTCAAGGTCAGAGAGTCAGGGTTTATGTTGCTCTCCAAGGCTGCATAATAGGGTGCAAAGGCATGGTTACCAGTGTCTTATACTTCAAGGCCTAATCACAAGATGCTTTGCCATGGGGCGTGGTTACCAGGTGTTTTGAAGGTCGTACACTTAGTTGTACATTGTGATTTGATCTTGAAAGGGGAAGCTCGTTTACCTTTGCCCTTGCTAGTGGATAAAAAGCCCGTTAGAAATAAACTCCAGGCTGCTGGGTATTGACCCAGGGCCCTCCCGAAGCTATCCTGTGTCTCTTTTTTCTTCATCTATATTTCTATGTAGCATTTCTCAATTCCTCACTCCCCACCTTCACAGAATCCTTTAATAGGTCGGGGCTGGACCCCGACACTGGTCCCCTGACACAGGAGGCCAAAGGTCTAAGAGGGAAAGGGTAACCAAAATGTCTGGATTGTATAGGGAAGAGCCTCTGGGGGAAGGGCAGCCCAGCCCCTGGGCTGGAGAGTTCAGGGCAGAGGGTGGGGTATGCCAGCCATACCCTGTAACAGGTGGGGACTGAGGGATGCTGGGAGAACCTGGCAGCCAGGTCTGCTTTGATATGTTAAATAGGCACCTCTGCCATTTGTCCCGGGTTTGAAACTTAACACTGGGTAAAAGGGAACTGGACCCCAGGTTGCTTCTGTTCTGTGTTATGAAGACAATTTTTTCTTTAAATCTGAGCTGAGGAAAATGGACTCTTAATGATACTGACCTCCCCTCCTCCATTTTTAAAAGAGAAAAGTTTGGCTTTGTGGGGTGGGGGCAGATAAGATCCCCACCCTATTATAGGCTTTGCCAAGTTCATTGTGCCTAGGTGTGGATGTGGAATCCTTTGGTATTTTGTCTTTGGAGATCAGCTTCCTTGTGAACTCCTACTTACCTGTAAAGGTTCGAAGTTTCCAGGTGAAAAAAGGTGAGTCTGATAGCAGGGCCCTACTGTCTCTCTTTAGACCAGTGATACTCAACCTGTCAGTCACGACTCTTGCGGGGTGGGGTGGGGTGGGGGTGGGGTCACCTGAGACCATCAGAAAACATTACGATTAATCCAGTAGCAAAATACAGTTAGGAAGTAACAGCAGAAATAATTGTATGGTTGGGGTCATCAAACGTGAGAAATTGTATTGAGTGTCTCTTCTACCCGCAAGGCTTCAGCAGAGAAACACTGTTGTAGGGATTTGACTTTGTCACAGCTGCATTCTTACTGTATGAAATCCTTAGACTCAGTGGTGGGGCGTAATTCAGAGCTCTAATCATTGCTAATAATTTCTGTCCATTTATGTCTCTCCTACTTTTACTCTTGGCCCTGATTCTACCCATCCATGATATTTCTAAAAGGTAAAGAACTAGACTCCTGTGGTAAGGAAAATGAGGCAGAGAGGTGAGGCAGGGAAAAGACAGGCTCTATTGGAACAGTGAGGGGCCACAACCTTCCCATGGGGTGGAGGTTGTGCTCTCACAGAGCCTTTGAGGCAGGCATATATATTATATAATATATATGTATATATTCTGTATATACTAGGGAGTTGAGGATAACAAGGTGGAGGTGTTGACTCTGGGCCGTTTGCAGTTTTTCCGAGAACATAGAAGGGTGGGGCGTTCCAGG
Organism: Neotoma lepida; assembly: GCA_001675575.1. Lineage (NCBI taxonomy): Eukaryota > Metazoa > Chordata > Mammalia > Rodentia > Cricetidae > Neotoma > Neotoma lepida. The sequence goes on from LZPO01057484.1 coordinate 3,596,517, forward strand.
AGGCTCTGAACAAAAAGCAGAACATCCCTGACCAGGGTTAGGGGATGACAGCAGACTCACTCTGGGTCAAAGTAAGTTTTGCCCAACATATCCCAACTCTGAAGGGATATGAAATTGGGCTACAGAAAGTCAATTGGGGGATTTTATAGGTGGGCTTGGATAAGGGGTTGGGAATAGGGTCATTGTTTCTGTGGGGACTGCTTCTGATGAGCCGCAGCAAAGATCTAGGGCTTGGGGATGGAGGTGTGGAGGTGAACCGTAGAGGTGGTCTCTGTATCCAGTGGAGTAAGGAAGACTGACATATTTCCCTCTGGGATAGCAAGTGTAAGTGCCATTCTGGCATGCGAAGTTGATGCCATTTAGTGCCTTGGGAGCCAACTGGGTACAATTTGTTTTCCTGTACATTCCACCTCTCCCAATATCTGGACTGGGGGACCCACTAGGCAGGGCTCATTGGTAGACTAGTTGGTCTGGATCAGTTGGAGATTCCTACTCTGGCATATGTTATTTGACGAGCCCTAAGATAAATGGAGCAATTCCTTCCTATCTCTGGGTCAGCCTTCGACACATGTGAGGCATGGCTGGAGTTTCCAAGCTGCAGCAGTGGATGACTTGGGGGCCCTGTCTTGAGATGGAGCAGGGGCCCATGGGTTAAAGTTGACTTTGCCCACAGGAATAGAGGCATTGGCTGGGGTGATGAACAGCCAGAGGATGTTAGCATGTTATATCCCCTCCAGTGGTGCTTTTGGCACCATCCTATCCGAATTGTGAAACCTTCCCCCATTGTTGTGGCTTTGTTATCTTCAGTTCCAAGAAGATCCCCTGTCTGCTCTCCCCATTAGTCCCTGACATAGAACCCCCCTTGTCCTTCTGTGGGAGCCCCATTCTACACCCTAGGTGAGAAGTCTATGCATTTCCAGATTTGAAGAAAGGACCAGTGTTCTGCACCGTCGTTTTCATTCCAGTAGACTTTCCTATATACTGTGTATCTCCCATTGGCCTTAGACTGGCACAACAGGCCTTGCAAAATGGTGGGGGCAGGGTTCAGTGGTGTAGCACTTTTTTGTGTTGGCCAGGAGGACTATTAGTTGGTAGATAGCATTAGCTTTGTAGTTTTCTATGCTCCATCTGAAGGAGAAAAGACAGGGTCCCAAAAGTAGACAGCTAGTTTTATTGATGAGGTCCCTGTCCACCACCCAATGGTATTAAGGCAGCCTCCCAAGCCAGTTGGTGGTGGTGGTGGTAGGGTCATTTGGAGTCACATCCATCCAGCTCAGCAGTAGGCATATCCAGGTCAGGAGCTGGTGGAGTTGGAAGGCTAGCAGTGGGGCTCAGAAACTAAAGGAGGCTCTGGGTCTGGAAAGGCAGCATAATATTGAGGTGAAGAAACTTATCTGTTTGAGGGAGAAGAACTGGAACATTCTTTCTAGGGATATTGGGCCAGGATCCACAAAAGGTCTTCCTTGAGCACTTCCAGGAAAAGCAGAGATTAAGATGTGTTCAGCGTCATTCAGAGGATCTGGAAGGGAGAGGGGGTCAGGGGCAAAGCAGTTGGTGAGAGTTCCTCAGTGATTTGTGGGAACTGGGAAGCAGGAAGCCTGGATATCCTGAGCTTTGGTGGGGCTTAGGGATGTAGAGCAAAAGGGAAGCCTTTTTGAGCCTGGAGAGGTGGACCCAGGAGCTAACATTATTTAATTTTGCTAAGTTGGGGTGAATAGGATGATGTTATAGAGGTTCTGCCATTTAGAGGTTAGGGAGGAGTAGGATGGGTCAGAGGTACATGTCTCCTTTTGGGGGATTGGGTAGAGGGTAGGATGGAGTCAGTATGTTTCCAAAGCTCTGTGTGCAGAAAGGACAGGAGCCTGAGATAGGGAAGGAGGGCGTTTGGGAATGTGAGTCCCAGGGTTATGAGGGGTCTCCCCTATGTGCGTGCAAATGGACTGATTAGGGAGGGTTTATTTAGCAGGGCTTGGAGTTTGAGCAGAGCCAAGGGCAGGAGTTTTATCCATCCTGTCTTAATTCCTGAGTCAGTTTTGTAAGAGTATTTTTTATGGTCCTGTTTGTCCTTCCAACTTTTCCTGAGGATTGAGGGTGGTAAGGGATGTTGAGTTTCCAGGGGATTTGGCAGAGGTAATGGAAGAGATGAGTTTGGGGATACTGTTTAACTGTATGGAGGAGAGCAATCCAAAGTAGGGAATGATCTCAGAGAGGAGTGGATGAACATAGTCTCTTATTTGTGATTGAGAAGGTCTTACCCTATCCTGAAAAAGTACCTGCAAATACCAGGAAGGACTTGTGTCTTCTGACTGGAGGCATGTGAGTAAAATCTATGTGCCAGTCTAGGGTAGTAACTGGCCTCTCATTTGGTGAGATGGAAGTTGTGGAACGGAGGAAAGGGGCAAAGATTGAAGTTAGCTTTATCTTTTGGCAAGTCTCACAGGAGTCAGCTTTTGTGTTTGTTTATTTGTTTTGTTTTGTTTTTCAAGACAGGGTTTCTCTGTGTAGCCCTGG